>VWZE01017002.1:2870-15052 GCA_013396675.1 Eubucco bourcierii
CAACACCGGGGAGGTGCGCAAACACCGGGGAGGAATTCGGCGTTGTCAAAAGAGTGCAGATTGGAGGCTACCTACTGAGGCTCTAAAAGGTATTTGGGCTACATTTTCCCTGATATTCCTGTCCTTGGGCTTAAGCCAGCTGGGAATCTCCTGAGTTAAGGCAAATAGGATCTAGAATTGGAATCTCCTGGGTCAATCAAATGGTAATCTCCTGGAGCTGGGTATCTTAGAACTGGAAGTCTCCTACAACTGAAATCTCCTGGTACTGGAAATCTCCTAGAATTAGGATCTCCTGGTACTGGAAAATCTCCTACAACAGGAATCTCCTGGTACTGGAAAAGCTCCTAAAACAGGAATCTCCTGGTACTGGAAANAACCAGCTCTGGGAGCACCTGTCCACCTTGCCTTCCAGCCCACAGCATACCACTCATCCAGGCACCAGCAGCCAGTGCTGCCTTCAGCCCCATGCTCTCTCCAGTACAGTTGTAAACCTTCATCTGCCACTCTCTGCCCACTGTGGCAGTGAGGAGAAAAATTTTAAATTATAAATAAATAAATAAAAGGAATATTTTCACAAGGTACATTAAGCCTTTTCATATGAGCTCTCAACAA
Source organism: Eubucco bourcierii (assembly GCA_013396675.1). Lineage (NCBI taxonomy): Eukaryota > Metazoa > Chordata > Aves > Piciformes > Ramphastidae > Eubucco > Eubucco bourcierii. The sequence continues at coordinate 3,483 of VWZE01017002.1, forward strand.
GAGGAAGGATGTGGACATTAGCAAAAGGAGTCACCTTGAATTACAGGACTATTTTCCACATATGAACTAGCCAAGAGAGCAGCTTTCGTCTCAGAGGTTTCTGTTGGAGGCACAACACTTCTTTTTCCTCTCCAAGGACACTGCAGTTTCCATATGCTAGCAAAGAATTCTTAGAACTTTGTAAGGCAATGACAAAGCTAAGCTAATCATGGCAATGCACCTACCATCCGCACCGCACCTAAGCACCTACTCCGGTGACTAAGTCTTCACTGCTTTTTTTTTCTTCACTAGTTTGGTTTTCTTTTTTGGAGGGGGGAGGGGGAAGAAAAAGTGTTGGTGGAGGGGNGGTCAATCAAATGGTAATCTCCTGGAGCTGGGTATCTTAGAACTGGAAGTCTCCTACAACTGAAATCTCCTGGTACTGGAAATCTCCTAGAATTAGGATCTCCTGGTACTGGAAAATCTCCTACAACAGGAATCTCCTGGTACTGGAAAAGCTCCTAAAACAGGAATCTCCTGGTACTGGAAAATCTCCTACAACAGGAATCTCCTGATACTGGAAAATCTACAACAGGAATCTCCTGGTACTGGAAATCTCCTGGAAAACCTCCTAGAATTGCAATCTCCTGGTACTGGAACTAGAAAATCTACAACAGGAATCTCCTGGTACTGGAAATCTCCTAGAACACCTCTTAGAATTGTAATCTCCTGGTACTGGAAAAGCTCTTACAACAGGAATCTCCTGGTACTGGAAATCTCCTGGAAAACCTCCTAGAATTGCAATCTCCTGGTACTGGAACTAGAAAATCTACAACAGGAATCTCCTGGTACTGGAAATCTCCTGGAACTGGAAAATATCCTACAACAGGAATCTCCTGGTACTGGAAATCTCCTGGAACTGGAAAATATCCTACAACAGGAATATCCTGGTACTGGAAATCTCCTGGAACACCTCCTAGAATTGGAATCTCCTGGTACTGGAACTAGTAAATCTACAACAGGAATCTCCTGGTACTATAAATCTCCTGAACTTGAAAATCTCCTACAACAGGATTCTCCTGGAACTGGAAAAGCTCTTACAACAGGAATCTCCTGGTATTGGAAATCTCCTGGAACTGGAAAATCTCCTAAACAGGACGACTCTCCTGGTACTGGAAAAGCTCCTGAACTTGAAAATCTCCTACAACAGGAATCTCCTGGTACTGGAAAAGCTCTTACAACAGGAATCTCCTGAACTGGAAAATTTCCTACAACAGGAATCTCCTGGTACTGGAAATCTACTAAACAGGAATCTCCTGGTACTGCAAAATCTCCTGGAACACCTCCTAGAATTGGAATCTCCTGGTCCTGGAACTAGAAAATCTACAACAGGAATCTCCTGGTACAGTTAAATCTCCTGGAACTAAAAAAATCATCTCAAACTGGAGTTCTCCTGAGTTAATAACCATCAAGTGAATCTCTCTCTCTCTTAGGTTGGATCTACTAAACTTTAAACCTTTTTTTTTTTTTCTTCCTCCTCCTCTTCCACCTTTTCCAAGGATTTGTGTTGTGCAATGAAATGTAAAATGTCAGGAGCAGAGTTCATTTCAGAACGGTCTTTTAATAGGCTTCGTAAAGCCAAAAGGAAAGGAAAAAAAAAATAATAAAAGAAAAAAAATAAAACTGTATACAAGAATCCTTTACCACTTTTCAGATACAATAGCAATGGAATATGCATATTTCTTCCAGTAAAAAAGGACAATATAAATAAACATTTTCCAGAACCTCTTTTTTTTTTTTTTTTTCCCCTCCTGGTTTCTTTTTTTTTTTTTTTCTTTTTTTTTTTTTTTTTTTTTTTGCCCCCAAGTCTATTTTTGCTCTTTTTCTTTGTTCTTTTCCCCCCTGGGTCATTTTCCATCATTACAACAATAAAAATATGGTGATGCAAGATTTAGAACAGACAAGCCAAAAAAAAAAAAAAAAGAATAAAAAGCAAAAAAAGAAGTTTTTTGTTTGTTTGTTTTCTCTTTAGATATATCAAGGTGGTTTGTTGTTTTTTTTTTGCCTTCCAATTTGTACCCGAGGCTGCAATTCCTACCTTGCTACACTAAAGGAAAGGTTACAAAAAAAAGAGGAAGGTAAATACACTTTAAAAAAAAAAAAATTAATAAAATAAAACAAAACAAAAGAGTCCACAGCTTGTTCAGCTTCTAGTGAACATTCAAAAGGTCCTTTCTATCTCCAAAAAAAAAATTTGACTTGAAAAGAGGGGGGGAGGCCCCCCCCCAAAATAAAAACCAACAAAACCCAACACACCATAGGTTCATCATGAAGAAAAGAAAATCTGAAGTGCTTCCAGACAGGAAAGTAAAAAAATTAAAAGGTTATTAAAAAAAAAAACATCATTTGAAAGCAAAAGCTTTCAAAGCAAGCCAAAAAATAATAATAAGAATAAAAAAAAATCCTTAAACCAGACCCCATCAGAAGCTGTCAGGCTGTGTTTGGTTTTTTTTTTTTTTGTTGTTGTTGTTGTTGACAAGATTTTTTGTTAAAAGAACTGAGGATACTACAAAAGTGGAAATACAAGGAAGATGTTTTGTTTTTTGTTTTTTGTTTGTTTTTTTACTACAACATTAACCATTTCAGCGAAGCTCCAAAAATCTTTATAAATACAGCCATTGGAAGGACGATCTTGAGTCAGGAAGGATTTTTACTCGTTGTGTGTAGCTGAGGACAAGAAGCAGGCACAATTGTAAAGGCACTGAAGCATAGACAAGTTGCAGCATTTCACTCCCTTTCCATTATTTTTTTTTTTTTTCCTCTTGCATGAAGCTAAAAAATGTTTGGGTTTTGTTCGCTACATCATAAGAGAGAACTTCCCCCACCCTTGATTTTTGTGTTAAGGGTTGTTTGGGTTTTGGTTTATTTGAGTTGGTTTGGGGTTTTGTTTTCTGGTTTGGTTTTTTTTGTTTTGTTTTGTTTTTATAAAATTGGGGTTTTAAAACTTGCTCTTAAGATCCAAGCAACTCCTACACATGCATTACAAATGAGCAACGTTTTTTTTTTTTTTAAAAGGCACGACCACATCCAAAAGCCTGACAGATTGATTTGGTTCTTTAAAAGGGCAAGAACAGAACAAAATAGCAACAGTCCCGAGCTTTACAGTGTGCTTCCAGACTCAGAGGAAGAGGGTGAGGAGGTTTAGAGAGTTCCTACAGCCATACATACTCATTCCCAGTTGACCCAAGACTTACCATAACTGTCATAGCTGTCTCTGTAGGATCCTCCTGAAGACCTGTCACCATAGCCACCTTGACTCCTGCTGTGCAGAAAGAAAGAGGAGGGGAAAAAAAAAAAAACACCACACAACACATTTAGGTGGCTTGAAATTTGCTCAACAACTCGTGGCAGGTTGTTGGGAGGTTTAATCAAGGCTTGAAATAAGAGCTCCAACAACCACTGGCACTCACAATGGCCTTTACCTGCTATTATAGTAGTCTCTGGAACCATTGTATCCTCCACTTCTGGAATCAAATCTGCTTCCACCATAACCTCTGTCTCCACCTCCTAAAATAAAAAGGTAGCAGGTGATGATTTTTTTATTTTGTGGGTGTGTTTTTGTTGGCATTTTGTGATGGGTAACCTCAAGGATTAAAAAAAAAAGGGTAAATAAAACCACCAAGTTGGCTCACGTACCTTCGCCTCTGGAGAAGCCACGGCCCCGACCTCTGCCACCACGGAAGAAGCCTCTGCCCCCTGAAGATCCTCCCCTGTAACCACGAGATCTGTTCTCTGATGATTTCCCAGCCTGGTCGACTCTGATCTGACGTCCATCTACAGACTGAGAGCAAACAAAACAACACCCCAAGTTGGTGTGACACCTCACACACCTCCAACCCCCACCAGCCAAGCCTTCAGCGCTCCTCACGAGTCCTTTTCTGTCATCCCTTAGCCTAAACGAGACTCTCAGGGGGAACCTTGTAGCTGCTCTTCAGTACCTGAAAAAGTCCTACAGGAAGGTTGGAAATGTTTCTAGCCATAGGAGAAGCAGAATGGTTTTAAGTTGGTTTAGACCAGATCTTAAGAAGAAATTCTTCAGGAAAAGGGTGGTGAGACACTGGAATAGCCTGTGCAGGGGAAGCTGTGGATGGCCTCTCCATGGGGGTGTTCAAGGCTAGGCTGGATGAGCCCAGAAAATCTAAGGAGTCCCTGGGGGTGTTCAAGGCTAGGCTGGATGAGCCTAGAAAATCTAAGGAGTCCCTGGGGGTGTTCAAGGCTAGGCTGGATGAAACCCGGAGAAGCTAAAGTGTCCCTTGGGGTGTTCAAGACTAGGCTGGATGAACCCTAGAGAAACTAAATCTAGTTGAGAGGCGGCCCTGCCCATGGTGGAGTAAATGATCCCTGAGATCCCTTCCATCTACACCTTCTAGGGTAGTTTATTTATGGATTATCACTTTAAGGCACTACTAATCCATCCATTTTTCTCCACAGCACTGAGCAGCAATCCCTACTTCATGTTTACTTCGCCACACTGAAGAACTAAGCAGCAAGCCCAAAGCCTCCNGGGGGTGTTCAAGGCCAGGTTGGATGAACCCTAGAGAAACTAAATCTAGTTGAGAGGTGGCCCTGCCCATGGTGGAGTAAATGATCCCTGAGATCCCTTCCATCTACACCTTCTAGGGTAGTTTATTTATGGATTATCACTTTAAGGCACTACTAATCCATCCATTTTTCTCCACAGCACTGAGCAGCAATCCCTACTTCATGTTTACTTCGCCACACTGAAGAACTAAGCAGCAAGCCCAAAGCCTCCTTACCTTCCCATTCATGGCCATCATAGCATCTTTAGCATCGTCTATGTTTTCAAATGTAACAAAACCAAAACCTCTGGATCTCTGAGTCTCTCTGTCTTTCACCACCACGACTATAAAAGGAAGGAAACAACAACAAAAAATCGAACATCAGCACCTGCGTAATCTTTAACCCACAGAAATTGCCCCAGCCCGGAGCTGGCAAATCTTTACCTTCAGAGATCTGCCCATATTTAGAGAAGACCTGTTCCAATGATTGCTCATTGGTGTCAAAACTCAGTCCACCGACAAAAAGTTTTCCTTCATCTGATGCCATTTTGACCTAAATGGAAAATAAAACGAACAAAAAAAAAAAAAAATTAAGATAATGGAAACCAGGACGTCAAAATCCACATCCCCGCAAGGGTTGCCAGATGGAACAGCTCTGACCATGACCTCGAATCTCAGCTGACGCCAAGGCCACATCCAGAGAACCGCAGCTCTGCGTTACAGAGGATCAGCCCCGGGGTTGGCCGCGGGCCAAGCGCCCACCCGAGGAACCGCAGCTACAGCCGCGATCAGGAGTGGGCAGAGCGGACCCAGCCCAGCACCGAACCCCACATTCAGAGCATCCAGGCCCTGAAGCCCGGTGCAGGCCACCCGGCCCCAGTCAGAGCTTAGAGCTCAGTTGGAACTCCCAGCCCCAAAACGCAGTTAAAGAGCTTACGGCCCGGCTGGGGCTGCCACCCCGCGGCCCGGTAAGGACGCACGGCCCCGGTAAGGCGGTGAGGGGCGCAGGTCCCGGGGGTGGGAGGGGGAAAACGAGAGGCCCAAACACGCATGCGCGGGCCGCGGCCCCGCCCGCCGACCTCTGACGCGATCCCGACTCCGCCTTCTCCCCCGCCCCCATGGCGCCAAGACGTTCCTTCGCCCCGCCCCCAGCCCGCCGCCATTTTGCACGATGGAGTTGGTCGCCATTTTGTTTTCGAGAGCGCATTTCACCCCTCCCCTGGTGCCTTCCCACACACGCGGAACAAACAAATGAGACAACTTCTCCAGACTCCACGCAACTGCGGAGGTCACCCCGACCCGCCGGACAAACGCTGCGCTCCGACCTCCCCCCGTTAACCGTCCTTCCAACTCTTAAGACATATTCCCTTCAACTCCGGCCCACCATGCGTTCCCCGGTACCGTCCAGCCTAGTCAAGCCTAACCCAGCCCAGCCTTTCCGGTGCTTACCGGTGCCTGGAGGCGCGGACTCCACACAACACTTCAAAGCTTCAGCAAGATGTACGCTGAGGCTGGCAGGGCGGCGGCTTATAAAGGCCCGCTCTGCGTCCCGCCCCTCTCATGGATATGCAAATCAAGCCCAGAGGAAGGCGGGGCTATAACGTCACCAAAGCGCTGCCGCCGCTGCGCCGCCGGATTGGGCATGGGATGATTAATATTCATGAGCCGGCGAAGGGAGGGGGAAGGAGAAAACAAAACGTCTGCGCCTTCTGACCCCTCCCACTCAGGGGCGGGGCGCAGGAGGCGGCGCGGATTGGCTGAGAGTGCCGAGGCCGTCGGCCGGGAGAGCCCCTGTGAGAAGAAAGGAAGTGGAGGCAACTGATTGGTTGGGGCCCGAATCCGCCCCGCCCTTATTGGCGGCAGGCACGCTAGAGGGGGCGTGGCCGCGCTGCCCCAGTTTCGCGCCCTTCTCGGCAATGCGGCGGCCGCAGACAAAGGGGACGCCCGAGGGGCTGCCGCCATCTTGGCTGGCGAACGCTGCCCGCAGCCGACCCCGCGCCTCGCCGCCGCCTCTGGGTCTCGGCCTTCGCGTTCCTTCTGGGCTGTCCTCCCGTCGCATATCATTCGTTCCGGGCCTGCTGGCCCTGTGTGCTCACAACACACACACACACACCCCGACGCGGCCCGTCCGGCCTCAGGGCCTTGCTTGCGTCGTCTCTCTCCTCCTCTGAGGGAGACAGTGAGGAGCAGCTTCTCCTCAGGGCCGCATCCCGCCGAGGCCTTGCTTGTCCCCGTGTCTCCTTAAGCCTCGGCGCTGGTTGGCTCTGTGAGTAGATCCCATATTCCTGCCAGGCCCTGCCTCACGTCTCCCTCCCCTTCTTCCCGGGCCGGCGCGGCCGTGCTAGGCCGCAGAACCGGTAGAGCCTCCCGGGGAGCTCTCTCCCCTCCCTGCCCCAGAGACTTAAGCAGCGATGCTGCCTTCCACATCTTCTGTGACTGAAGAATCCCCGCAGCGAGGCAGCCTCCTCCTCGAAAGTGTCCTCCACACACCCCACCCCCCACACAGGCTTGAAGCAGCACAAAGGAGCAGCTCAGCCCTGTGGCTGGTTCCAAGGCGTTTGAAACAACAATGCCTTTTGCTCGGCCTGCTCGCTACTGAAAGCTTTAAAACACCCACCCAGTGTTTTTTTCTGAGGCGTCCCCAGCTTTTGAAACTTCCTTATCGAAAGAGGAAACTCTGTAGCAAAATAGAAACAACTTAGCTCGGGGCGGGGGGAGGAAGAGGCTACGTTGCTTTAAAAAGCCCTGAAAGTAATTTTTCTTTTTACTCTTTTTTTTTTCCCTGTTTCTCATACAGTAATTACAACATCGCCTTGAAAATGATGATTTGTAACATCTGAGAGGAAAGAGATGTCCGGAGAGGGGGAAACAGTAGCCTGGAGAAGCGAGCTGGAAAGAAAGGATGGAAGAAAACCAGAAGAGGAGGAGGACAAGTCCCTGGGGGGTCACCTCGTGGGGAGGCAGGACCCAGCCACAGCAGCTCTGCCTCCAGAAACCACTCGCTCGTTCCCTGCGCGGTTTGCAGCATCAGGAGGAGAGTACAAACCCCCAACCCCCACCCCTGCAACCCCCTTGCAAAGCTCAGAGCGTTCCTGGCCGGAGTTGGGCTGCAGAGAATCACAGAATTGCTGTCAGAACTGGAAAGGGACCTCAAAGATCATCCAGTCCCAACCCTCCTGCCAATGGGGAGGGACACTTCAAGCTTCTGGAGTTAGCTGGGTCAGGGCTGTTGGGTCGCAGATAAGGCGATTGAATTCCTTACTGAGCGCTGAAAAGGAGTGGGAAGAGGGTGAGAAAAGACAACAAAAAGGAGCTGCAGTGAAATGCAAAGAGATTTTTCTGCCCGCTTTTGTTCTGGTAAAGCTGTGAGTGCCTTATTCTCTGCCTGGCTGAGTGAGGGAGTTGAGCTTTTTCCTCCCTGGTTTGGTTGTTGTGGGGAAATAAAAAAAATAAAATAAAAAAAAAAAAAAAGCAGGGTTTGGACACGAGGGCAAAGAGTGATTAGGAAATAGGGAGGAATGTGGCTGCTGCACTCTGCCCTGCCTCTCAGCAGCTGCACACATAAAAAGAAGCCTTCCAGTCCTTGCTTCCTGTGGGGTTTGCCTTGTGTGCCAAGCACACAAGAGCTGGCACTGCCCAGCTGCCACCAAAGTGCTCGAAAACACCTAAAAATCCCCCAAGATTGATGCTATTCTATGATAATAGCCTCCAAATAGTGAGGGAGGGAGGAATCTTAACTTTCCAGGCCTGAAAGCAAATGAACGACGTTGACTAATGGCAAGGTGGAGTTTATCTATAATTAAATGCATCTGATAGTGTCAGTTATTAAGTTTAGCTGCAGTTTTGTGGTAGAAGGAGAAGAAAAGGCTCACACACACACACAAAGAAAACAAATCAGAAAGGAGCTGGCCCTGACTAGAAGGCTAAAGTGGGGGCAACATTTGCTTCCCGTGGCTCAACTGATTCCATCTTCGAGGTGGTTAGCAGCGAATTTCAACCCTGGGTTGGAATTGTTGCCTGATTTCTGGGTTTATTTTTCACTCTTCCACAAAGCTGCCTGGTCCCTCGGTGTCCAGGGAGGCAGTGAGGAGACTACAAATCGATTTTTAGTTTGGGTTGGGTTTGGGGTTTTTTTTTGCCCTTCAGGAGGAGCAGAGAACCCAACCCCTGGACCGGCGTCCGCAGCGCCTTGATTAAATTAGAGTCACATTAACGTGAGCGCTTCTGGAGCTTGATTGACCTTGAGGAACGGAGCCATTTTCCGGGTGGTGCAAGCGACGAGCCCAGGACGTCGCTAGGATGCTGGAGAGAGGGGGAAGGGGGAGGGAGGAGGAGCAGCTCTCTGCCCCTGTGTGCCCCACACCCTGCCTGCTGCAAACAGGGACAAACGGAGCCTTTCCTTGTTTGTTAACTCCCCAAGCCGAGCCCAGGCAGGTCGGGAGTGTCGCACATCGCTCTCTAAACCTCCCTTTGCTGCTGAGGGGGGAGTTTGGGTCGCAGCAGGACGCAAAAGGAGCAGTGTGGCTCTGGTGCTGGCTGATCTGCCTGGATTTGTCTCCAGAAATGGGATTTTGGTCTCGCTCGGGCGTGTGCTGATGCCTTTCCTTTGACTCCAACAGAGTCACGCTGGGAAAGGAGGTGAGAGCCAGGCTGGATCCAGCTCATCCGTGATGCCTCAGCTCCTGTCCCAGTTCCGCGGCTCTCCGGAGGTTTCTGTGCTCCAAATCTGCTTGTTCCTCCCTGCCCGATCCAGGGCATGAGACGCAGCTTCTGTCGCCTCACTCTGTGAACAGGCAGCTGCAGGCAGTCCCACGTCACCCGCCTGGCCCTGGGGACTTTGGGACCTGGGACAGGGACAGCTGGGGCTGGGCAGTAGCCCAGCAGGGAACCGACCCGGGTGATCGCGGGGGTTGTCAGGGCAGTTAAGCACCCAGCGAAACAGAAGGGCTGTGAGTGCATCGAGTCCCGGAGTGCACCTCTGGAGCTCAGCCAGCCCACCCCACCCTGCTCCAGCAGGGCACCCACAGCAGCTCTCCCAGGAGCACAACGGCCAGGGGGGGTTGGAAGCTTTGCACAACGGCCAGGGCGGGTTGGAAGCTTTGCACAGAAGCAGACTCCACAACCTCTCTGGGCAGCCTGCTCCAGCCCTCCAGCAACCTCACACCAAAAGAATTCTCCTCCTGCTCAGGTGGAACCTCCTGGTTTCCAGTTTGTGCCCAGTGCCCCTTGTCCTGGCACTGGGCACAACTGAGCCCCAGCCTCTGGAGCTCTTGCTGAGTATTGCTCAGCTGCCCTCTGGCGCTGCTCTTCTGCAGACTCTCAGCCCCAGGGCCTCAGCCTTTGTTCCTCCCAGGGCTGCTCCAGGCCCCTCAGCATCTTCCCAGCCTCTGGACTCTCTCCAGCAGTCTCTGGGGAGCCCAGAACTGGCCCCAGTCCTCCAGCTACGGCTTTACCAGGGCAGAGGAGAGGGAGAAGAGACCCTCCCTTGCCCTGCTGCCCACACTCTTCTTCATACATCCCAGGAGACCATCAGCCTGGCCAAGAAGGCACCTTCCTGGCTCATGGTGACCTTCTTGTCCCCCAGCACTCCCAGGTCCTGCTCTGTGGAGCTGCTTTCCAGCTGTCCTGGTGCAGGTTGTTGTTCCTCCCTGGGAGCAGAACCCTCCACTAAACAGTTAACTCTGCACAACACCCAAAGCCCTGGTGGTGGTTTCCAAGCCAAGCCCCAGGGTTTGTTTGCTCTGGCCAAAGCCCATTTCCAGTCACCTGGAGCTGTCTGTGAGCAGGACCCGTGGCTGCCCTGACCTAATATGGTGAAAGCTCCAGCACTTGGGCCAGGACCACAAATAGCTGCTGGGAATCAGGGCTGGGGAGCAGAGCCAGTGCCTGTCCACCAGGGCTGTGGTGTGCAGACATCCATCAGGAGAGGCTGCAGAGGTCTCCTCTGCTGATTCCAGCAGCCCCACAGATGTTTTGCTCACCTGGTTTTGTTCCTCCAGCATCCAGGCAATATCACAGAGTCACAGAATGGCTTGGAAGGGAGCCTCAAATAGAGGCTGTGGATGTCCCCTGCCTTGGAGGTGTTCCAGGCCAGGCTGGATGAGTCTTTGAGCAGCCTGTGCTGGTGAGAGGTGCCCCTGCCATGGGCACTGGATGAGCTTGAAGCTCCCTTCCAACCCAACCCATTCTGGGAGTCTATGAACTGCTGCAAAGAGATCTGCTATGGGCACAGGCTGGGAGAGCTGGGGGAGATCAGCCTGGAAAAGAGAAGGCTCCAGGGAGAGCTTAGAGCAGCCTGAAGGGGCTGCAGGGAAGCTGGGGCAGGACTTTAGACAAGGGTTGGGAGTGCCAGGATGAGGGCAAATGGCTTTGAGCTGGGAGAGGGAGAGTGGAGAGGAGGAAGAAATTATTGAGGGCAAGGAGAGATTGGCACAGGTTGCCCAGGGAGGTTATGGAGCACAGAAGCACAGAATGTGATCTGTGATCAAAGATCACATTCTGTGCTTCTGTGCTCCATAACCTCCCTGGAGCTGTTCCAGGTCAGGTTGGATGAGTCCTTTAGCACCCTGTGCTGGTAGGAGGTGCCCCTGCCCCTGGCAGCCTGTTGGCACTGGCTCATCTTGAAGCTCCCTTCCAACCCAACCCGTTCCATGTCTCTCTGATTCTATCACAAAGAGAATGTGAGGCTGGGCTGAGGCAGAGTTCCCCCCTGGGCCTCCATCCCATCCCTCCCCAACCCCTCTGCTCCTTCCTGCCCCGGGGGCTCAGCCCACGCTGCGAGGCAGGGAAGGCTTCCACAGCACAGAGCTGGGCTCGATGCTTTCTATCCCCACCAAACCTCCCCTGTGTGACCAGCACCAGCCAGGGAGCAAGGAATAAAACACTGAGTGGGTTTGGAATTTGGGAACTGGCAGCCTCAAAAGCCCACAGGAAAAAAAAAAGAGAAGAAACAAATCCTCCTTTCTCTCTTCCTGCTTCCCCCGAGGGAGCTGCTGGTCCTGCTCTGCAGCT
>VWZE01017003.1:17984-41873 GCA_013396675.1 Eubucco bourcierii
GTGTGTGTGTGCATGTGTGCGTATGTGCATGCGCGTATGTATGTGTGTGTGCGTGCGCACGTGTGTGGGTGCATGCATGTGCGCGTATGCGTGTGTTCGTATGCACGTGTGTGTGTGTGCATGTGTGTGTGCGTATGCACATGCGTATGTGTGTGTGTGCACGTGTGCGCGTATGTGTGTGTTCGTATGCACGTGTGTGTGCATGTGTGTGTGCGTGTGTGCACGTGTGCACATGCACATGCGTGTGTGTGCATATGCATGTGTACGTGCGTATGTGCATGTGCGTATGTGTGTGTGCATGTGTGCGTATGTGCATGTGCGTATGCATGTGTGTGTGCGTGTGCACGTGTGTGGGTGCATGCGTGTGCGCGTGCACGTGCATGTGTGTGTGTGCACATGCATGTGTGTGCGCGTATGCACGTGTGTGTGTGCATGTGTGTGTGCGTGCATGTGTGTGTGCGTATGCACATGCGTATGTGTGTGTGCACATGTGTGCGCGTATGTGTGTGTTCATATGCACGTGTGTTTGCATGTGTGTGTGCGTGTGTGCACGTGTGTGCATGCACATGCGTGTGTGTGCATGTGCATGTGTATGTGTGTATGTGCATGTGCATATGTGTGTGCATGTGCGTGTGTGTGCATGTATGTGTGTGTGCATGTGTGCGTATGTGCATGTGCGTATGTGTGTGTGTATGTGTGCGCGCATGTGCGTGTATGTGCGTGTGCACATGTGTGTGTGCGTACATATGTGTCTGTGCACATGCGCGTGTGTGCATGTATGTGTGTGTATACATGTGCGTGTGTGCGTATGTGCATGTGCGTATGCACATGCATGTGTGTGTGTGTGTGCACGTGTATGTGTGCATGTGTGCGTATGTGCATGTGTGTGTGTGCATGTATGTGTGTGTGCATGTGTGTGCATATGTGCATGCGTGTGTGCGTGTGTGCGTGTATGTGTGTGTGTATATGTGCGTGTGCGTATGTGTATATGTGTGTGCATGTGTATGCATGTGCATCTGCATGTATGTGTGTGCATCTGCATGTATGTGTGTGCACGTATGCATGTGTGTGTGTGTGTGTTTGTGTGTTCAGAGAGGTGTTCAAGGCCAGGTTGGATGAGGCCTTGAGTGCCCTGTGCTAGTGGGAGGTGTCCCTGCCTATGGCCGGAGGGTGGAACTGGCTGATGCTGGAGGTCCCTTCCAGCCTTCCCTTTCTACGATTCTATGTTACGTGTGCCCAAAGACATTAGTTTCGTGTCTGAAGATTTTGTGTCTACAGAAAGGTGTAGTGAAACTCAGCTGAGTTCTCTCCCACAGCCAAACCCACCCAGTCCATAACACTCCATAAATTAAACCAAATCAATCCAAATCCATGAATTAAACCAAATCAATCAACTACCCAACTGGGTGAACTCTCAACTCCCATACCCCCTTTAGCCACCTACTTCTGTTCACGTTCCTGTGAGTATAAAACTGCATTGCAAACTGATTTCTAGCCACAAAAAGCTTTGATTCTGGAGTGTTTTCTCATCTTGGATTTAGATCCCAAGCCTCAAATCAGACTGAAAGTTATTTTCTGCTCGGTTGAGAACTCAGATGGATGAAGCATCCCTAAAAGTCCTGCTTTATTTTGGACTTTTTGTTGACAGAGACACACAAGGCACTAATTGAGAATCGATTTCCAACTCATCTCTTTTCATCAAAACTCAGGTTCCACTTTCAGAAAGAATGAAAAGAGATGGTGCTGGTTACAACAGGTCACTGAGGCTGGTGGGACCCCAGGTGAAGGATGCTGTGGATGCTAAAGATCTGTGTGGGTTCAGGAGGGAACTGGAGAGGATCATGGAAGAAAGATACAGAGATGCCACTGAGTGAAGAACCCCATGTGCAGCTCAGGAGGTTCTTGAGGCATTAAAGCCTCAGAGATGCTTGCCCTGCTCTTAACAATCTTCCCAAGGCATCTCCTTCTGGCTGCTGTCAGGAGGACATCATCTCAGCCAGGCACAAAAGCAGCCTGCTGGGAGAAGTGCTCCTTTGGGAAGCCACAGCAGGTGTGGCTCAGTTTGGTTTCTGATGAGTGGCCTCTAAAAGGTGACAGATTTCTGCCTCCTTTCACACCTCCACACTCCTGCTAACTTGCAAGTCTAACTTTGAGGGGTAGCTGTGCTCCGTGGGCACCTGTGACAGCACTTGTCCTGCACGGTGACAGACAAGCTGCAGCACTTGGGGGCTTTCCCTGGGTTTGTTTTCATGCAAAGGCTGAAGAAATCTGCAATTTGTTCCCTCTCCACACCACACCCCCTCAGTAATGACTGCTCTAAGCCCCATGTGGCACAGGAGGGAGGAGGAGAAGGCTTCTCCCAGCGTGAGGTTGAGCCCCCAGGGTGCTAAGCCCAGATTCAGAAGGCATGGGTACCTCGTTCTTCTCCAGGCTGCACTCTGACATCACTTTATCTCCTTGCTCTTGGAAGGTGATGATGATTAAAGCCACAAAGATGTTGACAAAGAAAAAAGGGAAGACAACAAAATAGACCACGTAAAAGATAGACATTTCCATTCGGTAGCCAGGGCTGGGACCCTGTTCCTCGTAGGTAGCATCCACTGAGTGCTTCAGCACGCTGCAAGCAAGGGCAGAGAGAGAAGAAAAGTCACTGAGAGCAGTGTGAAGCACCAAAGGCACCTTGAGAGTCACCTGCTGGCCTTCACTCAGGTTTTCCACATATGCTCAGGTCAAACTCCCTCCCAGCCCTTATGGTTGGGAAGAAATTTTCCTTGAGGATATTTTCAGGGAAACCTTTCACCATTCTGCAGAATGATGGAGATTTGCTAGGTGCAGATCCACTGATCCCCACTGGCCAAGGGGAGGGGATGCAGTCAGATCTGGCTTCTCTTCTCTGCCCAACAGGCAGGAAGTAAGGTTGGGAGAAGGGGGTTGGTGATGATCTCCAAGTAGGGGATAGGAAACACAGTGAGGGACTGGAGAAGGGAAGCTGATGCTGTGTGGTTTGTCCTTTGTTATCTGAACTAGCTGAAGGTGGAGGAGAGGGAAGGCCTGCCAGGGAGAAGCCCTGTCCCTGAGTGGTGCTCCCCATGCCCCAGCAGGGAAGTGTGCCAAAATAAAGTCATGTGCTGAACAGCAGCCATCCCCTGGGGACTGGCATACATTCAGCATAGATCACACTACTCTTTCCCCCTCATTTTCTCACATTCCCACTATCAATTTTCCACCTGAGAGAGGCATGCAAGCCCAAAAGGTTGGAGCAGGCAAGCTCTCAAGTACCAAAAACTGCCTGAGCGTCCCTGTGTGAGCTTGGGAAGACATAAACTAAAACTCAGAGCCCTTCCTGCTCAGTCACTCCATACACAAGGGAAAGTAAAAGCTGAGCTGGCAAAAGCCCATTCTTATTTCACAGGTCAGCTGCCAGCTGGGTGTCCCTCAGAGCTGTGGGAAGCTGGCATCACCTCTGTGACCACTGACCCTGCCAGCCACATCTACTCACGTTGGCCACCCTTCGCCCGTGGAGACGGTGAAGAGGGTGAGCAGAGCCCAGAGCACGTTGTCATAGTGGAACTCATATTTTTTCCATTCCCTGGGCTGTGCCTCCACCTCATCTTTTTCATAATCAAGGTATTGACCCCTAGGAAAAGGGAAAAAAAAGCAAAGATTCAGAGCAAATGAGAGAGTTCCACCTAATCAGCCATTTCGGTTGACTCACTGAGGAGCATTGAGAGATCCCAGGAGGAAAGTCTGACTGAGCACTGTATGAAAGGCAAACAAAGGGAGTGGTTTGTGACAGAGGTAAAGGTCATTTTTTGGGAGTCATTTCAAGCTACAGGAACTGGACCTGTGCTCTAGAAAGAAAAGAATTTGTAATTAGGACATGCATCCATTAGGCAAAGCCAGCAATTAACAGTCCCCTGGCCCCTGAATTGTCTGACCCCACAGAAATCTGTGCTGCTCACTACAAGAAGGACATTGAGGTACTGCAGAAAGGCCAAAAATGAGCAACTAGGTTGGTGGAGGGCCTGGGACACAAGTCTTAGGAGGAAGTGTTGAGGGAACTGGGGTTGTCTTTAGAAGAGGAGGCTGAGGGAAGACCTCAGCACCCTCTACAACTACCTCAAAGGAGGTTGGAGTGAGATGGGAGTTGGTCTCTTCTCACATGCAACGAGTGACAGGACAAGAGGAAACAACCTCAAGTTGTGCCAGGAGAGGTTCAAGTTGGATATTAAGAAAAATTTCTTCCCAGAAAGGGTTGCCAGGCACTGGCACAGGCTGCCCAGGGAGGTGATGGAGTCACCATCCCTGGAGGGCTTTAAAAGCCCCATGAATGTGGTGCTGAGGGATGTGGTTTAGTGGCAGTGGCTTAGCAGCAGTGGTAGGGTTGTCAGCTCTGGGTGAGAGGTTGAACTTGATGAGCTCAAAGGTCTCTTCCCGCTTCAACAGTTCTGGGGTTCTATGGAAGAGTTTCTGGCTCCTACTTCAGGGCTGAACCTAGCTCCTAAATGGGTCCTGCTTTGAGGGGCCAAGGGACCTGGCTTCTGGAGAGTTCCCCTCCAGCCTGCACTTCCCTGTAATTCCATATTTTTTTCTGCAGTGGATCTGCTTTGCTGCAAGGAAGAACAGCAGCAACAGCATCATGGGTGCTGCCTGCACATGGTTCCAAGCAGGGCCATGCCCTGTGTTTGGCAGGTGGCAGGAGAGAGGTGACGCAAGCTGACCTGGATGGTGCTGAGGATGTGGTTTGGGTGCCAAGGAAAGGGCAGGTGAGGAAGATGAGTGATGTGGTGAGTAAAGCACCTTGACAGCCTATTGCAAAGGACAAAGCATCATGGGGCTTGAAAGACATCCAGAGAATGACCTCTTTTCTAGCTGATTAGGAGCTCTTCATCTTCCTACCAGCTCACTTCTGATTGTTTATCCATGATGGCTTTTCTAACTCATGCTAGCCCTAAGAATTAAGGCAGCAGGTAGGATTGTAGCATCCTTTTGGCTCGAAGAGGCCTTTAAGGTTATCAAGTCCAACCACTAACCCAGCACTGCCAGGTCACCACTAATCCATGTCCTTCAGCACCACATCTACACAGCACTGAAACACCTCCAGGGATGGGGACTTCACCACTGCCCTGGGGGTGTGATCCAGGACCTGACAGCCAGGCCTGTGGGGGAAGAAATTGTTCCTGGTCTCCAACCTAAACCTCCCCTGGTGCAACTTGAGGCCATTCCCTCTTGTCCTGTCAAGAAAGATGAGTTACACCATCCCTTCAAACACTCTTCCCCTTACAATCACAGCTCCCTGGGAAAAGGAGTCCACTCCCCTCTATCATTAAGCACTTGGTCAGAGATAGGGTAGAGCCAGGAATTAAAGTGACAAAGAGGAAAGTCCTCCTCTAGGGTAGCTGTGCTGAAGCATTGATCATTCTTCCAGGAGTCTGACCAAGCTCAGCAGATCCCTACCTGATGCAGCTTTGGGACACTCAAGGGAGCTGCTGCTACCCAAGCAAAATGAAGTCTTCAGCCCAACACATCCCTCCTGCCCAACACACCTCCCCCTGCCCAACACACCCCCCCCACCCAACACAACCCTCCCTGGGGAAATAAAAGAGTCCACTCCCCTCTATCATTAAACACTTGGGCAGAGCTAGAGCAGAGCCAGGAATCAAAATGACAGAGGAAAAGTCCTCCTCTAGGGTAGCTGTGTTGAAGCATTGATCATTCTTCCAGGACTCTGATCAAGCTCAGCAGATCCCTACCTGATGCAGCTTTGGGATGCTCAAGGGTGCTGCTGCTACCCAAGCAAAATGAAGTCTTCAGCCCAACACATCCCTCCTGCCCAACACAACCCCCACTGCCCAACACACTCCCTCCTGGGGAAATGAGTCCACTCCCCTCTATTATTAAGCACTTGGGCAGAGCTAGAGCAGAGCCAGGAATCAAAATGACAGAGGAAAAGTCCTCCTCTAGGGTAGCTGTGCTGAAGCATTGATCATTTTTCCAGGACTCTGACCAAACTCAGCAGATCCCTGCCTGATACAGCTTTGGGACACTCAAGGGAGCTGCTGCTACCCAAGCAAAATGAAGTCTTCAGCCCAACACACCCTTCCCAGCCAGCCATACCTGCAGTCCTTCTCCAGCTCCTTCGACTCATCTGTGCAGTAGAAGAATCTGCCTTTGAAGAGCTGCACAGCAATGACAGCAAAAATGAACATGAAGAGCATGTAAACGATGAGGATATTGAGGACGTTCTTCAGGGAATTCACCACACAGTCAAAGACAGCCTGGGGATGGAGGAGAGCAAGGTGAAGGGGTGGGAAGAAAAGAGAAGTTCCTCTAAAATCTTCATGTCTGGCAGCTGACCACACTAGAGAGTAATTGCAATCATAGAGTGGTTTGGGTTGCAAAGGTCCTTAAAGGCCATCTCCCTGCTGTGGGCCCTCAAGGCCTCATCCAACCTGGCCCTGAATGCCTCCAGGGAAGGGACATCCACAACCTCCCTGGGCAACCTGTGCAAGTGCCTCATCACAGAACTGTCAGGCTTGAAAGGGACCCCAAGCATTGTCCAGTTCCAACTCCCCTGCCATGGGCAGGGACACCTCACACCAGATCAGGTTGCTCAGAGCCACATCCAGACTGGTCTTAAAAACATCCAGGGATGAAGCTTCCACCACCTCCCTGGGCAACCTGTGCCAGTGTCTCACCACACTCATGGTGAAGAACTTCTTAATGTCTAATCTAAATCTCCCTTCCTCTAGCTTGGATCCATTCCCCCCAGTCCTATCACTACCTGACACCCTAAAAAGTCCCTCCCCAGCTTTCTTGTAGCCCACTTCAGACACTGGAAGGTCACAAGAAGGTCTCTTTGGAGCCCTCTCCTCTCCAGACTGAACAGCCCCAACTCTCTCAGTCTCTGTCTCCAGAGTAGAGGTTCTCCAGCCCTCTGATCCTTCTCATGACCCTGCTCTGGACACACTTCAGCATTTCCAGATCCTTCTTTTTCCAGGGGCTCTGGAACTGGGACACAGTGCTCCAGGTGTGGTCTCACCAGAGAGGTGCAGAGGAGCAGGATCCTCTCCCTCACCCTGCTGCCCACACTGCTCCTGCTGCAGCCCAGGCTCTGGTTGCTCTCTGGGCTGCAAGTGCACACTGCTGGCTCGTGTTGAGTTTCTCACCCACCAGCACCCCCAAGTCCCTTTCTTCAGGGCCTGCTCTCAAGCAGGCATTGCCCAGCCTATATCAGTTCCTGAGACTGCCCTAACCCAGGAGCAGGACCTTGCACTTGGTCTTGTTGAACCTCAGATGCTTGGCTTGGGCCCTCACTGCAAAAAATTTCTTCCTAATCTCCAGTCTCATTCCCGAACCTACAAGCCATGGATGCCTCCACAGACTTGCACACCAAGTGTCTGACCAAGACTCCTGCTCCAGCAGTGAGAATTAACATCTGCTGCTTGCTCAGTGGGTTTGGCTGTGCCACTGACTCCTCTGCTGCTGCCCAGGAGACTGCTGAAGATGACTGCAGCTCATGGAGGTGAATGTCAACCCTAAGGAAATATCTCCATGGCCAATAGTGGAATGAGAAACATACTTGGGGGTAGGTAGAAACTCATCTAATGTGTTTCTCATTGGCCCTCACTTGAACTGTTTGAGTAATCAGGAAAATAGACCAAACACAAAACAAAAGCTTGGAAGAGCATTTTTTTTTCCAAATAACTGCCTATCAAAATCAAATGTGACTAATCCAGGCAGCTTCTGCTACCCCTGAACTCCCCACAAAGAACTTCTGAGCTACATTTATTATTTGGTTCTTAGTCATTGGTTCCTTGCCAGAGGTAATTTGGGGTTTAGTTGTAGCCTGAGAAGTTTGTTGTAATAACAACAACTGAGCAAGCCCAGAGTTTGGGCAGGGCTGTGCCTGCTTCTCTGAATGGAAGAGTGAAAGCCATAAAATTGCTCTTCAGATGCCACACAGAAGTCTTGGACTCATAGAATCATAGAATGTTAGGGGTTGGAAGGGACCTCTGGAGGTCATTGTGCCCAACCCCTCCCCCACCCCCAGCCAAAGCAGGGTCACCTAGGACAGGTCGCACAGGAATGCATCCAGGTGGGTCTTGAAAGCCTCCAGAGAAGGAGACTCCACAACCTCTCTGGGCAGCCTGCTCCAGGCCTCCAGCGCTCTCACAACAAAGAAGTTTGTTCTCATGTTGAGTTGGAACTTTCTGGGTTCCAGTCTGTGTCCATTGCCCCTTTCAGAGGACACTTATCCTATCAGAGGACACCACTGAAAAGAGCCTGGCCCCTTCTAGACTCCCACCCTTCAGATACTTCATAAGATCTCCTCTCAGCCTTCTCCAGGCTGAACACTGAAATGCATTAAAACACTGACAATGTCCCTACAGCTTTTTAGCAGGGTCTGTTGTGACAGGCCAAGGGGTAGATGTTTTGAAACTAAAAAAAAAACCTGAGAGATTTAGGCTGGAGAGAAGGAAGAAACTTCATACTGAGTGTGGTGGAACCCTGCCCCAGGTTGCCCAGAGAGGTGGGAGCTGCCCCACACAATGGTTTAGGTTGGAAGGGACCATAGGCAGGGACACCTCCCACTAGCACAGGTCACTCAAGGCCTCATCCAACCTGGCCTTGAACACCTCCAGGGAGGGAGCAGCCACAACCTCCCTGGGCAACCTGTGCCAGTGTCTCACCACCCTCACTGCAAACAACTTCCTCCTAACATCCACTTTCAATCTCCCCTCTGCCACTTCAAACCCATTGCCCCTTGTCCTGGCACTGCCAGACTTTGTCAATAGTCCCTCCCCAGCCTTCCTGCAGCCCCCTTCTGATCCTGGAAGGCTACTCTAAGGTCTCCTGGAAGCCTCAAAGCGCTTTGGTGACCCAAAAGCCTCCCGACTCCAACCGCTAACCGAATCGAGAGCATTTTCTGCCCCGCCACACAGAGCTCTTCCTTCTCTCTTTGTTTTGAGGTGATCTCAGTGCCACATAAAGATAGAATTGAGCATTATTGCAGCCTGAGCCCTGGGTGAGGACAAAAGCAGAGCTCTCTGACAGCTGACCCTGGGTCGTGTGTGTGCCACTGGGCAAAGCAGGCATTGTGTGGCGGAGCGGCGGCATGGGGGCGGCGCTCATCCTTTCTCCTCCACTCCTACAGACCAGAGATGGCTGCCAGCAGTGCTCCCACGTGAAAGTGGTTCCACAATAGGCATTCAAACCAGCCCAAACCTCAGAAACGATTACCTTTTGTACCATCCCTCTCCATTCCCTGCTGTCAGGAGCTGCCTCCCTCTCAAAGGCTTCCTGAAGGACTGTTTGAGCGAGTTACCCAAAAGCCATTTAGGCTGATTTAACTATTAGCATTCTGGAGATGAAAGTGCACTGTTCCAAAGCCCTGCTCTAGGTGTTCCTTCATAGAAGAGATGAACTGATTCCAAGTTCTCATGCAGGGAACAACATTTCTCTTTAGACAGGCAGTGCACAAAATCTTGCAATATTCATCTTACTCTCTCCAGGGAAAGTCAGACTCTCCCCGACCTCTTTTTCTCCTGTATCATTTCTAAAAGCACCACACTTACAAACTGTAATCTAATTTAATTTTTTCCTCTCCTCTTTTCCTCTCTCTCTCTCTCTTTTTTTTTTTCTTTTTTCTTTTTTTTCTTTTTAGCAGTTGGGTTTGAATGTGGATCCACAACCATCCCATAACGTTGCACTCGGTGGTGGCAAAAGAAAGGAGAGGTTGATATTTGCTCAACATCTGCACAACTATTTTTAGGGTTCTGCCAAAGAGATTAATTGCACCAGAAATAACAAGGCCCAGAAATAACTTGGGTTAAGTTGTGTCATAGAATCATAGAATGGGAAGGTTGGAAGGGACCTCAAGGATCAGTCAGTTCCAACCTCCTGCCATAGGCAGGGACACCTCCCACTAGCACAGGTCACTCAAGGCCTCCTCCAACCTGGCCTTGAACACCTCCAGGGAGGTTGTGGAGCACAGAAGACCTCCAGGGAGTTTGTGGAGCACAGAAGACCTCCCTGGGCAACCTGTGCCAGTGTCCCAGAGAGGTGGGAGCTGCCCCACAGAATGGTTTAGGTTGGAAGGGACCATAGGCAGGGACACCTCCCACTAGCACAGGTCACTCAAGGCCTCCTCCAACCTGGCCTTGAACACCTCCAGGGAGGGAGCAGGCACAACCTCCCTGGGCAACCTGTGCCAGTGTCTCACCACCCTCACTGCAAACAGCTTCCTCCTAACATCCAGTTTCAGTCTCCCCTCTGCCAGCTCAAACCCATTCCCCTTGTCCTGCCATTCCAAGCCCTTGTCAATAGTCCCTCCCCAGCCTTCCTGGAGCCCCCTTAGGATCCTGGAAGGTTACTCCAAGCTCTCCTGGAAGCCTTCTCCAGGCTGCAGAACCCCAACTCTCTCAGCCTGTCCTCACAGCAGAGCTGCTGCAGCCCTCTCAGCATCTTGGTGGCCTTCTCTGGACTGGCTCCAACACTTCCGTGTCCTTCCTGTGCTGGGGGCTGCAGAACTGCACCCAGTAATTCAGCTCCCATCAGTCCATTCAGGTCCCATCTCAGAGCCACCAGAGAAGGGAAGGTTTGTGGTTGTTCACTAACCTTTAGCTTTGGCAGCCTTTTAATGGTCTTCAGTGGTCTCAGGACCCGCAGGACTCGCAGAGACTTGATTGTGTTGATGTCCTTGCCCTTGGTTCCTCTGCAAGGGATAAAAGGCAAAAGAACAACAGAGGGAATTGTCTGGTCAAGTCACTAAGTGGTGTATCTGGTGATGCCCAGGGTGGGTCTGGCTGTGGAATTGGCTTGGGCTGTTTTTTTGGCAGGTTTTGGGTGCCACTCTCACCGGGGATGCGGACGGCACCAGGGAGGACTGCAGGTGAACATCCGTTTCATCATGGCCCAGGAGGAAGGCTGTGGGCAGGACATGGTGCTTGCAGCACTCAGCCACAAGAGCTCTCCAGCCTTTCCTCACTACCCAGTTACTCAGGAAGCACCACCCAGGAACTGGTGACTTTCCTGCCCCAACTGTCCACTCAGGTCATGCTCAAAGCTGGGGCAGCAGCACGCTTCGGCTGCAGCCACCAGGAAAGGAGGCTCAATACCTTCAGCCCAGCCCCAGGCAGGGGAAGTGAGAAGGTCACACTTGGCTCTCCTCCCTCCCAGACACTTGGGTGAGACAGGAGGACGCTTCCCTGTGTGCTTCTTGCACCTCTCTGGCAAGGCTGTTCCCCTCTGCCTAGACAAGCAGACAGCGACCAAAGGGAACTGGAGCCTTTGTAAGGAGGGAGGGAGCTCTCCTGGGGGCCAGAGCCACTCCATGTACCCTCATCCTCAAGTCTCTCTTGGAAGACATGCTACCAAACCCATGCAGGAGCATGTAATATGACAGCATATTACATGCCTGGAAGAGTGCTAGGGCCACCACTTAGGCATGCAGGTGCTGTAAGTCACACTTTGGGTTTAGTTTTTGGTAAAGCTGAGTGCAAGACTTGAGACCATTCCTCCTGTCACCACTCAGAGGTTTTAGGGCAAGGAAAGAGTTCCTTTGCTCGTGCACTCCCAAAACAAGTCAAAATGAAAAAAAAAAAAAAGACACAGTTACCTCTTCTTCCAACCCAACAGCAAAACAAGGACACTCCCTTTTGTTTCATATGAAGTGACAAATGGAATGAAAAAAAAAATAAATAAATCTTGAACAGGTTTATTCATGACCACAGGTTTGGGTCTGAGACTGTACTGAAGGGACGCAGGTGTGGATGGATAAAGGTGGATCAGATGCTGACAGACCTGTTCTATGCTCTTCCAGCTTGCTAAAGGTTTCTCTCCTCCTCCAGGAAAGCAACAGGGGGGTAAGTAACTGAGAGACACTCAAGCTGTGCATCCCCCAACCTGCCAGCAGCCAGCCCTATGCTGAGGGCTAAGCACCAAGAACAGAGGAACCCACCCAGACTCGTAGAGCCTTGGAAAAGCCCTCTAAGAGCATCCAGTCCAACCAGCAACCCAACACTGCCCTGGCCATTAAACCATGTCCCCAAGTGCCATGGCCACAGGTTTCTTGAACACCTCCAGGGGTGGTGAGTCCAAAACCTCCCTGGATTCATGGCTGGCTGCCCTTAGTCGTCCCTGGAAGGTGTCTTGTTGCCATCTATCCACTTCCAAAAGACTCAGTCCTCACACTGTCCTACTCAACACTAACACTGGGCTGGAACCTGCAACCTAGAAGCACACATTCCTGGCTCACCTCTGGTTTCTTTCTCCAGTTACCAGTCACTGCACTTGTCCTGAAATGCACAAGGAATTTTTTGGGGGCCATGGGTTGCATCCCATCAAACACAAGTTGCCCTTCACATGATTTAATACAGATGGAAGAATGAAGATGGAGATCTACCTCTCCTCTCCCTGTCTCCTCTCTCAGGAAACTTTTAACCAGCCACAGAGGGATGCAGGCTGCTGGCAGGGCTGTAAATCCAGCTGATTGAGCCAGGACTCCTAGAGATACAGAACTGACTGAATGATTTTTGTATTTAAAAGATTCTCATTCTTGATCCCTTAATCTGGTCAAGATGAAGCAGACACCAGCATAGCTTTTACTGCCTTCCTCTTCAGTGTAACTGAAGCTCTGCTCATTTCTGGCTTTGCATCCTCATTTCACCAACCCCTAGCCACAGCCACTGCAGTCATCTCCTTGTCACCAAAACCTTCAGTTGAAGCAGCCAAGCTGGGGCTTACCTTATCCCCAGGCAGCTTTGCCTGATCCTGAGCTGCTCTGGCTGATAACTCATTTGCTCAACCTCTTGAGGAGAGCAATCAGTGGCAGGAGGGAAATAGAAGGGGAAATAGGTTATGAGGAAGGAGATGCCACCTGGCTTGGCCAGCCAGCTTGTTCCTGTGGCTGGTGGTCACTCATCACCTTGCCTCTTTCTGATGCCCCCAAATTGCTCAGGTTGCTTCCTGTTGGCCACACATTTGGGGTTTAACTGGGTGAGAAAACCAGGGCAGGGAGGGTGAAGAGGCAGAAGCTGAGGAAAGTAGTGGAGAGAGAAGACTGAAGGTACCTTGAAGATACTTTGGCCCAGTGCTAAGTCATTCTGGTTTGCAGATTGCCTCACACAGCCCAGCTTAGCAGTACAGCCTCTGGCAGCCAGCAACTGGGCTCATAAAGCTCAGCAGTCCTCACCTGGGATCAAGCAGAAGCACAGAAGAGCTCTGCATGGGCTCTTCCAGACCTAAACACCAGTCCACCACACTGCCAGGCACTTGTGCCTGCATTCAGGAAGCCTCCTGGGAAGGGAAGTTTCAAGACAAGACACTTCTCAACTCTGAAGGAGCTGGCTCAGGTCTCAGAGGGGTGCTCCAAGACTGAAGCAACAACCTCTGTGGACTAAATATTTCCAGGAAGGTTGAAAAGACCTCCTGGGGAGTAGTGAATTGGTGAGGCAGAGCAAATCCTTTCTCCTGGGTCTAGGAGAGAAGAAGTTGGTTTACCCTCATGTGAATCTTGTGGATGACTGCACTGACAGCTTGGAGGTGAAGGGCAGAAAGCTCCAGTCCTACAAAATTCCTTCTGCCTGAGTGAAGGACACTGGGAAAGGTTGATTTTCCTTTTCTTTTACTCTCAGGCAGCTAAGCAAACCAAGAGTGTGAGCCAATTAAATGTTAATGACATTTGTGATCTGAGTCCTATAGAGCATCCTGAAAAACCAACTTGTCTCATGCCACAGGAAGGTTCCAGTCTGGTTCTCTGCACTAGAGTGACACAAACTGCATTTGAATTAAATGGATCTTCTGCAACAATTTCAGCCTCTCAATTAAAACTTTCAGGGTTGCTGTCACAGAATCCTAGAATGGGTTTGGTTGGAAAAGACCTTTAAGATCTTTGAACCCAACTGTTCCCTAGCTCTGCCAAGTCTGGAGGTAAACCATAGCCCTCAGCAGCACATCTTTGCCTCTTTGAAACACCTCCAGGGATGGGGATTCAACCAGCTCCTCCTGGACAGCCTCTTCCAGTGTTTGAGAACTCTTTCAGTGAAGAAATCTCTTTTAATGTCCAACCTAAACCTCCTCTGGTGCAACCTGAGACCATTTCCTCTTGCCCTATCACTTATTAATGTTAGGGACTCAGCCAGCAGTGGCTTTACACCACTCCAACACAAAGCCACATGTCCTACCCATGGTCCAGCTGCAACCAAGATTCAATCAAAAGGTGCAACCCAAGCACACATCTGACCTGAGTATTTTCTCACCACAACAGGAAATTTGTGTGGGAAGAAAAAGATTTTGGGGGTCTGCAAAACAACCACCCCAGAATTCAGAGGAGCAAGCAGGATAAAGACAGAGAGCAAACAGAAGGCAAATGACTTGGAAAAAAAAAAAAAAAAACAAGAAGAAGAAGAGCACCACCACAAAGAAATAAATTGATTTAGGGCAGCTGTGGTTGCATCAGGCCAGGTCTGTTTTCTTTTCTGGGGCAGTTTGCTGCTGGTTAATTTTAAACATTAAAAAAGATTTTAACTTTGCATGGCCTTTATTTTTTTTTTTTCTCTTTAATAAATAAAAGAGCCTTTAAAAATGTAATAGCCTTTCAAAATGGAAGCTTCTTGTTTCTGTCACTCCTGCCAGCAGCTCTGATTTCATGGAGCCCCTAAGAATTGTGGCATCAAATATTCAGAGCAGGGTGGAGCCACCACTACCTTCTGCAGCCTCCTGAAATCCCCAAGGCAGAAAGTCAGGCCCTGCACAGAGGAGTAAATGAGGTCACACAGCTCTGCCTGAGCACAAAGCCACTCTCTCCCAGGCTCTAAATGGTTTGCTTTCCTCGACAGAAGAATCAAACAAGTCCCCAATTTCCTGGAGGCTACACCAGAAACCTTTCTTTGCATCCATTATCCTTCTGCTGCAGACAAGCACATCTCAGCTCCTGCCCTGCTGGCAGCTGTGGTGTGAGATTCACAGAATGGTTTGGCTTGGAAGGGACCTTGAAGATCATCCAGTTCCCTGCCATGGCCAGGGACACCTCCCACCAGCACAGGTTGCTCAAAGCCTCATAGAATCATAGAATGGGAAGGTTGGAAGGGACCTCAAGGATCAGCCAGTTCCAACCCCCTGCCATAGGCAGGGACACCTCCCACTAGCACAGGGCACTCAAGGCCTCATCCAACCTGGCCTTGAACACCTCCAGGCAGGGAGCAGCCACAACCTCCCTGGGCAACCTGTGCCAGTGTCTCACCACCCTCACCCCAAACAACTTCCTTCTAACACCCAGTCTAAATCTCCCCTCTGCCAGTTCAAACCCATTCCCCTTGTCCTGTCATTCCAAGCCCTTGTCAATAGTCCCTCCCCAGCCTTCCTGGAGCCCCCTTCAGATACTGGAAGGCCACTATCAGGTCTCCTGGAAGTCTCTTGTCCGAGCTGCAGAGCCCCAACTCTCTCAGCCTGTCCTCAGGGCAGAGCTATTGCAGCCCTCTGAGCATCCTCGTGGCCTCCTCTGGACCCGCTGCAACACTTCCATGTCCTTCCTGTCCTTGTACATCCAACCTGGCCTTGTACATCTCCAAGGAGGAGACATCCACAGCCTCCCTGGGTAACCTGTGCCAGTGTCTCCCCACCCTCACTGTAAAGAATTTCTTACTCTCCAATCTCAAGCTTCAAGCCATTCCCTCTCATCTTGGAGATGATGCAGCTCTGCCTCCCCCTCCAAAGCTGTACCACACCAGCCAAAGCACTGCAGGTGGTTAAATGCAACTCTGCTACCTCCTGCTCTACAAATTGCCCCTGCCAGCCTCTCTGAAAGCTCTCCCCACTCTGCTTTCATGTCAAAGTCTTTTCAGCATGGCAGAGCCTGACAGCCTGGATCCCAGCTGGGTCACATTGCCCAGACTGCACTCAATGAGTCTTGAAGCTTTCAGAGCTGCTACTGCAATTTCAAGATGCAATCCTCTGGGTGAGGCTAAAACTGCTCCTTCAAACCTGGTTATTAACATCCTTATCAACTGCAACAGGCACAGTGACAACCTGCCCACTAAGTCATCCCCTCCTACCTTCTTGGTACAAATGCATCTGCTTATCCTGGTTTCTGGCTCTCTGATCTGCTTGGCTTCCTAGCCTGCTTCTGTCCTCTGCTTAAAGAAAGTCAGGATGAATGAGGATTGTTAAGGGCAAATACATTTCACTGGGTAATGAGCACCAAAGGGGACGAAGGAGTGGATGCAATGGGTGTGTATCATGGTTTGTTTCCACAGTGGCAAGTGTGTGTGGACAGGTTGGACAGGCATAACAGTGCAGCAAGAGACAGGAATGACATATTACCCCATGAAACTCCTAGAGAGAGATTCCAGCAAGGAGAAGACAAAGAAAGAGCAGAGTCAATGACAAACAGAAACATAAGGCCATACAGTGCACCCCATGCACATACAGGGATGTGCTGGCAGATAAACCCAGCCCCTGGCCCACACCTCCCCCAGCTCAGCTCAGCAGAATAACCAAGGAAGCCACAGATTTGCTCTTCAGCACATACCCACCCCTCTCCCCTGGAGCACCAGCCCTTTGGTTGACCAGCAGACAGGGCACAACTCCCTTCACCCTCCTCAACGACCTGGATGCCTTGGCAAAAGCTCTTGGCATTCCCAAAGGGCAGTGTGGAATTGTGCTCATGCCCAGCTGCCCTGCTGTGGCTGAGGGTGTCAGAACACAAGCTCTCTGCTCTCATTTGTCAGGTGTTTCTGTGGAGGGAGGACATTTTCCTCCTGGGGCTGGTAAATTCTGATGACAGATTTCCTAGCTGGTTTGAAGCTGCTCTGCTTCTACATCCCTAAAGACTGAAGCCCGTGTTTGTGGCATGTTTGTCTTCAGGCAAAGAAAAAGGATTCCTCTTTGGGGTGCATTGCTAAATCAAAGGCATCACTTCATTCTCAGCACCATCACTACTGTCTCCAGCATCCCTGCTAGGGATTTGATTTCAATTCTTCTTTACTACTAAAGCCAAGCACAGAATAGCTGCCAATTGAAGAGCTGCACAGACAGGACTGAGAGAAGGTTTGAGAGCCTGAGCTGGATTTTATGGACCTTGCAGCCGTGACTGATCCCATCTCATACACCTCAACAAACGTTGCAATATTCCAGCTGGAAGTGTTTCAGGGAGCTTTGTTTTGCCCAGGTTTTCAGTGACAGTTCTGCTCAGAGAGAAGCTGATTCCCATTAACCTTCACTGGACACCAGTGGGGGCAAAGATGTGCATGAATTAATGGACACCAGTGGGGGGCAGGAATATGCATGAACCCCCCCGAGCAGCAGTCGTGGGTTCTTGCAAACACCAAGTGGAAACTGTCCCATTAAATACTTTTCTTTTTTGCAGTGATACTGATGGTGAGTGACAGGACTGGAAGTGCTGGCTAGAAAAAGCCCTCTGACAAAAGAAGAAAGATTAGGAAGATCACTCAGTTCATTCTCCAAAAGCTTATTTTCAGGATAATGAAATTCCACAGGCTCAGAGCATCTGTCTGGTTTAAGCAGGCAGGGCAGTGGGGCTGAGGACACAACATCAAGCTGGTTTTCATCTGAGCAGCCTGAGACATGTAAGGATTTATGGTTGGATTACCAGGAACAGAGAGCAAGCCACCTCCTGCACAGGAGTGGATTTCCTGCTCTGATTTCCTGCTCTCAGCTTAGAGCAGAGACACTTTGAGTGTCCTCCAAAGTGAGCACCAACACTCACTGCCTGCACCTCCTGAACATGTAGCAGAGGTCACAGCCAGCATTGGGGGAAAAAAAAACCAAAAAAAACCACAGAAGAGATTCACTTTTTTCCTTCCCAAGTCTCAGAAACAGGTTTGGATTGCTTTAATCTGGGTAGCAGTCAACAGTCTGTGCATTTGTTTGAAATTCCTGCTCCATGCTGACTCGAAGAGGATGTCAAAGCGAAGCAGCTTGGGGCACGCTGTGATGAAGTGCAAGGAATTTATTCAGAGGCTGCTGTGGTGCTGTTTGATATTCATGGCCCAGTGTGAGCAACAGAGAAAAACAAACCCTCCTGAGCATAAAAAAGACTGAGAAAGATTAAAAAGCCTTCATTTTAATCCATGACTTCTCCAAAAGGAAACTGTGTTCAAGCAGAAGACGGTCTGAAGGCAAAGCCTGATGTTTGCTCTCACAGCACACAGAGCTGCTCTGAAGGGCTCACAAAGTGTCTCTTCCCCCAGCCTGCCTTGGAAGTTGGAATTCTTAATGGGAAAGAGAAATTCTTAGGGAATAGCAGAATTGTTTAGGTTGGAATAGACCTTTAAGATCATTGAGTCCAACACTGCCAGGTCACTGCTAAACCATGGCCCTCAGCACCACGGCTTTGAAATCCCTCCAGGGATGAGGGCTCCTTGGGTAATGCTGTTCTGAAAACTAACACTTGTGGTTGATATTGTTGCACTTTTCTACCTCTCTGCAGTTCAGAGGAGCTCTGGTATCTTGCTAAACTTCTTGGGAGTGAGATTTTGCTTAGCCCAGCTTGACCAGTTCTGAAAGATGCTGTGCTGGTATCTTCCACGTGCAGGGAAACTAAACCACACACATTTGGGGAAGGTTAATAAGCAGCCTGGGTTTTGGATGTCATCTTTTAGGCAAACAAGACCTTTACCAGCTCAGCATTTCCATTTCAAGGTGCTCTGGACACTCTAATGTCCACTCTGGTGCTCTAATCAATGGGGAAAAAGTCTTTAAAGAGGGGGGAGGGGAGGGCAATGTCCCTTTGAGAAACTCAGATTGGACATGACCTGCTCCAAGATCTAAACAATCCTTTGGTATAGGATTGGGCACAGAAAGCCCAGACCCCAATATTACAGATACATAGATTTAAAGGATGCATTGGGTTGGAAGGGACCCTCAAAGGTCATCTTGGCCAACCCCTCTGCAGGCAGCAGGGACATCTCCAACTAGATCAGGGTGCCCAGGGCTACATCAAAACTGATCTTGAATGTTTCCAAGGGTGGGGAATGCCTCCAGGGATGGGGAATGCCCCCAGGGATGGGTTTCACTCCTCAGCTGGCTCAAAAATCATAAAATATCAACCCCATTTCCTTCTGCTCATCCACTTCTTGGCCAGATTAGCTGAGATTCATAGAGCCACAGAATTGTCAGGGCTGGAAGGGAGCTCAAGGATCATCTAGCTCCAACCCCCCTGGCATGGGCAGGGACACCTCCCACTGGATTGTCTCTACTTGGCCTTTGCTATGAAGAACAGAGGATGTGAAACACAAACCTTACCACCAGAGGAACTTTGACACCTCCAAAACCCAAAACTTCCTATTGTGGGCCAAGCTTAGAGAGAGGTCCCAGTAAGTTTTTTTGTGCTGCAGGGGACATGGCAGTGTTTGTGATCTGCAGATCACTTAAGAAGAGCAGCAGATCTGACTGACTGCCTACAAAAGTGCCAGTCACCCTCAAACACACAAGCCACACTCCAGCAGCTCCTTGCCAAAGGTGAAAGCATTTCCTCATTAGCAAGTGAAACACTGCTAATCCCTTCCCTTTCTCTAATCAACAAAGAGCTGGGTGGAGTTTGGGCAGGGGCTGCTAAATCTTCACTAATTACTTAAGGTTAATTTAGCAGAAGATTAGACTGGCCAAGTCTTGTTGCCTGTTTCCAGGTCATCTCCTGGAATGGAGAAGCATTTGCAATACAATTATTCCATGGCCCAGAAGGACTCTTTGGAAGATTTTTCTTCCATCATCCAGCTTTGAGTTCCTCAAGAAGTTGCTTTTCCTCTGCTCTTTTTTGAGAGCAACAACAAAAGCTCCAATAAAAAGCTAATTTTCATTTTAAAAGAGCAATTCCTCTGGGTTTTGCTTTTGCTTTGTTCAAAACCCTCCATTTGGAGCATTATTTAAGGGTATGAATGGAGAGCTGTGATTGGGGTGGAGGGAAAGAAATTAGCCTTGGAGGAGAAACTCTGCAAGCACCTTGAATGAGAGGAGGAGGAAGAGGAAGAAGAAACACCAAAGGAGAAATATCCATGGCTCTAGAAAGAATGTTTCCTAAGGAGTTTTCTGAGCTCTCAGCTGATTTCATGAAGGATTTCTTGAGGGGAAGAACAATTTGCAAAACAAATTGCCTGAAGTCACTGCCACAAACCTTCACAATGTGTCTTCAAAAGCAAGTTGGTCATAAACCCCTCAGCTTCAGTTCTGGATGAAGATTAAACAAACTCAGCCTAAAACTGGGACAGCTTTCAAGACATAGAATGGGAAGGTTGGAAGGGACCTCAAGGATCAGCCAGTTCCAACCCCCTGCCATAGGCAGGGACACCTCCCACTAGCACAGGGCACTCAAGGCCTCATCCAACCTGGCCTTGAACACCTCCAGGGAGGTTGTGGAGCACAGAAGAGCTGCAGGGAGGTTGTGGAGCACAGAATCACCCAACGTGATCTTTGATCACGTTGGGTGATTCTGTGCTCCACAACCTCCCTGGGCAACCTGTGCCAGTGTCTCCCCACCCTCAACCTGTGCCAGTGTCTCACCACCCTCACTGCAAACAACTTCCTCCTAACATCCACTTTCAATCTCCCCTCTGCCACTTCAAACCCATTCCCCTTGTCCTGGCATTGCAACCTACAAGACAATACTTTTTGTGATTTGTTTTTTTTCCCCCTCACTCAACTCTGAACTGATAAAGGGCAGGGAGTGAACATTTCTTTCACTGAGAACTGGAGCCACCAACACCACATTTCAGCCAGGCCTGTGCCAGGGTCCTGCCTCCTTCTGCAGCTCATTGCCTAGGAGTGGAGGTGTTAACCAAAAGGTACTTACGAGAAGGCAAATGCCACCAAGGCCCCACTGACCACAATGAAGTCCAGAATATTCCACAGGTCACGGAAATAGGAGCCAGGGTGGAGTAACAGTCCCAAGTCAATCATCTTTGGAGGAAACACATGAAAAGAAAGGGTCTGAACAGAGAGGCACTGCTGAGGTACAGAGATCAAACTGCACAAACTCTCCTTCAGGGCTTCACAGCAGCAGGGCAACACTCAGATACTGAGTCACACTGTATCCCAGTATCACCAAGGTTGGAAGAGACCTCAAAGCTCAGCAAGTCCAACCCATTCCCACAGCCCTCCAGACCAGACCATGGCACCAAGTACCACATCCAAACCTGCCTTGAACACCTCCAGGGACGCTGACTCCACCACCTCCCTGGGCAGCCCATTCCAGCAGGCAATGACTCTCTCAGGCAACAACTTTCTCCTCACCTCCAGCCTAAACTTCCCCTGGCACAGCTTCAGACTGTGTCCTCTTGTTCTGCTGCTGCTTGCCTGAGAGAAGAAAGCAACCTCCTCCTGGCTACAAGCACCCTGCAGGTAGCTGGAGACAGCAAGAAGGTCTCCCCTGAGCCTCCTCTTCTCCAGGCTAACCAGTCCCAGCTCCCTCAGCCTCTCTCCATAGGGCTGTGCTCCAGGCCTCTCCCCAGCCTCATTGCCCTTCTCTGGACACACTCAAGCACCTCAATGTCCTTCTTCAATTGAGGGGCCCAGAACTGGACACAGGACTCAAGGTGTGGCCTAAGCAGTGCAGAGTCCAGGGGGAGAATGAGCTCCCTGCTCCTGCTGGCCACACTCTTGCTGATGCAGGCCAGGATGCCATTGGCCTTCTTGGCCACCTGGGCACACTGCTGGCTCATGTTCAGGTGGGTGTCAATCAGCACCCCCAGATCCCTTTCTGTTTGGCTGCTCTCCAGCCACTCCCAGCCCAGCCTGTAGCTCTGCATGGGGTTGTTGTGGCCAAAGTGCAGCACCTGGCACTTGGATTTGTTGAGCTCCATCCCCTGGACTCTGCCCATCTGTGCAGGTGGTCGAGGTCCTGCTGCAGAGCCCTTCTGCCCTCCAACCCAGCAACATCTCTCTGCTTCTCTTCTCTTCTCCAGGTTGAACACCCCCAGCTTCCTCAGCCCATCCTCACAGCAGAGGTGCTCCAGCCCTTGGATCATCTTTGTGGCCACCTCTGGACTTGCTGCAACAGTTTTATGTCCTCCTTATCCTCTTACACAGCCACAGCTACTAAACCTAGCCTCTTTTTCCTCCACAAAATGTGAGATTAAAGACAGCAGGAGAACTGCCACAGAAAGGCACTGGTATCTACTGGTCGGTCCCAAGGTGAAGCTTTCCATCCTCACCACCCTTCCTGCATGCCAGGGAGCTCTGTCATGTTCCATCCTTGTTCTCCATGTTCCCAGAAGTATATGAGTGAAAAATCTGAAAGGGGAGGTGAACCTTCCTGCTTGGACAAATTCTTACCTTGATCACCATCTCAAAGGTAAAGACTCCTGTAAAAATGTAATCCAAGTACTTCAGAGCCTGAATGAGAAAGAGAAATGTGTGTGTGAGCACAGCATAAGCACCCTGAAACACTCTGCACATCAGCAAAGAGTGGAAAGGCTGCTCTGGTGATGGCCTCTCTGCTGCACTGGATCACCTGAAGGGAGGCTTTAAACAGTCTCTGCACAGGTTGAAATCACAGAATCAGAGGCTGGTTGGGTTGGGTAGGATCTTAGAGATCATCTAAGACCAACCCCCACTGTGCTTAGCAGGGACACCTGCAGCCAGAGCAGGCTGCTCAGAGCCCCAACCAACCTCACCTGCAATGGTTCCAGGGATGAGGCAGCTCCCACCTCTCTGGGCAGCCTGGTCTCACCATCATCAGTGTCAAGTATTTCTCCCTTCTCTCCACTCTGAATCTCTCTCTTTTATTTTCAAACCATCGCCCCTTGGCCTGTCACCACAGGCCCTGCTAAGAGAGATGGTTGTAAACAATGTCACTTGTGCAAGGAGTGGCTGAATTCTGGAGCTTTTTGGTATGGTCCTCAGTTTTCTGCTTGGTCTCTTTAAATCCTGCAAGGCCACCAGAAGGTCTCCCTGGAGCTTTCTTTTCTCCAGGCTGAACACCCCCAACTCTGCCAGCCTGGCCTACCAGCAGAGCCCTTCCAGCCCTGCCAGCACTGCTGTGTCCTCCTCTGGCCCTGTTCCAACAGGTCCCTGTCTGTGCTGTGCTGACGGCTCCAGAGCTGCCCCCAGCACTGCAAGGAGGGTCTCAGCAGAACAGAGAGGCAGAATCCACTCCCTCCATCTGCTGCCCACACTGCTGGGGACCAGCCTAGGGCACAAATCATCAGATTTAAATAGCCACATTTTCCAGTCCCTGCCAGGCTGCATCATCCATGCCCATGGGTTGCTTCAGTGCACCTGCATCTACAGCAGCTTTAATAAGGCAAAGTGGATATTTCAAATCAAAATATTTTAATATCCTTTCCTAAAGAGCTCATTTGGCAGCATCTCTGCAGCAGCCTGGGCTGTACTTCCCTTCTGCTCTAGCTGCTGATAGTATGATTAAAGACCTTGGGAGAGTGATAAAATCCTCTTTGTAAAACTGATTCCACAGTTATTAAGGATGAAGAAGAGAGATTGCTTGTGGCTGTGCTTCAGCTCCTTGCTGATAAAGGGATTTGTGGATCCTTCTCTAGCAGAAGGCAGACTCAGACACAGGAGATCAGGCCAGAGCCATCCTGCTCTGATCTGCTCTGCTGACTTCTGCTCTGGGGCAATTCAGATCCTTAAAATGTTTAAGGGGTGGATGGATGAAGGCTCCTCAGTACTCATCCTGCTCAGTGCACAGAATCACACAATGGATAGGGGTTGGAAGTGACTTCTGGAGATCATCTAGTCCAAGTGCCCTGCCAGAGCAGGGTCACCCAGATCAGGTTGCATAGGATGGCATCCAGGTGGGCTTTGAATGACTCCAGAGACAGAGACTCCACCACCTGTTGGGGTAACCTGTTCCAGTATCTTGATGCATAGATCTGTAGAGTGGTTTGGGTTGGAAGGGATCTTAAAGATCAT
>VWZE01017004.1:8588-30510 GCA_013396675.1 Eubucco bourcierii
ACGCCGCCGACGGCGGCCGCTGGTCGCCTAGGAGACACGTGCACGGGGCCCTCCGCCGCCAGCGACGCACGGCGATGTCGTCACCCACTATGCCTGTAGGTCCACGGGAGGGCAGGCAGACAGGCGCGCTGAAGACAGCTAAGAGACGCCAGAGAAGTAGGTCCCCAGTCAGGAGCTCAGTGGTGTGGTGTGAGCGGGTTTGTTTTACCGAGGATTTGCGACTGTCTCAGGCTGTCTAGGTGCGGCTTCGGCGCTGAGCGCCCTGGGAGCGAGACTCTTCCCTCACGTCTGGCGTATGGGCCCAGCCCGAAGATGTCTGGAAGGTCCTCGGGAAGGGAGGCTGCACCGGCAGGGGTAAGCCTCAGCGGAGGGATGTTAGGAGCGAGTGGTTCCTGGGCACCCTTGCCACCCGGAGCGGGCTGCGGCCCAACGTCTGCCCCGAGGGAGGTTTCGAGGAATGATTTTGTAGGCTTCGGTTATCAAGGTTTTTAAGATCTGCTAATTACTTTAGAGTTTGGAGTTTGGAGTTTTAATTTTGTGCACCTGTGCTAAAAGGTTGTTTCTCAGATCCAAAATTAAATACTGACATTATTAGCAGTTCTGTCACTGACACCTATGTGATGCCTAAGTAATTTTTCTCTGCTGTGTTCTGTCTCTTAAATATAAGTGGCTGCACTGTGAACATTAAAAAAAAGAAGTCACATACTGAAATTCATAGAGAGACAACATAAACTTGACCGTAATGTGAAAATGACATATGTATGATATAAATAACCTTGTTATTTTTTCTTCTGTCTCTCTTTTACTGTTTGCTACTTCTAGTTTGAATGTGTTTACAGAATTTTGAACATGTTCTGACTTGCCAGTTTGCAAAATGCTCTTTATGACAATGAGTAAGATGTAGCCTTTTTTTAGTGCAGAAGAAGCATGTGATACATTAAAAAAAAGCCTGTGCTTGTTGCTAACTAGTATGTTTTTGCTAATGAAGTTCTTTACATATTTCTGATAAAATCCTGCAGGTTTTTTGAGGTGGCTGTACCTCGTTAAGAGGAAGACAGTGCAGTTTATTAATAGCAAAACATTCATATTTTACCAGGTTACAGATTGGTTGACACATTCATTTGATGACTTCTTTGGAAACACAAATACTCCTTCTACTGCCATTCCTGTGAAGCCACTGAGAGGCAAATCTGGAAGAAAATGGCAGCAGCAAAAAGACCTGCATTCTGTGCCAGAAAGTAGCAAAACCAAAGTTCTACCCAGGAAAAGAGTAAAGTCATCTTCAGTAGATCTGCCTTGTAACAAGTCCAGACAAAACCGGAGCACCTCTCAAGATGAGCCATGGGTAGATAGATACAAACCTGAAACTCAGGTATGAGAGTTAGTACTAATATTACAGTGTGACATAATGTAGCATGGTGTTCATAGTCTGCATTGGTCAGGCTCTAAGTGTATCCTGTTTTATTAGGGCAGTGAAATACTAGTTTGATTTGTTTACCACCTAGCATTAAGATTTTAATGAGCTGTTCATCTGTAGGATATGCTTTTTTTTTTTTTTTTTTTTCTTTTACCCTAGGCTTCCTGAGGAGGTAAAGCTGCTGCTGAGATGTTGTTTCCTACCCGTCCACTCCTAAACTTTTGAACCCATTTTGAATTTCAGCTGCATCTAGCAGCTTCAAGTGCAGGAAAATCCACAGCTAAAGAAAGTAGAAAGAGTTGAGTTTGTGCACTCATAACAGGGAAAAAGAAATTACCTTGTATGTTAGTGGACAGCAGTTAGCTGATCTCTTAGCATGTTTAGAGTACTTGACTAATGGCAGTTTGTGTTGTTTCTTACTTGCCTGAAGAATCTTAGGCATGACTTTATGTGTAGGGTTACTGTGATACCTTAAATTTTCAAAGAGAAAGGTCTCAAATCTGTAAACCTACAGATGTGGTTCTGCTCATGAAACAGCTTTCTAATAGGGTGTTTCAGAGGTAAGCAGCATGTGTGTGTTAGCTCTTAGATCCTAGTGCTAGTTGATGTGAGGAGGTTAATGTAGTACATAGTGTTTTGTGTTTTAATACTTAGTGGATCATCACTGGAAAGTAATTGAGTTATGAGCCTGGAAGACAAGTAAGCTGCATGAGATTTACATATGTTCCAAAAACTTAAGTAATGTTTGAGTCAGCAGAGCCTAAAAAGCACCAGCTCCAGCAGTAGCTATAATGCATACTGACACAAGCAGGCAGGTCGTGGTGTTGTTACTTCTGGAATAATAATTATCCCAGCTCCAAGCAGTATAAAATTGATTGAGAAGATGGGCTGAAATAGTTATTCTTACCTGTTGGATTCAGGTACTATGAAGTGTAAATGTACATGTTTGTTAATAATTTAAACAGCATATACTCTTTTCTTGGACCTCGTCGTTACAGTTTCA
This sequence comes from Eubucco bourcierii, assembly GCA_013396675.1. Lineage (NCBI taxonomy): Eukaryota > Metazoa > Chordata > Aves > Piciformes > Ramphastidae > Eubucco > Eubucco bourcierii. Next base: position 11,009 of record VWZE01017004.1, read on the forward strand.
ACATACATGCATGCGTTTCCTGTATTTTAATCTGGTTTTAGAATGACCTTGCTGTGCAGAAAAAGAAGATTGAAGAAGTTGAAACCTGGTTAAAGATGCACATATTTCAGAGGCAACAAAAGCAGGTAATCTCACTAAAAGTGGCAGCTAGAGATATAAAATCATAGAAATTATCTGGATTCAATTTAACTTTCAGGTAGTGATTATGTATCTATTTCATGATAAAAAATCTGTTAAGAACATAGATTAGAGCTTGGCTGATAAGAGGTGAATTCTAGCATCCCGTCAATTCATATCTCTTTATTGTGTGCTTCTAAACTGCATTTTGTCACTCACAGTAATTTCAAATATCTTGGCAAATTTCCAGTTGCACTAACTTGATGTAATAGGATGTTTTTAACCTTTTGTTTGTAAGAGGCATTCTTATACACGTGCATAATTTACTAGTGTTGCCTGAATCTTCAGTTCAATATCTGTTACGTTGGTGGTCTACATGGTGTGCATTTGACTAAACAGATAAATTAAAATGAGAGCAAGGCTTTCACAGTTCTGGTGTAGCTCTTTCTATCTGTATACTCAACAGGCAAATTAATAAAACAAAATATTTAAGTTGTTTTTTTGGTTGGGAAAAGAGAATCATTAGCAGATAAACCAATAGAAGATATTCAACTAATATTAATTTGGAACCAATTCTAAGTCACTATTTATCGTGGAATTTTATTAATTTTTTTAATTCTTCTGTTTTTTTTCCCTGTGGCAGGGTACTTCTCTTTTACTGCTAACTGGTCCGCCTGGTTGTGGGAAGACTGCAACTATACAAATATTAGCAAAAGATCTTGGCATTCAGGTGCAAGAGTGGATCAATCCAATATCTTTGGACTTTACAAAAGAAGACTTCAAAAATATTTTTAGCTATGGTAAGTATTTTGTTTGTTTTCCTTCAAGTTACTTAATGCGAATTGTATTCAGTTCTTCTTACTCTTTTGTATTTGTCACATATGAAGTGACATCTGCGTCCATGTAAGTCAGGTTCTTAGTGTTTAGTGAGAACCTTGCTTTTATCTGAGGAGGTACTTAGGTTTTCTTTCCACAGTGTTTATTCCAAAATAATTTGTGATTCAAATCAATATAGAAAGCGATGCAGTAGCCTGTATATAATTTGAGCCAAATAAGATAAACTAATTCTGTCTTTGTCTGAGTCCTATATTAAATTCTGCTCTTCAAAAATTCTCTTTTTATCTTGTGTTTGGCAAAGGGCTTGGCTACTGGTGTTCAGTGACTACTGTCAGGAAACAGCATGGGTGGATTTTAGTTCTTGTGGGTATTTATATTCTGCTTGGTGTTACGTAGAATACATGTTTTAAATTATTTTTCTTTTTCAGACTCAAATCTCCCTATGTTTCCAAGTCAGGCCCAAGCAGCTCTCTTTCAAGATTTTCTCTTGAGAGCAAATAAATATAACAAACTTCAGATGCTTGGGGAGTCCTCAGAAAATGATAAAAAACTTATTCTTGTTGAAGTAAGTGAAAACTTGTTTTGAAAGCGGTATCTTTTATTATAATACTGATGTGCTATCTAGCATCAGATGGTGGATTGATGTTGCCAAAAGTTAGTCTTCTGTAGTGCAGAGGAGTTCCACTACTTTTTGAGTCCCTACAGCAGTCTAGAATCAAGTTCTAACTAATTAAATTATACAAGCTAAAAGGCAGAAATTGGAGCCTGGTTTGTGTGCAGGAAAAAGTAATAACCAAAAAGTAGAGCAAAACAATATTGAAAAATGATATTTGTATTTCTCTGTGATTAGCTTTCTAAAGATACAAATGTGTATAAACAGGAAGGGGGAAAGTCTCCCACTAGTCCTGTTATCTAAGGACACAGGAGAGTGGGGAAGATACTGAGAATTAACAGTCATCATTTCACATTTATCATTTCTTGCCCTTAAAGCAGGGCGTGTCATTTAGGGCAGAGATGTGAATTCTAAGGGTTTGTAAGCCATAATGACAGGTACAGGAGAATACTTAATATTTACTAATTCAGGAGCGTGTTTCAGTAACACTTTCTGTCTGAGATTGTTATTATTTTATTGATAGAGGAATTTTTAAAGTTATGATAGCCAGGTTGTCTGGAAACTTTCAAGTAAAATAATAGGTGAGATTAACAATTCTAGCTAAGTGATGTGATATACTGTAGAACTTAGGAAGCATAGTTTCTGTGCCTTCATGAAGTCACTTCTTTGTGTAGGTCTCCTCATATCTCAAGTAGTATATTCTGTCCTTTTCCTCAGTGGAACTGCTACCTTGAGTGCTTGAGTGTCCTCTGAGTAAAACTGCCTAGCAGGCAGTGTAATAGCAAAAAGCTGTTCGGTTGTAAACAAAGAGGAAAAGGAAATGTTTCCATTTAAATTTTTTTCTTTTTTCTTTTCTACAATGAAAGAAATACTTTGCTTTGGGTTGTGGGGTGTTTTTTCCTATACTTTTTTTACCCTTGATTATCTTCACTGTTGACCACATTCAAATTTAGTTAAAAACAAACTAAATAGGAAGAAAAAATGGGAAACATCATAATGTGCTATAATAGTCAGTCATACCAGAGAACATCTGAATGTAATAACATTCTGTTCATCTCTTTTGAACAGGACATGCCTAACCAATTCTATCGAGATCCTAGCAGTCTACATGAAATTCTCAGGTCAGTTGTAAAGGAGTTTTTCATGGTTAGGATTATCCACTTGCAGCAGGCTGGAGTTTGCTTCATGTTATGCTTGCTTATTTTTTTAATTTAGGAGGTTTGTTCGTACAAGTAGATGTCCCCTTATATTCATAATCTCAGATAACTTCAGTGGGGACACCAACCAGAAGTTACTATTCCCAACAGAATTTCTAGAGGAGCTCTGTATATCCAATATTAGGTAAGGATTTTTAATTCATTAAAACTTGAATGAAATAAATTAAAAAGTCAGAATCTGATTGTTGTCGTTTTGTTTTGTTTTGTTTGTTTTTTTTTTAAATTAAATTCAACAGTTTCAAGCCTATTGCACCAACAAACATGATGAAAGTTCTCAACCGAATAGCTGCAACAGAAGCTAGTATGGTAAGTTGTCAAAACTGATACCTTCTGTGCAATGCTAGGACCAAAGAATTTCAGAATGTTTTATCTGAAATACGTTATAGAATCGTAGAAGGGGTTGAAAGTGCCCTCTGGAGATCATCAAGTCCAACCTCCCTGCTAAAGCAGGTATGCCTGTATCATGTTGCACAGGAACATGTCCAGGTAGATTTTGAAAGTCTCCAGAGAAGGAGACTCTATAGCCTCTCTGGGCAGCCTGTTTCAATCCTCCTTCACCTTGGAAAGTAAAGAAACCTCCTGTGTTATAATTTGTATCCATTGTCCTTACTGGGCTCAATAGAAAATATCCTAGTACCCATTCTCGTGACCATCACCCTTTCAATGTTTTATGTGTTGATAAGATCCTCTCTGTCTGCTCTTCACCAAGCTAAAGAGGCCCAGGTCACTCTGCTTCTGCTTGTAGAAGAGATGCTCCAGTCCCCTAATCATTTTTGTGCACCTTCATTGGACTCCCTTGAGTAGCTCCTTGTCTCTCTTGACTTCCAAAACTGGACACAGTATTCCAGGTGTGGCCTCACCAGGGCAGGGTAGAGGGGAGGAGAACTTCCTTGACTTGCTGGCTGCCCTCTTCTTAATGAACCCCAGAATACTGTTGATCGTCTTGGCTACGACACTTTGCTGTGGGTTGTAGTTGTTACTGCATGTACTTGATCTTCGTTAGCAGAGCCCCAGAAAAGTCCACCAATACCCCTCAAAACAAGGAACAAAGTGAAAAGGCATTTTGTTTTTAAGCTTAGTTCCACTTGAGCCTTAGTCTAGGTCTTCCAAGTTACCTCTGAAAATTATCCTGCCTATTATAGAAAATGTATATATCCATGGAAAAATAATAGGAATGAAAGCAATTTTTGTTATGTCCAGGAAGGCCAGAAGAGGTCATGAGCTTGAACGCTGTCATATTCCCAAACCATTTTGTTTACAACCAAGTTGAGTATTTGCAAAAGATTATGTGCATTATTCTCTTTAATACTGCTGTACAAAATATAGCAGTGTGCTTGAATGGATTGAATAAAAGTTAGCAGTATTACACAGCTTGAGCACATGGTGAATGCTAATGTACTCTGTTCATGTGTATCAGAGGTGGGTTCCCACAGCCAGAAAAATACTCAAATACTCCTTTTCCTGCTTTATCTTACTGCTTTGAATGTTTATTTTCCTTACAGAACAGAGAAAAGAACCATGCTCTTGATAGAACCTCTCTGGAGTTGCTTTGCAGAGGTTGTTCAGGTGATATAAGAAGTGCAATAAACAGTCTTCAGTTTTCTTCCATGCAAGGTAAATACCTGTGGATTTGTTAAATAAAGGACATTTTTACCATTTCTGCTGCAAAGGTTCTGTTTACTGTTGCAGCATAGCTAGGTGAGCTGTTCAAAACATTTCCAGTGTTTTGCTCTGGAGCAGGAATAAAAGGCAGAGTTGTTTTTTTGTTGTGTTGGGTTTTTTTTTTTTTTTTTTGGTGTGTGTGTCTTTTAAGCTGAAAACAATCAATTTCAGGTCTAGGAACTAAATAACATCTGCTATGTATATATTGATGTAATTTAATGACATGCCATTTTCTTGAAATTTGGGCTGTTGGTGTGTGTTTGCTTTTTTAAAAGCTATTTAATGCTTTTGTGATGCAACCTTATTGTTCTACCTTGAAAGCATTTTTTAAATATCTCACTGACTTTGTAAACTGCATTTCTATAATAATTGGTTTTGCTGTGGAGTTCCTATGGCTGTTGATAAATTGAAAGCTATGAGACTGTGTGAACTACAGTGAAGTTACTGAGTGTATTATAGAATAACTTTTAAGTGGAGTGTTTTAGCAGTTTTCAAAGGGTTGGACAAAAATCAGACTTAGTCTGGCATTATTTTTAACATGCTAACATGGAAATTAAACAAAAGACTTAAATTTTATAAGCATTGGGAGTCAGTAGTTGCTAAAACAACGAATATATGTGAGTTTCCTAAGCTATGAGCAACACTCTACCATGTGTGGTTTGTTCTAATGGCTCTTAGCTGATGACAGCATTTATATTCAACTTAGAATTAAGGACATGAATTCAGCAATTCTCCTCTGCTGTATGTCAGAAAGCTAGCAGTGATCTTTTTGCTTCTCTCCCATCCACACTGCAAACAGAAAATATGCTCACAGAATACAGAATTAAGTGTAGTTGCAAGTCCTTGTTGTAAGTGGGAGTGTGGTAGTTTGAGTTTTGTAGTATATTAAAATTAACTTAGTGTATGTTAAACTACATGGACAAAATGAAGCTTCTATGTTTAGCTTGCAGATACGGAGAGTAAACTGTTTTGATGTTGCTTGTACTGTTCTTTGTTAATTACAAAGAAAATAAATTCCTCTGTGTAAAACAATTTCTATTATAATGCATTAAGTTAATAAATATTAGGCTGGTGATACCTGAAAAGTTTGCAGTAGCTCACTGCTGGATGCTAAGTAGCTTCTACATGCACTAGACTTGCTCAGCTCAGCTTCTGTACGTGACATCTCAGAATCATGTACTCAAGTAACACCACATTGAACATTCTGTTCACACATTGTCTAACAGATTGATAAGAGCAACCACTAATACTTTGTAAATTTTGAAGATACTTTGCATTCTCAGGAGATCAATAAGGAGGCAGTATTAGTGTTCGCATCCGTCTAATTTCTTTCTTCACTTGTATACAGGAGGAGTATATTCATTTTGTAGTAGTGATAGTGGGTAAAATGGATCCATGGTAATTGTGGGAGAAAATAAAGATATTTAAGGGATAATTCTTTTAGCTTGATGTGATGGTTGGGGAGTTCCCCGCCCCCCACACTTTGTAAAATGACCCAGACTAGAACTCAGCCAACTGGAAATTAAGGACTGAAGCTNCCACCCCTGTACCTTACCCCAAGGTTTGCCTTACGCGCAAGGTAAATTTGGAGGATCGGCCAGGGGGGTTAGAAGGAAAGCGGTTAGTGAAAATTAACTCCTCTGGCAGAGGAGCCAGAGCCAGAAGCTGCTAAACTGCCCAAGCAGCTCTCCCAGCAAGTGACAAACAGAGACTGACTTATCTATGTTTTGGTTATTGTTCCCAAACAATTTTTCAGCAAGCCTGTGAGTGAAGTAGACATCATGATGTTTTCCTTTCACAGCCTATAGTGTAATTTTCTTTATTAAAATATTCCAATTAGCCTCAAACCAGCACACTTGATAAGGAACATTCACCTGTCAACTAAATCAATTTGTGTGTAAAAAAATGTTTTCCTTCTTGTTATATTTGTTTGCTTTGAACATTAACAATAGAGCAATATAATAGAAAACTTTATTTATATACTTTATCTTGATTATGTTCTTGCTTTTTCTTGATAGTCTGCTCATTAGAGAAGGAGTTTTGGTCAAGGAAGAAAACAAACTCTACACTAAAATGTGAAGCAGAAGTATCTAAACTAAGAAAGAAAAGTAAATCTGATACCTCAGAAGACCAGGAGATACAAGCTATTGGTTGCAAAGATGCTTCCATCTTTCTTTTCCATGCTTTGGGGAAAATAATTTACTGCAAAAGTAAGAGAACTTTGACTTACTCCTCCATTCAGTGAGCAAAGCACAGCAGCTGCCATTTTCTAAAGTAAGCCTTAGGGTGACCTCTAATTTGCATGTTTGGTCACTAATAACAGTGATAATAACTAAAAAACCAGGAATACAAGTTTGCCTAACTACCATTGCAACTGTCAGTATCTATTGCCTAAATAAAACTTTCGTTAAGATGTACTACATGTATGTAATAAAACAACCTAAGTCTAGTTCCATTCGGTCCGTGTGCAATCACACCACAAAGCTAGTTAGATAGCCACTGCATTTGTTGCTTTGTACAAGAGCAAATTATGCTTTTGTGCAGAACTACACATTGTTGTATGGTTATGTTCTACAACTGTCTGCCTTCCTAAAGGGTACAGAACTTTACTGCAGCCTGACAGCTGCTGCCTCCCACATTTGTGTGCTTCGTCTTCTCTCCTCTCTACCTTTATCTCAACTTCTGTTTTACTTTAGGAGACATATGTGCTCTCTACTGTCTGACCTGAAAACCCCTTACTGCTTCTCTGTCATACCCTATCTGCTTTTCTATTTCTCAAAAATACTTTCTACCTGGACAGTACTCTCTGTTTTATTTACATTTAAAAAATATTAATTCATAAGCATTTGGTATTTAATAAAGAGCCCTTTTCTGCACACATCTAAATCAAGATCCATTATGCCATTTCCTTAGTAATGCACGTTATCAGTTACAAACTGAACTGAGGAACAAATACTGAGATGAAGGAATATGAAAACAAGACTAAATTTGTTGCGTGAAGTGTAACGTAACTAATTACATGTTCTTTGCTGTACAGTATTGACTGCACCATTAAGTATCTATGCATGAAGACCTTACCAGGAACTGAAAATGGTGCAGTCTAGTTGCTGCCAGAATTGACAATTGCAAGGAATGATGTTCAGCATGTATAAACCTGATACTCATGTAGTTACCCGTCTCTGTTCTTGCTCGTATGTAATTTATGTTGTAATTCTGAGTATTTGAAATTTATGTCTTCTGGCTTTTTTTATTATATGCATAAATGCAACAGTATTTCCAATGCTAAAAGTCTAAAGATTGTAAAATCCTTTGCAGGAGAACCAGCGTCAGAATCAGAATTCCCTCAGCTGCCTCCCCATTTATCAGAATATCGTCGAGACACTTTAGTTATTGAGCCTGAGGTACATCTCCAACAACTACTTGATTCCAGTTTATGAAAAAAAGTAAAACCAAACAAGCTCATATGTATATATATGTGTATATGTATATGTATATATATGTGTGTGTATATATATATATATGTGTGTGTGTGTGTGTGTGTGTTTATATATATATATGTATATATATGTATATGTATATATGTGTGTATATATGTGTATATATATATGTATATATGTGTATATATATATGTATATATGTGTATATATATATGTATATATGTGTATATATATATGTATATATGTGTATATATATATATGTATATATGTGTATATGTGTATATGTATATATATATATATATATATATGTATATATGTATCCTAAGTTGTAGAGTAAATAAGATGGAAGGGACCTCTGGAGGCTAACTTCAAAGGTAGATCGGGTTCTGAGGTTCTTGATCTGTAAAGTACCTCCAGGGATAAAGATTTTCCCACCTCACTGATGGACTTGTGGAAGGTGGACTTATCCATGCTTACACCCTGCACTGCCAAGAGGAGTCCAAGCTCATCTTTCTGTTACCACCCATTAAGACAGTTGAAGACAGCAATTGCTTCTGCCTGCCCCCACAGTTCACCTTCTCTGGGAGTAAACCAACCTCCATTTAGTATTTAAGCATTGCTTTGTAGATCACCATGTGTGTCAGTTGCAAGCCACCTAAACGTGTCATAACTTCTACAGCACAATTTTCCTTATACACTGTATAGAACTTGAACTTTTGTTTTTTTTTTTCTAATAGGCTGTTGTGGAAAAATCACATATGTCTGGGTCCATGTTTAATTTATACCTTCACCAGAACTATGTAGACTTCTTTTCTGATATAGATGATGTAGTGAGAGCCAGTGACTATTTGAGCACCGCAGATGTCCTTTGTAATAATTGGAATGTAAGTGTCATCTTTTTTATACACACAGACTTTTTTGATGCTCTTTGCTTCTAGTTTTTCCTCTTAAGTGTATATGAATAGTAGAAAGCAATTTTCTTGCATGTCAGAAAGAAGCTGTAGTAGTACTTAATCTTCAGGTGATAGTTAATTGCTAATGCATAGTAATGTACATCAAGTGTAGAAGAGGCAGGTCCAACTTCTGTCAGCGTTTCATTATCATGGGTTGTAAAATACAAAGGATTTTTAAGGAGAACAAATTTATGCTAAAAATGTGTTGGAGCCTCTGTGCCTTTTTCCTGAAGCAATTGATGTAACTGGTTTGAGTAAAAAATTCACATCCATCTAAACATATTCTGGGCATGTCGTGTTGCTGCATTTGAAGAATGTGTTTTAGTTCAAATAAAACACGCGGTACAGAAGCCTTGAATTCACATGATGCCTGGTTTCTCTCTCAGACACGACTGGAGATGGAAAAATACAGTGCATCTGTGGCTACCCGAGGGGTGATACATTCAAATACATCCAGAGCCTTTGCCCATCACCAAGGAGGGATGGGGTTTCGGCCTTTACACAAGCCTCAGTGGTTCTTCATCAATAAAAAGGTAAATGCTTGATTTCACTTTTGTGTCAGTGTGTGGGGTTTTGTTTTGGTAAGGTATGACAATACAGGAATATAGATGAGATTTGCTCACTGTGCTGAACTTGTCAGATAACCTGTTTTGATATAAACCATTTCTAAAAAGCTCTTGCTTGAAGAGTTACATTGTTCCTTTAATGGTAAAATAAATTTCATAGAATGGTAAGGTTGGAAGGGACCTCAAGGATCATCTAGTTCCAACCTCCTGTCATAGGCAGGGACATCTCCCACTAGTACAGGTTACTCAAGTCCTCGTCCAACCTGGCCTTGAACACCTCCAGGGAGAGAGCAGCCACAGCCTCCCTGGGCAACCCGTTCCTGTGCCTCACCACCCTCACTGTAAAGAACTTCCTCCTAACATCCAGTCTAAATCTGCCCTCTGCCAGTTTAAACCCATTGCCTCTTGTCCTGTCATTGCAAGACCTTGTAAATAGTCCCTCCTCAGCTTTCCTGTAGGCCCCTTTCAGATACTGGAAGACTACTATAAGGTTTCCTCGAAGCCTTCTCTTCTCCAGCCTGAAGAGCCCCAACTCTCTCAGCCTGTCCTCATAGGAGAGCTGCTCCAGCCCTCTGATCATCTTTGTGGCCCTCCTCTGGTCCCTCTCCAACAGTTCCATGTCCTTCCTGTGCTGGGATCTCCAGAACTGCACACAGTACTCCAGGTGGGGAGTGCTGTGGAAGCGTGTGATGAAGTCTGTATCCAAGATAGCTTATCTGTGGGAGACTCTTGATCCCGAGCTAATAGGGACAAAATTAGTATTCCTAAATCAAGTTTTGGTGCAGTATAAATCATAGTAAACAGTTGTGTAAGTTCTGTGAATTTTTACTCGTTGATATGTGTTCCAGAAATAGCCTGTTCATGAGATGCTAAAACTGTTGACAGTTTTTTACATTTAAACTAACACTTTTCTTACTGTATCTGTCCAAAATATTGGCCTGCATGGGTTGGGGTTCTGTATTCAAGGGATAAAGGTCTTACGTAAATGTTAATGATCAACAAAAGGCAAAAAATAAGGAATTCATGATTTTATTGGTTTCTGTATGTGAATTCTAGATGCTTCTCCTTTTTTTTCTAGTCTGATTTTTTTCAGTCAGTTGTGTGTAGTCATCTAGGTGACAAGAAGAAAGTTTGTCTTGTATGGTAGATAGAGACCATCTACATTAATGATGACTTCCTAGGGTTTTTACTTGTGTTTCTTTTTCCTGCAACTCTTACAGTATCAAGAAAACTGCCTTGCTGCAAAATCACTCTTTTCAAGTTTCTGCCTACCACCTGAGTGCCTTCAGACTGAGCTACTGCCTTACCTTGCTATGTTAGCAAATCCAATGAGAAACCAAGGTAAGATGGTGTAAATCTTAATTTTGGACTCTATTTTGTAATTAAATTATGCTGAAAAAAACCTTGAAACTCAGTGTGTCAATACTATTGGTGATTTTGCCTCAGTTAAAAAAAATACCCAAAAATGTTTTTTAGTGAAATAGCCAAATAAAAGCACCCTGGTTAATTATGAAACAGCATCAAGAATGTTTTTTAAAAATTAAAATAAGCATGTCTTTTGGCAGAGCTGAGCATACCTGGGTGTGTAAGACAGGGTCCTCATGTTGGGAGCACTGAAAATAATTTTCTCCTTTTTTTTTTTTTTTCACTGCATGGATTTCTGTTATTTCTGTACTTTTGATTTTCATTGTATTACCCTCTCACTCCTTTAAGGTGCTTTCACAGGTTCTTCTGGCTGCCCACATCCTTACTAGCTTGGCAAACCTAGATGGTGTTGGCAGATGTACTCATCTTGCTCTTCATCCCCTTTTTTCACAGGATTACATTTCAGAATGTACTGGATAGCCTAACCTCTAGGACATGTCTGCAGAACTGTATTGGCAACTTTTTTTTCTATTGCAAGACTTAACTCTTACTTCATAGCTCCCTCCTCACTTCCCGTTCATTACTAATTAACTTCTTTTCTTACCAGCTCTTTTAAATCTACTAGAGGATTTGGCTAGAAGACTCTTCAAAATCTAGTGGTCAATATTAACTATATAGGTCTTCACTGCTTACTGATCTCTTTCCAATAGCAGACTTAAAAGACTTTAAGCCTTTCCCACATAAAGAAAAGAAATTCCAAGATTGCATTCAAAAAATGTACACATTATTCAATAGCAGACAGTACATGTGGAAAAATTTACTTAGTATGATAAATAATCAAAAAATGACCACTTAGAAACCTGGGTTACTTACCTGTGTGAATTACTTCTAACAAAAGTCTTTGTGTCTTAAGTAAGGCCTTGACATCAAGATAATTTGATTTTGTAGGCTATGGAATAATAATTCTGCATCATAAATATATAGATGATGAATGTCAAGGATTTTTTTTTTTTCTTTTATGTGTTACGGTAGTGCAGTGAACAGTTTGAAAATGAAGACATGCATGTGCACAGTCTTTGTTATCCAAAACAATACTCAGGAATACTTGACTAAATGTATGAATTACTTAATTTCCAGTATGCTTTGGTTAATTGTATGTGCATTATGATACATATATTCAGTATGACACTGATGGTTTTTTTGTTCTTAGCTCAGATTGCTTTTATCCAAGACGTTGGGAGGCTACCACTGAAAAGACACTTTGGGAGGTAAATTTGACTTCCATCTTTTCTTAAATAAAGTAAGATTTCTTTCTTAATATATTGAAGAAAAGGTCCCTTTCATAGAGAAACATCCTCAGTGTACATCTGTGAGCAGTCTGGCCTAGTGGATGGTGTCCCTGTGCATGGTAGGGGGCTTGAAACTAGATGATCTTTAAGGTCCTTTCCAATCCAAACTGTTCTATGAATCAATGTTAAAGCTTTTTTTTCCAGTTCAAATCTATTTAACATTGCAGTGTTAGTAGCAGGAGTTTTACTATACTCTTGGCTTTTAATGCTTGTGTAACTTTCTTTTCCATTGTATCAAATATTAGCTGTGTCTAGAGGTATCTGTTTCTCCAGTGCATGATCTGAATAAAATATTTATATGAGGATAAAACTGAACAGGTGCAGAGACTATTGTGTGCTTTCTCTGTTGTTCAGTGTAGCATAAAGCATTAATCTGGAAGTTTGGTAGAACATTCTGTGTTCATCTGCATGTTACCTAGAGGTACAAGAAAGTACAATGAGAAATTTGTTCTGGCTTCCTTTGAAGCACTTGGGTATCAATGGAACTCCAGAATACTTCAGTGGGTACTTTCTCTGACATAAGATAGCAGCACTGTTTGTTGTTGTTGTTGAATTTTTACCTGTTGGGCTATTTAAAATAAATCTATGTTGAGACTGTATTTTTAAAATAAAACTGTAGCTGCTGGAGCTCCTCTGCCTTAGTTGTTAAACACCAAAAAAGTACTTTTTATTTCAGTGGCGAGACTCTAGTGTTCTAGTTAAACTCAGTGCTCATGGGGTGATGTTGCCTGATGTGTTGTGATTCTTGTGAGCCTTCTGAATCATAGGTACCACCTATGCTAGTAGAGGCTTTGTGACATTTCTGTAACTTGGATAGCTCTGAATTTTTAAAAAGAATTTAAACTGAGATGGTTTATTTCTAATAAAGGTTTAACATCACAGCTGGAATAAGCTTTATTCTTTGATCTCATAAGTAAGTGAGACAGTTGTTTTTTAGGGCATCTGACAAAGCTTCTCATGTTTATCAGTGTGGTATTGCTGTCTAACTATGAAATACTGGGCTGGAAAGTAGAGGCCCAAGAACAATGCCATTCCCCAGCAGCTGTATAAAAAGGCAGTTTGGTTGCTAGTCAGGCAGAAAGGGAAGTGTCTTTCTCTAATGGGTCTGTTTCTTTGAAATCTCCCTTATCTAAGAAAAAATGTTTTGTGACTTTACAAATTAATTGTAGGCTCCCTTATGGCATTGATTTTTTTTTTTTTTCCTGCAGCATACCTTTAAATATTTGTTTCATATCTGCATTAATAAGTTGTAATTAAGTAAATAGTAGTAGTAAGTATTAAGGTGAGTTATTTTGAGTTTTAGCTGATGGGTAACATTCTCCTGAGAACATGGTAATCCTTTTTTCATTTGTTCACTGTTTTGGAAAGGAAATAAAGAGAAATGTAGGTATTTTAGAAGGCATTTGCTCTCTTCAGGAATCCTAATTGAAAAGAATGTATTTTGTGTTAATAAACTGTCCTTAAAATAATAAGTTATTTGTGCAGCCGGTTCAACAGAAGTAAGATATTTTCCATTTTATTTATTAATGGCATGGTACTGTAATAAGAAAACTGATGTCAAGGCTAGTGCGTGGTACTTCAGCGGCTAGAGTTGGTGTCAGGATGGATCTTTGTCAGCAACTCTGTGTTATTCCCATGTAAAGTAGGAAAAATACTAAAGGAATATTGGTAACATGCTGATATGGAGATGCTAGAAAGATTGATAGTCCAAACAGTAAAAGAACTTATAAAATGTTTCCTGTCCACTCTTCTTAAATTTGCCCCTTTCAAGTTAAATTGCTTCCCATCCTAAAGCTTTTCAGTTTTGTTTGAGAAGAGTCAAATATAACACGGGTTAACTTAATTGTTAGCAGTTCCTGTGTGTGACTACAGCTCAGCAAAAGCAGTCACTAAAAGGAAGAAATTCTAAGGAAGAGTAGGTGCTGGGGACTGAGGGAGCATAAACGTGACCTGGTATTTTGCTGTTGCTGTGGGTTGAAACAGTGTGGGGCTGTCCTTTCCCCCAGAGAAAGGAACTGCCAGGTCTTCTCTGGGCCGTCACATAAGCTGTGCAGTGTTGAGTTCTGTGCTCTATAGCTGGAAGTATGTATAGCTGGAAGGTGTGCACAGAGCTGTGAAAACATAGTGCTGAAGGTAGTGATTTGAAGCACAGAATGTGTATAGTTTGAATTACCTGTGACTGATGCAGGGTATTACTGCCAAGTAATGCAAAAGCTGTTTAGCACCAGTGAAAAGGGGTGACCTATGTGGTCTCTTTCTTATTACAGCTTCTGTGTGAGAGAGCAGGCATTTTTCATGGTAACTTACTGCTGCAATGGTAATTTTACAGGTTAAAGCTGGAAACACTTACTGATAAAGATCCTGGGATACCAGACATATTTGTGATCTCCGAAGGGGACCCTGCTGATGTACATGCTGTGGAGGCAGCTGCACAGATGGAGAGAAGCACAACGAATGAGAAGGGACTGGACGGATTCATTCTGTCTTCTAGCCAGTGCAGTGGAGGTGAACTGCCTTGCAGTCAGCCTCAGCCTGTGGTAGCTCAAGCAATCATGGAGGAAGAAGAATTAAAAATAGAGGAGTATGATAGTGACTGAGTACAAGAAAGTATCAACCGCTGACTTCCCAAACAGATGAATGTGCTACAAGGGCCTTTGCTAAGGAGAGTATAGTCAGCACAATGTATCCCTTTAGCTACTTGGGTGGGCTAAGAGGGCAAGTCTAAACCTGCTCTGTCAGCATGGACACAACTCTCTTTAGGGTCCTTTTAACTTTGCAGGATCAGGCCTATGCTGAATGCTAAATTACAAGTTGTTCCTTGCCTTTTCTGAGCCATCAAATAACCTATATTGATAAAAATAGAATAAATGGTTACTGAAATCAGTTTGAAAGAGACTGTAAATAAGCAGTGTCACTCTTAAGTTATTTTTATTTTTTATGCTTTTAAATTTAGTTTGCAGTTGTACAGTGTGTTTCCTGAGTACATACTTGATTAGCTGTCAGCATTTGAAGATTTTACTCAAATTCATACCTTCAGAAGCTTAGCCCTTCTGAAAGAAGATACTGAAGTGTACATGTAAAAAGTTTGATAGCCCATGCTGATGATGTGAATAAAACTTCTACTGTGTTAATACTGTTTTGTACTGTGCCACAGATTTCTATGTGTTTGTAAGTTGAACATATATTGTACAACAGATCATTTTGGATTCGTTTTTGAAAGATATTTTCATAACTTACAGAGGGGAAAATACAACAACCAAGGAGAAGTCTCCATCCTTTGTCTCCCACAGGATGTTAATGGGATAGTGCAGGTTTTTGCCTTAAACTGTAGAGGTGCTGAATGAATAATCCTGTGTTTGGTGACTCATGTGAGAAGTATGCTGTAGCTGTTTAATACATAAGTGTTTCTCAGTAGCTGAAGTTGGTCCACGCTACTCTAACATGTTGCTGTGTTTAGCGGTAACAGGAGTAAGATAAAAGCAACCCAAAAAACTTAGAATGTGTGATGTATGTTTGCAGTTTTGGAAACAAAAACATTGTTTAACCACCATAACCTTGGAATTAGCACTGCTATTAAAGAGTTGAGTTTTGTCCTCTGAAGGAATTGTATAGTTTTTCTATCTACAACTACTGTTTAATTTTCAAGAGGGAAATTTCTCTCTTAGTTCTTAAATTCAGTTGCAGCTATACTCATTACAGTGAAGTGAAAATGTTTCCCGTTGTGAACGCCCCTTAACGGCTTTCCAGGATGTGCTTTGTGTGGGATGATCCCTGCTTAGCTTACGAGGCAGCTCCCTCTCTTGAGCCTCCTGCAGTTGTATACCACTGAAATGCCATCTGATCCCTCCTGTGGAGTCTCTAGTGCAAAACAAAAAAAACCAAGCAAGGCATTAAACAGTGATTTATTTATTTATTTAATTATTCATATATTTTTTTAACTCCGCAAGCAAAGCTTTAAGCTCTCCTCACCCTATCTTCAGGTAATAATACTAACAACAGAGTTATTTTCACGTTGACTGGTCCGTGTTACTCAGCTGGTTAATTATGAATTGTAATGGTAAAAGATTTTATCAACTACATCATCTACAGTAATTTGTGTAAAACCTCTTTCACGTAAAAATACCACCAAAGAAAAAACCTAAATGTTGTTCTCTTTGGCAGTCTCTCATGCTTTAATGCCCATGCTCTTGCCTCTGAATTGGAAAAAAGTTTGAACAGTCTGGAAGCCTGAAATTCTTGAAGTGCTAGTGAGCACCCTGATAAAGTCTATGCCAAATTAAGTCAGTCCCCAGGGAAGCCAATGTGAGGTGCTGAGAACCCTTCCAACCCATTCTATCATTCTATGAAAATCCTTTGCAGGCTCCTGCAGCACTGGGGGCTGCTGTGTCCCAGCTTTTAAACACAGGGCAGTCCATAACTTTCCTTTTCAAGGATGTTTCTAACGGTCTGGCACAGCCACCGTCTTTACACAGACACTGGCACAGATGATGTTTGTGGAAACTGCAGAGACTGTAGCAGTTGCCTTTGTTCAGGACTTGTAACCAAACATTCAAGAGCCATTAGGGTGTGTTGCCACTGGATGGCAAATACTGCTGCCTGTTCAATTGGTTCCTACTGGTTGTGAAAGCAGTGCATAGTCCCGGCTTGCCCTTTAGTTTGACCAGCAGGTCACAACTCAGCCATGGTGGTCTCTTACCTTCCTTGCCTGAATTCTTATATGTGGGAACTGAGATCTCTTGTGCACTACAGCATCCTTAGAGATCTGCCAGTTCTGTTCTGCTCCCTTGTTCCTGAGGGCTGTTTCCCACGGCATCCTATTTACTAACTCCTTGAAGAGCTGGAAGTTTGTTTTCCTAAAATTTACTCATAACTATGCTCCTCACGGGCTCCATACTCTTTAGGACAGTGAACTACACCAGTACATGGTTGCTGCAGCTGAGGTTGCCTTTGACTTTGACATCCCTGATGACTTCAGTTGCATTTGTGACCAGCAGGTCCAATAATGCATCCCTTTGTGTAGGTCTGTTAACTTCTTGTCTTAACAAGTTGTCATCTAGGCACTCCAGGAGCCTCTCTTTTGAAAGGAACAGAAGGTCCAATATGGCAGGCAGACCTTTCTCATAGGGAATTCTGCTGCCACCCAGTAGCCCAGGTTAGAGGTATCACTAGGGAACTTCCAAGCCTGGTTGAGACCCTCAGACTACTACCCACTATTACTCTTCCATGTGGGTGGTGAAGAAACTGTAGTATTTCAAAAGATAGTTAAAATAGACTTAAGTGCCTTAGGATGGTCACTGAGGGCATTTGAGGCACAGGTTATCTTTTCCTCTCTCAGTGGTTGGCAGTGACACCAGAAGGCTGTGCTGCCATTCAGGGAGACTTGGACAGGCAGGAGGGTTGGGCAGGAGGAAATTTAATGAAATTCAACAAGGGCAAGTTTAGAATCTTTCACTTGGGAAAGAACAACCTCAGGAATCTTGATGACTATATCTCATGTATTTATAAACATTGATTAGATCCTTTCTATGTCTTCGCCTCACCAGACCAAAAAGCCCCAGGTCCCTCAGCCTCTGCTCATAGGGCAGTGCTCCAGCCCCTTAATTATCTTCACAGCTCTCTGCTGGTCTCTGTCAAGTAGATCCCTGTCCCTCGTGAACTGGGGAGCCCAAAACTGAATGCAATATTCAAGGTGAGGTCTCACTAGGGCAGAGCAGAGGGGGAGGAGAACAACCTTTCATCCACTGGACACACTCCTCTTAATGCACCCCACAATCCCTGTTGTGGGGCAAAGTGGGACCTGATGAGATGCATCACAGAGTGCTGAAGGAAGTGGTTGCTGTAGTTGCCAAGCCACTCTCCATATTTGAAAAGTCCTGGCAATCAGATGAAGTCTCTGGGGACTGGAAGAAGGGAAATGTACCTACTTTTTAAAAAGGGTAAATTACCAACCAGTCAGCCTCAAATCTGTGCCTGGGTAGATCATGGAGCAGAGCCTCCTAGAAGACATGCTAAAGCACATGGAGGAGAGGGAGGCAATTCTGCCTGCAGGACACCAGATAGAGTGAGCAGCAGTAAACTCAAAATCAGCCTAACCTGAAAATGGTTTATATGAGTTACATGAAACTGATTAGATTTATTATTCTCAGCCTCTGCTTAATATGTTTGTGGTTTTGTCCATATAATTTTTTTTTCTCACATTTGCAGTGTTATTTGCCTTACGTGTCTCATTTTCTCAAGAAACTATCTGCAAACCATATTGCTGGTGAAGGTTTTGAAGCTTGCAATTTTGTTCTCTGTAAAAAAAAAAAAATTGCAGGTATTGAAAATACTCTTGTGTTTGATTTTAGGTGATGTCATAGTCCAGCAACTACATAACATTTTCGTAACAACTTGACCTTGTTAACTGTAAATGTGGGGATCTTAAGATACCCATTCCACTGGGCATTTTAGATTCTGAAATATCTGTACATGCATCAGAAAAAGAAGACAACTACCTTCTAACAGAGTGCTGGAGAATACTCAGGAACTTCAGGGGACCTAGACCCATCCAGTGGCATGGAACAAAGACTGACAAATGAACCACAAGCACCAAAGGGAAGTAAGTTGAAACTTTATTACAACACAGCAAGGTTAACAAGGTTATTTCGGGAGGTCTCTCTCCATCAGAGAACTCTGAAATAGAACTGGACTCCTACAGAGGTGTTGGTCCTTAACTGCAATGCTGGATGAATCTGTTCTGCATCCAAGATGGAGTTACTGGGTGCCTAAAGCCATTGCTTTGTACTATTTCAATACAAGAGAGAATCTACATATGTTTCATAATTCAGTTTTTTAAAAAAAATTAATAATTTATTTAATAATATTCTGAGAAAGATTATTGATAGTTTCAGAAACAAAAATGATCTGACTAAGGTACTCTTTCTTTGGATCAAATACTCCTCACTACTTACCCTAAACAGAGAGCAAAAAGACTTGACCAGTAAACAAGTATAAAAGTGATGATGTTTTGCTGGAATTCACAGCAGGCACATAACCCAAACAGTGAGTTGCAAGGCAGCAAAAGCAGAAGATGTGACACTAGTGCTGGAGGAACAGTTTTACATCCTGACAAAGGAGTATGAGAAGTGCAGAAATGGGAATGGTGGCAGTGAGTATAAACATTTACTCTCTTTCTTAATTAATTCAGGAACTATGTGGAATAATTATGTACAACAAATTATCCAGCCAGAAAAGTTGCATTGCAGAAGAGAACACTGAATCTTCTGCCTTGTTCATTCATTTTTGCGTCTTCTACTTCATTAGAGGAGCAGAAACATTCTGCTTTTAGAATCATAGAATCATAGAATGGTAAGGTTGGAAGGGACATCAAGGATCATCTAGTTCCAA
>VWZE01017011.1:911-15852 GCA_013396675.1 Eubucco bourcierii
CAACCTTACCATTCTAGTTGCCACAGTAGGTTAACAAGGGAGTTACAGACCCTATCAACTATGCAAGTTACTCAGAAGACTGCACAACTGTAGTAAAGGTTTAGATAGCTTCCTGAAGTCTCAGTCATTAACACATTTGTTATTTTAGGTGATAATGGTAGTAGCATGATTTTTGATGTCTCTCTCTGCATTTCCTTGTTTCACAGTCATAGAATGTTTGGGATTGAAAGCTGCCTTCTGACACACACACAAACACACCACCTCAGCCCCTCAACCTGTTTCATGTTCCAGGTTTTATGTAGTGTTTTCCAGAATTTCCTAACATGGTTATTTTGCTTCCTGGAAGATCACTGTACCATAGCAAGTTGAATTGCCTAAAACTATTCCTGAATTTGGGATCTGATAAGTAACAGAAAGAAATGTTTTCTATAAGCAGTACTAGAACTCATTGGCTGTTAAAAGCACATCACAGAAAATGAACTGAGGAAAAGAAGGAGAATCTCAAGAGGAGGAAAGGTCTGTTGGGTAAGTTGCATGTGTCTGTCTCACTGCTTTCCTCTCTGTGGCTGATAACCCTGAAAAGTAGTTTCTTCATCCAGGTACCAGCTACACAGCATAAGCAGACAAAGCATGAAGTATGCAGCACCTTTTGAACCCTGAGCTAATGCGACACGTGTGCAAAGGGAAGTGCAATTTCTAGGAGACTGAATCCCTGTCCTGCCTGATAATTAATGCCTTTGGCTTATGGACTCCTACCACACTGGGCAGAAGCTGTCAGCTCATTTGGGACAAGTCATCTCAAGGGTTACAGGGCTGTAATGTTTCCTGCAGTGCTGTCTTGTTGCTCACAACCCAGGACAGGATCCTCGGTGCAGGGAAATGTTCAGAGCAGGGCAATTATGAAAAGAAAGAAAGAAAGAGGAAAAAAAAGAGACAACAAAAGTGTTGGAAAACAAGAGAACAGAGAAGCAGAATCACATAGCAGTAAGAGATAACAAGAAACACATGAAAATGAAAACTACCTCCATGTATGTCAATATTTGCCATCTCCAGCAGCATGACCTCCAGAACAAAGGCGACAGGTTCCCTGCTGCCTAGTGACAGAAACAAAAACAAACATTTCCTCCAGCCCCAGCCTGGCTGCAGGGCTGTAAGTAATCTCTTATTTATATATTCTGCTCAGAGGCTAACCTTAGCTCCAGAAACGCCTGGCATTCGGCAGAACAAGCCTTGCTTTGGGAGGTGCACAATAGCCGAGCGGCAGGCGCGGGGCTCCCGCTGGGTGCCGCGGGAAGGGTTGCGATTGCCCTTCTTGCTCCCTCTGCATTTGCAGGGCTTTTACTCCTTATTCAGGATAACAAAAGAAGGAATACAGTGCATATGTTCCCACCTTTTTCCCCTCCCCGCTTCGGCATATTTAGCATATTTACCGTGAGATCCCATGCTGGGGAAGTGACTTCTGACTTATCAATAATGCATCCGCAGGATCTTTCCCAGCAAATTAGTCAAAGCAATGATCCGGTCGTTGTTACACTAAATCTCATTACTTTTCACGTTGCCCCCTGCCCCAAAATCACAGCTGCCCGATGAAGATTCTTTCAATAAATGCCACCTGAGAGTGAGGGTTGATGGTTTTTTGACCTGACCTTCATCCTCCACCCTACGGTTCCTCTCTGCCCTTCCCACACCTGCCTGTTCCCTCATGGGCACTCATGCCGTAGGAAGCTTAGTCCCCAAAATCTGTGTTTCTCCTGGGAAAAGATGAGATTTTGCTAGTTTGGCTCCTTAACCTTCCTCAAATCTATCCATATGAAAGTGACTAAGGGCTAGAGTGTGGGAGAGCAGCGGCCCTGCCTTGCCCTTCCACACAGTGCTGGGGAAAACTCACTCCCTCTGCCCTACCTGCAGGGCCCTGAGCAGGCTGCTTGGACTCTGACAGCTTTGATGCAATTCAGGAGGCTTCCTAGTTTGTGTGGGGATCACTGTCGTCATGCTGAACATCCTATAACAGTTTGACAGACTCCCAGTTCTCACCTTTTCCTGGGGTGGAGCCTCCCACTTGTTTTGCTGCTGTGCCTACACACACAGAGTCTTTCGGCATGTGTTTGCTGAGTGCTTTGAAAAGCTGAGCATTGGGGTTTGGAATATATAGTAATGCCTTCGAAGAAGTGGGTGGCAGGGTGAGAAATGAAAGAAAAATCATTCTGCATTCACTTCACCACTGCTTGAATTTTCGTTTTCCAAGCAGCCCCAAGAGAAGCAGCTTATGAGCCTGGCCCCAGCGTGGTGCAACATGAAAGTGAGAAGATGTTTGAAGAAAGTTGCTTTCCAACAACGTTGTGCACTTGCCTGGAGTTGGTAATGGGGATAGGCTAACTTCTCCACTAAGGATCAGTTCCATCAGGCAACAGCCCCATTGGTATTCTTGTCACCGAAGCGTTTATTTCTCCACTTCTTGGGGTGAGGGACACCTCGACAAGGGGCAGCTGCCGCCCTGGAAGGACCATACTGTTGGTCCGGTGGATGCTGCTGCCTGTGCTGTGGCAGCATGGGAAGATGGATTCATTTGCAAATGTAAATACCGGCTGTCAGAGAGGGCAAGGGATTAGCTTTACATATGAACAGAGAGGTGGCACTGCATGCTGTCAGGCTCATTAGGGAAGCAGGACCCGTGTAGCTGGGCCATTTGGTAATGATCTACCCACTCCATCCTTCCTTTGTTCCTTTAACAACCCTCCAGCTCAGGCCAGACTCCCTGGGCTTTGACATTTTCCCTTCAAAAAAACCCTAGAGCCCTGCTTCACTTTCAGACAGGTCGAGAGATCCAATGCATATGCAGGAAATATCTGTACCATATGAAGTGTTTATTTTTGCAGTAAACCTAGATGAAAAAGAAAATGCAACTGATGGCAGTGTTTCCCTTGCACACCCCGGAGCCACTGCACATCATGGGTCACATTCTCAGGGATGTACTGTTTTGACACACAGAGGATGCCTGCTACTGTATTGTGTGACACATCCTGTAGCAAAAGCAAGAGCAGACAAGGTAAAATACATGGAATCAAAATTCTCTCTCACATCCCTTGCATAGGTCCAAGCTCTTGGGAGAAGTAATTCAGCTAGGAGATAAAAGGGGTCTATAAAAAGATGAGGACCAATGTTTTGATGGGGTGGGATGAAATAGGATAAACAATAATGGTGTTAAACTAAGAGATTTAGACTATAAGGAAGATGTTTTTGAGAGTGAGGATGGTGAACCACTGGCACAGGCTGTCTACAAAGGTGATAGAAGCCCCATTCATGGAAATATTTGATGTCAGATTGAACTGGACTCTGAGCAACCTGACCTAGAATCACAGAGTTCTTTTGCTTGGAAAAGACCTCTAAGATCATCTAGTCGAGCCATCACCCTAATAACCACTATGGTCATTTAATCACATCCCAAAATGCCATGTCCACACATTTCTTGCACACCTGCAGGGACAGTGACTCCACCACTCCATCGGCAACCTGTTCCAATGCCTGATCACTCTTTCTATAAGAAATTTTTTCCTAATATTCAATCTAAACCTCTACTGGCACAATTACAGGCCATTCCCTTTCATGCTATCACCTCATCCTAGAGAGAAGAGAGTAAATATCACCTTGCTCCAACCTCCTTTCAGGGAGCAATGAGGTCTCACCTCAGCCTCCTCTTTTCCAGACCAAACCCAGTTCCCTCAGCTGTTTGTAAGACTTGCTCTCTAGAGCCTTCACCAGCTTTGTTGCCCTTTGGACAACAACAACAACTCTATGTCTTTCTTGTAGCAAGTGGCCTATAACCAAACACAACATTTCAAGTGCAGCCCAGATGAAGATGTGGTCACTCACAGCAGGGGCCTTTAAAGGTCCCTTCCAACCCAAACCATTCTAAGATTGTACAAAAGCACACTTCTGAAACTCAGGCAGATCTTGGATTGCTACTGGTGAAAGAGGTCCTCCCACTCTCCCCTCTAACCTTTTTCATACCTTTCCATCACCAACCTTGCATCAGCAGTTGCACTGGAGTGATTGTATGGCAAACAAGGCACCAAACCAAGCCAAAAATCAGATCTGTAGGAGAATAGTGGATTTTAACAGGCTGATGGTATCTGTTCCACAGCCACCCAGCTCAAGGTGAGGGAGTGTGGGTGGAAAAGGATGGAGACCCTACAGCTGGCATCAGGTAGCAGCATCCTGAGACATACAACAGAAGCTAAATTAGCTTGAGAGGAGCTCATATTGTGCTACTTTATCTTGGACTCCACAGGTACTTCAGGCCAAAGCAGACATGATCCAGAAACACACTAGGGAATTTCACCACCCATCTCCTGAATGAAGCCCATAACTTCAGCTAACCTTCAAAATTTCTTTTAAAAGCCAACATTTTAAAAGCTCCTATTTGTTACCACTGAAGCAGTGGATCTTTGGCTTGTGAAAGGGTTTCCCTACCCTGCTTTTTTTCCCCTCTCCCTCAAATGTCTCACTTCTTCATAGATATTTATACTAGCACAAACCCAAATTTTGCTTTAAGAGGTCTTCTGTAAAAGCTTAGCTGAAAAACTGGCTAAAATTCAGATCCTCTTGGTTGGCACCTATGCAGGCCTACCATCCCATGCTCACATTCCTCCTGCAATTCAGGAAACCACACTGGAGAGCGACTTCGACATCCTTGCAGCCTGGCATGGTGTGGGCTGGGGGATCTCCTACTTTCTCCATCTGGCTCTGCTGTTTTCTCCTCAGCCCTGATGGGACTGGAATATCAGTTTCCAAGTGATTTATTATACTAAAAGTAATATTTATCCCACAGCTTAGCACCTTGCCAGCCTTTCTAGAGGAGAGTGGGAACACACATTCCTTACTACATAGTGACTAAGAACATCACCAACTTTCTGTCTTTTATTCTCTGCTCTGTTTGACATTGGAAGGGTTCACACTGAGCAGTCAGAAAGTGTTTTAGGAGGCGGTTCTCTCAGCAGGGAAGTGGGTGCTGGATGGATTTCTGTTCTCCCTTTCCTATTTAAGGAGAAAAAGAACTCACCCCAGGCTTCTTTTACAGACCCTTGATTTTTGCCAGGGACTAACCTCTTCATGTGAAGGTGAGGAGGAGAATTAAAATCTTTTTTTTCCCCCTAGCCCTTCAATAAATGCGTGCAGGAGGTTTTCTATTAAAAGCCCCTTTTCACATTCACACAAAGGAATTTGCATTTACAAGGTTCTGTGCTCAAGAAGTCTGTGGATTCATCGTTGTGACAGCCAGAGGTGGGGTCGTGATGCCCAGGTTTAACTACCTGCAGTTTCTCACCCCATAAGAGACGGAGTTCAGTTATTTTTTCGTTAACAACTGCACATTTGCTTGCAAACTCCACATTCAGGCAGAAAGGACAGTATACAGCAGAAAATTTTTCTAGAACAAGCCATGCAAACCAGACATCATTCACATTAGAGCTGAGGCAAGAATACATTAAAAACCATGCTAAACAGCCCAATGAGTTGCAGATTGCTATATTGATGGGTTTATTTCCTTCATTATTCCTTCAGCTCTAGCTTCCAGCTAATAAAGCCTTATTATGCACCTCCCTGCACACAGAGAGAAAATAATGATATTTACTGGGAGAAAAGGACACTATATTACATGCCAGACCACCTAAGACATTTTCCTGTTTCTGTGGCTTCTATAAATGGACTTTATATTGCCTTGAAAAATATGTTAATAAAAAAAAAAATGCATAAAAATTATTCTCTTGCCTGCAGCAGGCAACTTGGCAAAAAAAATAAAAGAGTGGAAGAGCTTTTCTCTGAAAGCTGCTGAGAGTCTGGGTAGTGTCATTGCCTTTGTGAGAGGAGACAAGCAATAGAAAGGGCAGAACTGTATGAAAAGGAGAGTACAAAATAAACAGGAAGCCTAACAGTTCAAGGTTTAATCTAATTTTCATTTAGCTTCTCCTAGAAATGATAAGAGCTTCAAAATACAATGGAATTTTGCCCAGGCCTTGAATGTAGCTCATCTTTTAAAACATATGATTATCTTAATTCAATGACTTCTCACTCTCACACCCTTCTCTTCTTCTGGTTCATGGGATTCAGCATGCTGCATCACTGGAAGCGAATGCAGAAGCAGGAAATATGAGTAACTTAATTGATCTGCGAATCTCCTTAGAAAGCCAGGCCAGAAGTCGTTCAAGACTGTGTCAATGAGGTTTTGGATCCATATCTGAAATGGACACCACCATTTTATTTCACATTCTCATCTGCTAGGTATTTTTTTCCTCTCTTTTCTAACCTTTCTTTCCTGGAAGAGGAGTTAGGCTCTTCATATAGCACTGTTAGGTGTTCTTGGCTAGTAAAATTCAGCTTAGGTTTGTTTTCATTTTAGTTTTCCTGTGAAAGTGCTGTTCTGCTCAGCTGAAGAGAGATGGAGAATTCTTCCAGCATCCTGCCTTTTAAATTCAGGTCTGCTCCAAATTCAGAAACACTAAACATCAGCTAAGTGATAAATTGCTGCCATGGATTCATGTCTTTTGGAAAATTAAGCAGCGTTTTATTTTGGTTTGCTTTAGTTTGGCTTCACAAGTGGCATATTTTGCTGGATTTTTGTGTTGTTTCAATAAGAACACTCCTGTTTTAGGAAAGCACTCAGCTCCAGTGCTGTGCTGAGTTGTGATGGTTCAGGAGTTCCCTGCCCCCCCACACTTTGTAAAATCCCCCAGACTAGAACTCAACCTGCTGGAAGTTAAGGACTGAAGCTCTGTTTACAGCTCAGCACAATGTACAAGCAGAGATACACACAACAGACAAGAATAGTTACAGACATAGACAAGTTAAAGGTGATAGAGAAACACAACTCCCCTCCCAGAAACCAGAGTCCCCAGGAGGGGCTCCCAACCACCCCTCCACCTTCTCCTCCCCATCCCTCTACCTTACCCTAAGTTTTGCCTTATGTGCAAGATGAATTAGGAGGATTGGACAAGGGGGTTAGAAGAAAAGTGGTTAGTGAAGATTAATTGGCAAGGAGAAGCCAGAGGCAGAAGCTGCTAGACCACCCCAGACACTGTGCTGTGTGCCCAGAGAGAGACAGACAGAGAATGCCTTAGCTATGTTTTGGTTATTTTTCCCAAACAAGTTTCAGCAAGCCTATGAGTGAAGTAGACACCACCATGTTTCCTTTCACAGCCTACAGTGTCATTTTCTCTATTAAAATATTCTAATTAGCCTCAAACCAGCACATGATTATCTTTCCTTCTCTACCAGCACAGCGGCTACCACCCCTCTAGCACAGCACTGGAAGAAGCCACTTGTCTCCCTTCACCTGGGATGCCTCTCCAGCTCTCCCTGCTTTTCTGCCCTAAGCTTTATGGAAGCCACCTCCTCTTCACTAGTCACTGTAGCAAAAAAGACAACACCTTGCTCAAACCATGACCACAGGAACTGATGTTCTCCAGCAACTTCCCCTCCCACATCCAGCCCTACCATGTTCCCATTGCCACTCTTCTGTCTCTCCCTGCAAAGGTATGTAAAAGCAAAGCATAGCTTCCAAGCTTTGAACTTTTAATTAAATAGGTGTGGGTTACAAGGTGCAAATATTTCCTTTCACCCAGGCCACTGGCTGGAAGAAAGTGAAAGAGGAGAGCAGGTGTTATTTGTGTTCTCCACCCTTCAGGGTTTTTATGCACCGCACTGCTTAGCCCCTCCACCCTCTGTTCTGCTCCCCATAGCCAGGGTTAAACAGAATTCTTATGTATCAGGAGAAAGTTGTGGGCACTGGGGAGGCTGGAAAGCTCAACAGAAGCCAAACTGATCTGGTGAATCTAATGTTTGCTAAGTGTCTTAACTGCTGTGAGGAATAGGTGACAGGGCAAGAAGAAATGACCTCAAATTGCCCCAGGGAAGGTTTAGATTGGGCATTAGGGAAAAAAACTGTTCCCCAAAAAGGTTGCCAAGGACTGGAACAAGGTGGAGTCATCATCCTTATTGATAGTCAGAAGCCTTGTAGATGTGGTGCTGAGGGACGTGGAAGTGTTGGAGCGGGTCCAGAGGAGGGCCACAAAGATGCTCAGAGGGCTTCAGCAGCTCTCCTATGAGGACAGGTTAAGAGAGTTGGGGCTCTTCAGCCTGGAGAAAAAGAGGCTTCGAGGGGACCTGATAGTAGCCTTCCAGTATCTGAAGGGGGTCTACAGGAAGGCTGGGGAAGGATTATTGACAAGGTCCTGCAACGACAGGACAAGGGGCAATGGGTTTAAACTGGCAGAGGGGAGATTTAGACTGGATGTTAGGAGGAAGTTGTTTGCAGTAAGGGTGGTGAGGCACTGGCACAGGTTGCCCACGGAGGTTGTGGTTGCTTCCTCCTTGGAAGTGTTGAAGGCCAGGTTGGAGGAGTCCTTGAGTGAGCTGTACTAGTGGGAGGTGTCCCTGCCTATGGCAGGGGGGTGGGACTGGATGAGCCTTGAGGTCCCTTCCAACCTTACCATTCTATGATTCTATGACATGGTTTAGCAGTGGTGGGTTAATGGTTGGACTCAATCTTACAGGTTTTCACCTCCCCCCCCAAGATAGTTCTATGATTCTCTGATCAAAAAATCTTAATGTAAGTTTGGGTAATGCAAAAATGTCTCTAGGGTGTCTTTTGAGCCAATGGGTGTTGGTAGCTGAAATAAATCAGATTTCATCATAACATGGCTTATTGGACTTAAATTTCACATGAGCACACCTCAGAAAAATAAAGATGTAATTAACTACTTCTATGTAACATCCTGGGCCAGCACGCTACATCCTGGACAAATCCACACTGTTCACATATGGTGTTTCAGCTCAGGCTGAGGCAAGTAGACATCTTCACATGCACCTGGCCCTGTCCAGTAATCATAGAATTACAAAATTAACCAGGTAGGAAAAGACCTTCCAGATCATTGAGTCCAACCTATCATGCAACACCTTCTAGTTAACTAAATCACTAAGTGCCTCATCCAGCCTGCTTTTAAGTATCTCTTCAGGCAGCCCATTCCAATGCCAATCACTCTTGCTGTGAAGAACTTCCCAATGTCCAGCCTGAACCTGCTCTGGCATAGCTCGAGGCTGTGTCCTGTTGTTCATCACTGAGTACCTGGGAGAAGAAACCAACCCCACCTGGCTACAACCTCCTTTCAGGTAGTTGTAGACAGCAATGAGGTTTGCCCTGATCCTCCTCTTCCTCGGGCTGAACCCCTCCAAGCTTCCTCAGCCTCTCCTCACAGGGCTGTTCTCCAGGCCTTGGTGCCCTTCTCTGGACACATTCAAGCACCTCAACATCTTTCTTAAATTGATGGGCCCAGAACTCGACACCGGACTCAAGGTGTGGCCTGACCAGTGCTGAGCATAGGGGCAGAAGAACCTGGTCCTGCTGGCCACACTATTCCTGATACAGGCCAGAATTCCATTGGTCTTCTTGGCCACCTGGGCACACTGCTGGGTCATATTCAGTAAGCTGTTGACCAGCATCCCCAGGTCCCTTTCTGCCTGGCTGCTCTCCAGCCACTCTGTCCCCAGCCTGTAGTGCTGCAGAGGGTTGCTGTGGCCAAACCGCACAACCTGGCACTTGGCCTTGTTAAAACTCATGGTGTTGGGCTGTGCCCATCTGTGCAGCCTGCCCAGGTGCCTCTGCAGAGCCCTCCTACCCTCTAACAGATCCACACCTGCTCCCAATTTGGTGTCACTGATGAAGCACTCAATCTCCACATCCAAATCATCAATGAACAGGACTGTGCCCAGTACTGATCCCTGGGGCACACCACTAGTGACTGGCTGTGGCACCATTCACCACCACTCTCTGAGTCTGGCCCTGCAGCCAGTTCTTAATCCAGCACAGAGTGCCCCTCTCCAAGCCATGTCTGCCAGTTTTGCCAGGAGTTTGCTGTGGCAGACACTGTCAACAGCCTTGATGAAGGCCAGATAGACTACATCCACAGCCTGCCCTACATCCACCAGGTGGGTCACCTGGTCACAGAAAGAGATCAGGTTGGTCAAGCAGTACCTACCCCTCCTAAATACTTAGGTAAGACTATCCTGCAGGTCTCTGCATCTTGCTACAACAAGGCTAAGTGTATTCAAATCCAAATCCCCTAGAGGAACAGAGATTTCAGCAGGAATGATGTTTTTCTGCATGTCTTAAGTATGAGCTTTGTTCCTGTTCTTATAACTATTTGCTCTTTTGGGAGGTGCTTGGGTCCAGGAAGACGCTTTTCAGTGTTGAAAAATGCCATCATTCCTATGGTGGTTTTTTTTTTTGTTACAATATGGCAAAGATAGGTATGAAAAGAGAACTGACCCTGTCTGTTTGTACTTGTAAACAAGTTTGTTTGTACTCCTAGAATCATTAAGGTTGGAAAAGGCCTCCAAGATGATCAAGTCTACTTATCTCAGCCTACATTGAAAAGATGTAGCATCCCTCATAGAAACACCAGCGGAAATGAACTGTAATCTAGCTTTAATTGAGTCTGAAGCAGAACAGATAAGACCAGGAATCCAAAGCCATTCAGGACTTGTCTAATTTGCCACTACTGATTACAGGATCACAGTATGCTAAGGGTTGGAAGGGACTTTCACAGATCATCAAGTCCAATCCCCCTGCCAGAGCAGGACCATAGAACCTAGCTCAGGTCACATAAGAATGCATCTACACAGGCCTTCAAAGTCTCCAGAGAAGGAGACTCCACGACATCTCTGGACAGCCTTTTCCAGTGCTCTGTGACCCTTACAGTAAAGAAATTCTTCCTCATGTTGAACTGGAACTTCCTGTGCTGTATATCTATTGCCCCTTATCCTATCACTAAGTTTGGTTTAAGTTTGACATTTGAAGCACCAAACTTTGGGAGCCATCCCCTGTGTTTCTTTATTGACAATTATTTCAAAAGAAAAGAACTTTCAACATACTCCCTGCTAACCAGATGTTAATCCCAAACAAAGAATAAAGACTTGGCTGTGAAAGTGAGGTTTCCTCATAAGGCTCCTAGAGGAAAAATTTAATAGAAGTGCATCAAAAAGCCAATGCAAGAGTCTGAGTCTGCAAATACCTGCACCTGCACATGGAAAGTAAGATCCTGGCCCAACGAAAACAAGTCAGATTTCTGCCCTCAGTTCTAGCAAGGTCATTGTTTCTCCCTGTGAACAGTCAAACTAAATGAGAAGGGCTGTGCATAACCAGCTGCTCTGCAAACACAACTATTTGCAAGGGCTTGTGTCCACATTTTTAATTCCCTCCTAAATTAAAGATTAATTATAGTTAAGTGTCAATTTTATTATCTTGCTAATTTGTCTGTGTATAAATCACTGTGCCAGCTGGGTACATCATAATGTAAGCACCACTCATTTCAAAAAGGGCTCAACTAAGCAAAATGCTGAATACCCTTTGCAGAGATTAAGTTCTTTGAGAGGAGCATGGGAGGCTCAGCAGCAGCTGGTGGGGTGGTCAGTATTCGATCTCCAACCCTTCCCAGCACAGAGCTGCATTAGCAGAGCTGAAAGAACAATCTCCTGGTGTGAAATTCTGAGCAAAGCTTCTGGCTGAAACATTAAGAGGAAAAGGAAGAGGATTCTGTGAAGGTTTTCCAGTTTACATGGGAAGGGAATTGCTGGTTTTTTGTTTTTTTTTTGTTTTTTTTTCCCTCTTTTAATAAGCAGTAATAAATAGTTTGCAGAGTCAGGAGGGAAAATTGCAAGCAGTTGCTTTCATTGCATGAAGTCCAAGTTACATTTCCCTCCACATCTTCATCATTTACACACCGTGTCAGAAAACATTTAGGTTATTGACTTAAGCACATTCAGCATTAAAAGCCAGAACTGGAAACTAGGGCCATGCAGTTGTGTTCAGCTACTTCCCAGATAGAAACTGGCAGAGACATAATGCCTTCAGCTTCAGGTGAGCTGTGAAATGTGGATCAAAACCTGCTTTGAGGGACCTATCATCATTCCTGTTTGTGGCAGAAGCACCAAGCAGCCTGACAAAGTGAATCTTAATTTAGACAGATTGATCCAACCTGGCTTTAAGAAGGAGAAAAAGTAGATCCATGACAGTTTATTTGTTTTAAGTCCTTGCCAGGCCACATCTCAGGATTTTCCTTCCAATCTTTCATATCAAATAGTATGTCATGTGCTGCACTTTTTGAACAGCTGCAGTTTCCCTGTAAATATTTTATATGACTTTGATTAAACATCTGTGTTTTTGGCGCGCTGCAACCCATGGTTGACCTTGACTCCTGTCAGAATAATGCTCACCTCAGGGCATTCCAGTTTCTGAAATCACATTTGAATAAATCACCAACTTCATAAATGGGGACATCTCACCATCAGGTATAAATGCTAAATGGATCTTCTCCAAGAAGAACAGTCTGCTGGAGGAAGACTTCCTCTTACACGTACTCACGTTCAGCTTCAACAAACATGTGCAATGCATACGACGGCAATATGCGGGAACAGAAGGTGTCCATCTTCTGGAAGAAGCAAGGCCTGAATGGGAACTGACTGGTGTAGTTTTCCTCCAAAAGAAATCAAAACAACTATCCAGAATGTGATACCTTCAGAAATAGCATCTTTCTGTTGCTCAGCAGGGCATAAAGTTATTCACTGCCTTGTACTCTCCCTGTAATGGTTTTGATATCTTGATACTGTGGATTTTTTTTTCCCCTCCTGAGTTTGATTTATCATAGAATGGTAAGGTTGGAAGGGACCTCAAGGATGAGCTAGTTCCAACCCCCTGCCATAGGCAGGGACACCTCCCACTAGTACAGCTCACTCAAGGCCTCCTCCAACCTGGCCTTGAACACTTCCAAGGAGGAAGCAGCCACAACCTCCGTGGGCAACCTGTGCCAGTGCCTCACCACCCTCACTGCAAACAACTTCCTCCTAACATCCAGTCTAAATCTCCCCTCTGACAGTTTAAACCCATTGCCCCTTGTCCTGTCGTTGCAAGACCTTGTCAGCAGTCCCTCCTCAGCCTTCCTGTAGGCCCCTTTCAGATACTGGAAAGCTACTATCATGTCCCCTCAAAGCCTTCTCTTCTCCAGGCTGCAGAGCCCCAGCTCTCTCAGCCTGTCCTCATCGGAGAGCTGCTCCAGCCCTCTGAACATCTTTGTGGCTCTCTTCTGGACCTGCTCCAACACCCTTCCTGTGCTGAGGGTTCCAGAACTGCAAGACAAAGTATGTAAAAGTAGTGGCAACTGTACTGTGTGTATCTAAAGGCCGAGAAAGAGGCTATGAGCTGTATTACACAAAGACAAAAGATGAGTAGGGGAGAGCTGTGAAAATGAAGAGGAGTAATTGGGATGCAGACCCCGTTTGCCGCACTACGCAAATCAAACTGCTCTTCTCGCTCAGCATTTACCAGACCGAGTTTTTCAAAGAGGTCAAGACAAGGGCCTTGATTCTTATTTCAGGATTTAACAGCTCTATAATTCTCTATTAGAAAAAAACTACTGTATTAGATCAGCAGAGAAGATAGAAACTGTGCATCAAGGATGAGAGCTGACCCTGCACATGTCTCAAGAACACCCGACACAGCAGACATATTTAAAGAGATGGTTTCACAGCAGGCACGCAAAATCAGCAGACAAGCTGCAAAGAATTAGGTGTCAAGAGTTGAAAAAAATCTGTAAACTTCAAAAGATAATCACATGCTTAACAGGAATCCTAAACATGTTTAAAAATAGATGTTTCTCTGACCTGGAAGCTTGCTGGGAGCCATTGAAACACATTTCCAATTTCAGCCGCTGTCAGCAGCAATGTAAGTGTGAGTGAAAATGGGCCCAAGAGACTCTGTTTCCCTTGTGACAATGAACACCCATTAACTGCTGCTGATTGTGATGGAGAGCCAGCTGAAAACCTCACTAAACTCAAAAAAAAAAAAAAAAAAAAAAAAAAGAAAAAAGGTAAAGAAAGAAAAGGAGGCATGTTGGATATTCTCTCACAATGAAACTTAACCATTCAGCATCCATGACTGTAACAGAGAAGAAATTGGTTTAACAACTTAGAGTAAATCTTATGTGATGCTGAAAAAGATGAAACTGAACAGTATTTTGCTCCATGTTTTATCTATGAACCCCATCATGTTTACTATGTAGAATTAAGCTACCACACAGCTGCTTTGTGTTCACCACTCTCAGCCACTGATGCTGCTTCCTTACCACACCACCCTGTACAGCTGTGCTGAGCCCTGAATGCAAGCCTGGTGCCTGCTCCAAAACTGCCTTAGTGTCTGCACATGGGGTGCAACCAGTCACACAGGTGATGGCTGTGCTCTGAGAAATTAGTTACAGTTGGAGCAGGTCCAAAGATAGACCACAAAAATGTCCAGAGTGCTGGAGCACCTCTACATAAAGAAAAGCTGACAGTGTTGGAGCTGTTCAGCTCGGGCAAGAGAATAATCCGGGGAGACCTTATTCTGGTCTTTCAACACCTAAAGGGGGTCTGTAAGAAAGGTGGGAACAGTCTTTGTATTGGGGCCTGCTGCAGCAGGATCACAGTCTCACCAGGGTTGGAAGAGACCTCAAAGCTCATCAAGTCCAACCCATCACCACAGACCTCAAGACCAGACCATGGCACCAAGTACCGCATCCAAATCTGCCTTGAACACCTCCAGGGACGCTGACTCCACCACCTCCCTGGGCAGCCCATTCCAGCAGTCAATGACTCTCTCAGGCAACAACTTTCTCCTCACCTCCAACCTAAACTTCCCCTGGTACAGCTTCAGACTGTGTCCTCTTGTTCTGCTGCTGGTGCCTGAGAGAAGAAAGCAACCTCCTCCTGGCTACAACCACCCTTCAGGTAGCTGTAGACAGCAAGAAGGTCTCCCCTGAGCCTCCTCTTCTCCAGGCTAACCAATCCCAGCTCCCTCAGACTCTCTCCATAGGGCTGTGCTCCAGGCCTCTCCCCAACCTCGTTGCCCTTCTCTGGACAC
>VWZE01017011.1:16127-38267 GCA_013396675.1 Eubucco bourcierii
ACTGATCCCTGGGGCACACCACTAGTGCCTGGCCTCCAGCTGGATGTGGCACCATTCACCACCACTCTCTGGGCTCAGCCCTCCAGCCAGTTCCTAACCCAGCACAGAGTGTTGGCATCCAAGCCATGAGCTGACAGCTTAGCCAGCAGTTTGCTGTGGGATGAGGGGTAATATATTTAAACTAAGAAAGGAGAGATTTAGGCTAGATAAGGAAGACATTTTTCACGATAAAGTCGGTGAGACACTGGCACAGGCTGCCCGTAGAGATGGCAGAAGCCCCATCCCTGGAAATGTTCAAGGTCAGGTTGGACAGAACTCAGAGCAAGCTGATCTAGTTGAAGATGTCCCTGCTCACTGCAGAAGGATTGGACTAGAAGGTCTCTAAAGATTCTTTCCAGCCCAAACCACTCTGAGATTCTACGGTTCTATGAAATGGGTCACAGGCTTTGGCAGGATGGGAACAAAAAAACCTTGGTAGGTTTCTGCAAGAAAAAAAATTGACCTGGCTGCCTGCCTGCCTTTTCAGGACCTTGCTGGTGGCCTTCATTTACTTCAGAATGTTGAGAGGAAACTATTAGCATATCTTCTGCCACATCACTCTTTTTAAAAATTTTCTACTGTTTTAACAAATACTTCCTTTTTTTTTAAATCACTTCAATCAGAAGTTCTTCCATGAATATGTTGGGTTCTTTTCCTGGAGAAGGACCCTTTTTTTGTTTTTCCTTTTTTTTTTTTTTCCCTTTGTTTGGGTTTTTTTTGGTTTTTGTTTGTGGGGTTTTGTTGGCTTTTTGTTTTTGTTTAGGTTTTTTTTGGAGATAACAAAGAATGGTTGTATCTCATTCCTAGTCTGGTTACGGGTACAACCGTCCCCTTTGGCAAGTACCCCTACAATCCTCGGGCAATTGCAGGTTGCATTCTTCAGCTATCAAATAGCAGGTTTGAAGCTTTTCAAGTGCTGCAGGTCCTACCTGCCACAGCTTTGAAAGGCCCTGAACAGACGAGTGTTTCCATATCAAGTCCTCAGCTCTTGCTGCAGCCTCAGATCCCCAGGAGAGCAAAGCCCCATTCCACAGCAGTGGCTTTATGAGTGAAACAGGTTTTGGGTGATGAAAAGAGAGATGTGCGTGCTTGCCCCTCGTGTTATATGGTTATATGGATGCTTGCTAAGAAAGCAAGATCTGTGTTAGGCCTGTTAGCAGATTTATGGTTTGCTTTGCAGTGCTGTAGGTTAGTAGGAGAACAGCACAGTAGCTTCCTGTGCTGCTATTTTAAAGCAGGTTTTCTGTTACCATCGATCACAGAAGCTGTCTGTAAGCTGAGATCTTTCCAAGGCTTAAGTCTCAATGTGAGGGCTCAAAGGGGACCCCTGCATCTAAGGAAAGATATGTGCTCTGTTCAGTGAGAGGGGGAAAAAAAATGAAGTCAACATAAGCTGTTTGCCCTTGAGCAACTGGAGCAGTTTCAATTTCCTAGCAACAGAAAACTTTTGCCTATGACACAAATGACAATTGCCCTTCAATTCAGTGAGGTTCCTCCGTGCTCCGAGGGAGATTTCTGTGCCTGTGCCCTGCATTCCTACAGGGTGCAATATACCACTTTAGGGATGTTCTTCTCAGTGTGTAGCTGCAAGGAGAATTACTTTCACCTGGTATCTTGAAAAACATGTTTTTATATGTGAAAGGTGTACTCACTTTTTATCCTAGAAATGCATCTCTGCCTTCACATGCAAATCCTAAAAGGAGAAAAAAAAAAGGAAGAAATTAAAACAGGGTAAACTATAGTGTAAAATTTTACTGAATATTTTCAGGTCCTGGTAAAGTCTCTCAGTAACACAAGGTAGAAAGACAACATCAGAAAGAGCTGCAAAGACAGGGTCCATCTAAATCTGTGTATCTAAGGGAGATTGAGATTACACATTAGGAAAAAAATCCTTTAGGAAAAAAATCCTTTACCAAAAAAGTGGTCAGGCATTGGAACAGGTTGCCCAGGGAAGTGGTAGAGCCACCATCCCTAGAGATGTTCAAAACCCGTGTAAACATGGCACTTCAGGACATGGCTTAATGGTTGGACTTGATGATCTCAGAGGTTTTTTCCCAACCTTAATGATTTCACAATTCTTCAGTTCTGTGTAGTAGGGGGTGGTGGTGGTGTGTGTCCAGACAAGTTACACCTGGGGACCAGCAGACCTGGGGTCAAATTCTTACCACTTGCCCCACCCAGGAGAATTAACAATTTACACCTGGGCCCACCTTCGCAGCCTGTCCAGGTCCCTCTGGATGGATCCCTGCCCTCTAGCAAGTCGACTGTGCCACACAGCTTGGTGTCATCTGCAAACTTGTTGAGGGCGCACTGATTCCTCTGTCCATGGCACTGACAAATATGTTAAACAGCACTGGTGCCAGCACTGACCCCTGAGGGACACCACTTGGCACTGGTGTCCAGGTGGACATGGTGCCCTTGATCACCACTCTCTGTGTGCCACCATCCAGTCAGTTCCATACCCAGCAGTGCTCCACCCACCCAATCCATGCTTTTTTGTAATTTGGTGGCCAGGATGCCCTGTGGGACAGAGTCAAATGCCTTACTCAGGTCCAGATAGATGCCATCAGTTGCCCTTCCCTTGCCCACTGCCCCTGTGACTTCTTTATAAAAAGCCACTAAATTTGTCAGGCAAGATCTGCCCTTGGTGCAGCCATTGCTGGTTACCACCAATCACCTCTGCTTTGTTTTCCATTTGCCTTAGCAGAGCTTTCAGCAGGATGTGCTCCATGATCTTGCCAGACACAAAAATGAGACTGACTGCTCTGTAGTTCCCAGGGTCAGCCTTTTTCCCTTTCTTGAAGATGGGAGCTGCATTTACCCTTTTCCAGCCAGCAAAAATGTCACCAGTCTGCCATGAACCTAGAAAGACCATCTAGTCCAACTCCCCTGGCAAAGCAACAACACTTTTTTTTTTCATATAGTCAAGTTTTCATTTCTTTTAAGCCCACTTCTCCCTCCATCTCTCCTCTTTATTCTCCATGTATTTCTCCCCTCTTTCCACTTCCATTTCTTACCTCTTCATCTTTCTTGTCTCCTTTGTTTTTCCCTCCTTCTTTTCTTCTCTCTCTCACTCCTTGCAGCAGCAGAAACAGCTCCCCTCTACTATCATATCTGCCATTTTCCCACCCCACACTGTCTTTCCTCCTTTTATTCCCCCTGCCAAACCCAGAGCACCTGGGCTTGAGTGGAGACTCCTCCCACCCCAGCTGTAGCCACTTTGCCCTCCCTGCCCACTCCCCTTTATAATGGGCCCCAGGAAAGGCAGAAGTTCTAAGCTGTCTCCAGATGAGCATGGGGATCCTTCTTCTGTTATCTCTGGTGAGTCCCTATAGTGCACACAGGGTGTATGGGAGCGAGACAAAGGCTGGGGAGGGGGTCCTCCTGCTCCACAGGTTGCACAGGATAGAGAATTGATGGTTCCTCTCTGACATCACCCATGGTTGCTGGCTGGGACTCCTTACTAAGATTAAGTTTTTCTATGTTGAGCTGTTGATTTGTGTTTACTTGTGATGAACTTAAGTACTTGGCTGAACTAGAAGCTGTTGGATGAGTTCAGTAGGATTGTTTGGTCATAGTCTTGCTTTACTTAGCAAAGCTCTCCAAAATAACAGAACTACAGAAACATGCAGGTTGAAAAAGCCTTTCAGGATCACTTGACTGTAGTTGAAGTAGATGAAGATGTTCCTGCTTAATTCAGGGGTTTTGGACTAGATGGGCTGTAATGGTTCTTTCCAACTCGAAACATTCTTTAATTCTGTGTGTTGGGACTGAAATGTATTAAAATCCTCCATAATCTGTAACCACTCTCACTTATTATTTTTGAGTATCCCAAATGTTTTTTTTTCACTGCAAGAAAACATATGTTCTGTAAATGAACTGCATCAACATTAGAAGTAGTTGAGTGTAGAGTACCATTAGTAGTACAAGGCCAAGTGTAAGGTCCTGCACCTGGGTAGGCATAACACCAAGCACAACTCCAAGCTGGGTGGGGAATGGCTGAGAGCAGCCCTGAAGGAAAGGTCCTGGGGGTCTGGGGTGATGAAAAGCTCAACATGAGCCTGCAGTGTGAGTGCAGCCCAGACAGCAACTGTGTGCTGGGCTGCAGCAAGAGCAGTGTGGGCAGCAGGGCAAGGGAGGGGATTCTGCCCCTTTGCTCTGCTCTCCTCAGACCCTACCTGCAGTCCTGTGTGCAGTTCTGGAGCCCTCAGCACAGGAAGGACAGGGAAATGTTGGATCAGGTCCAGAGAAGGCCACAAAGATGCTCAGAGGGCTGTAGCAGCTCTGCTGTGAGGACAGGCTGAGGGAGTTGGGGCTCTGCACTCTGGAGAAGAGAAGGCTTCCAAGACACCTTAGAGTAGCCTTCCAGGATCTGAAGGGAGCTATAGAAGGGCTGGGGAGGGACCATTGACAAGGTCTTGCAATACCAGGACAAGGGGCAATGGGTTTGAACTGGCAGAGGGGAGATTTAGACTGGATGTTAGGAGGAAGTTTTTTCTAGTGAGGGTGGTGAGACACTGGCACAGGTTGCTCAGGGAGGTTGTGTCTACTCCCTCCCTGGAGGTGTTCAAGGCCAGGTTGGAGGAGGCCTTGAGTGAGCTGTACTAGTGAGAGGTGTCCCTGCCTGTGGCAGGGCGTTGGAACTAGATGATCCTTGAGGTCCCTTCCAGCCTTACCATTCTATGATTAATTTCACTGCTTTGTTGAAGACTAAGTGCTGTCACCCTGTACTCATGAAGGTGCTTTGATCTAACTATGTCTGATATTGGAAAGCTAAATGACAAATGGCATTTAACACCTGTGACAGGTCTAATTTACAGGGGAAATCTACAAAGCAGTCAGAGTAACAATTTGTAGGGTTCTCTTCAGATGTGTTTTGAAATATATTTTGTCATGGGAGGTGCATTGTAATGAAGGACTAAGTACTGTCATCAGTATGTCGCTGTAACAAGTGTCATCCCTGTCTGTCAATCACAAACCTTTGTCAAGAAACTGAAGAGTCAAAAGAGGTTGATAACGGTGAAACATCAGTTGCCATTGGGGGGGGGGAGACAAACAAAAACTTTTAAGTAACCTGGGTACCAGTGGTGAATCTTCAAGTTCTATGGAAGAATGTGATTTGACAATAGAGTCACAGAATGGTGTTGAAGGGATCTTTGAAGGTCATTTAGTCCAATGTCTCTGTGGTCAGAAGGACATCTTTAACTAGATCAGGTTCCACATAACCCCAGATAACGTTACCTTGAATGTTTCCAGACTTCAACCACTTCTCTGAGCAGTCTGTACCAGCATCACACCACCCTTACTGTAAGGATTCCACAGAATCACAGAAGGATTCCACAGAATCCACAGGTTCTCACAGAACCCAGAGATTGTGTCCAACCCCCTTGCCACAGCATGATCACCATTTCTTCCTTCCATCTAGTCTAAATCTCCCCTTTTGTAGTTGACAATCATCACCCCTCATCCTTTCAGGACAGGCCTTGATAAAAGGTTGATCTCCATTGTTCTTACAGACCCCATGTAAGTGTTTGAAAGGCTTTCTCTTCTACAGGCTCTACAGCCACACTTCTCTCAGCTTTTTCTCACATGAGTGTTGTCCTATAGAGAATCAAAATATATTCCTATAAGCATTAATGGTTGTTTTTCATGTGGCTTGGTAGGCCACATTTGATGTTAAATTAAATTGGTATGGCTGAGTATTTACAGATCACAGAACTACAGAATGTTAGGTGTTGGAAGGGATCTCTAGAGATCATTGAGTCCAACCCCCCTGCCAAAACATGTCACCCAAGGCATGCTGCACAGGAATGCATCCAGGTAAGCCTCCAGAGGAGGAAACTACACAACAGGGAGCTGGGATTGTGTAGCATGGAAAAGAGGAGGCTCGGGGAGAACTTCTTGCTGTCTAAAGCCACGTGAAGGGGGGTTGTAGCCAGGAGGAGGTTACTTTCTTCTCTCAGGCAAGCAGCAGCAGAACAAGAGGACACAGTCTCAAGCTGTGCCAGGGGAAGTTTAGGCTGGAGGTGAGGAGAAAGTTGTTGACTGAGAGAGTCATTGACTGCTGGAATGGGCTGCCCAGGGAGGTGGTGGAGTCAGCGTCCCTGGAGGTGTTCAAGGCAGGTTTGGATGTGGCACTTGGTGCCATGGCTGTGGTAATGGGTTGTACTTGATGAGCTTTGAGATCTCTTCCAACTTTGGTGATACTGTGATACTGAAACCCTTCTGAGCAACCTGTTCCAGTGCTCCATTGCCCTCACCATAAAGAAGTATGTCCTTGTGTTGAACTGCAACCTCCTGTGTTTCAGGTTGTATCTGTTATTCCTTGTCCCATCACTGTGCACCACCAAAAAGAGTGTCACCTTCATCTTGACACCCACCTCTCAGATACTGATAGTCATTGAAAAGATCCCCTCTGAGCCTTCTCTTCTCAAGACTAAACAACCCCAGTTCTTTCAGCCTTTCTTCATAGGAGAGTTCAAGTCCCATAATCATCTTTGTAGCTTCTATTGGACTCTCTCCAGCAGATCTCTCTCTCTCCTGAACTGTGGAACCTGAAACTGGACAGTGTCCCAGGTGTGGTCTCATTAGGGCAGAATAGAGGGGAATGGTGATTGTAAACCACCACAGGGATGTATTCACACATAGGTGTAGATATGCACCCAGTCTTCCCTCAGCAGTTCTCACTCAGGCACCTAGGAGACCAGAACAATCACCAGCTCCTCCCAACCAGAGCAGCCTGAAGGTCAGCAAAATACTGAACTGTAGAAAAAAAAATATATCTCAAATTCACACCTTTCTGGCCATAAGGGAGTGCAGAAGACCATGTGTTGCCTGGAGGTTGCTTAGGTGAGTTTAGAGTGATTGCCTGTTGGAATGGGCTGGATGATAGGAAGAAGTCCTTCACAGTAGGAGTGATTGGCATGGGAATGGGCTGCCAGGGAAGGTGGTGGAGTCACCATCCCTGCAGTCAAGAGGAGTCTGGATTAGGTATTTAGTGCTATGGGTTAGTTAATTAGAAGGGCTAGGTGGCAGGTTGGGCTCAATGATCTTTGAGGTTTTTTCCAACCTGGTTAATTCTGTGACACTGAATCAAAAAGGGCTAGGTGACAGGTTGGACTTGATGATCTTTGTGGTCTTTTCCAACCTGGTTAATTCTGTGACCCTGAATCAAAAAGGGCTGGGTGACAGGTTGGACTCGATGATCTTTGAGGTCTTTTCCAACCTGGTTAATTCTGTGACACTGAATCAAAAAGGGCGAGGTAACAGGTTGGACTCGATGATCTTTGAGGTCTTTTCCAACCTGGTTAATTCTGTGACACTGAATCAAAAAGGGCTAGGTGACAGGTTGGACTCAATGATCTTTGAGGTCTTTTCCAACCTGGTAAATTCTGTGACACTGAATCAAAAAGGGCTGGGTGACAGGTTGGACTCAATGATCTTTGAGGTCTTTTCCAACCTGGTTAATTCTGTGACACTGAATTAATGATCTGAGAGCAGTTTTTCCTATATCTTCTTTATGGAAGTAAAAAAACCAAGAGGTTGCAAAACGCTTTTGGCCTCCAGAAATAAATGTGATACTTTATGATTTTAATGAGGTCTCTTGCTACTTTCTTTTTCCAAATCACTCTGTTTCTGCTCTCTGCAGGGCTCTGCATGCGTTTTTCCTTTAAGATGCTCAGGTTTTTTTTTTTCTTTAGTGAAACTAAGGAGTTGTAACTCCAGCTATGTGGCGAAGAAGCAGGCAAATATTATATGTCCTCTGATTC
This sequence comes from Eubucco bourcierii, assembly GCA_013396675.1. NCBI lineage: Eukaryota > Metazoa > Chordata > Aves > Piciformes > Ramphastidae > Eubucco > Eubucco bourcierii. The sequence goes on from VWZE01017011.1 coordinate 23,936, forward strand.
ATAGACACATTTCACTGAGTGTCAAGCCAGAAGGAGTGTTATTCAAAACTACTAGCCAACAGGAATGCTGACAGAAAGTAAAACTGCTCTGATAGCAAGAGAGTGCAAACAACTGAAAACGTATATGCCCTTGAACTATTAATTATTCTGCCTTGGAAGGATTAAAAAGGACTTCTGAATGACCCAAGTTCTGCTTGGAAAACAAGAGAGGGGAATACAATATTCCCTGAGTCCCTGGCTAGTTTTAAGAATGTATTTGTTAAATTTAAGACCTGCCAAAACCCAGCTATTATTTTCTAGCTGCTTTGTACCCAGCAGCTTCTTATAAGTAGTGACTTATGGAACATTTCAGGACTTTTATACCAACAGCAGTAACCATCATAAAACTTGTGGGATATGATATTAGACTGAAATATCTACAGCATATGTTCTGACAACTATTTGGCAAAACAGCAGAAGACCTATAAAGAGTTTTAATACAATTAAAAATGCCATTAAAAAAAAAATCTCTGGAATGGCATTAAATTTGATAGACATTCTGTGAGTAAAAATGATGTAAATTGTGAGCTTTTCTTATTAAAGGCAAGTATTGTTTAAAAAAAAAATTTGTGTGGATTTACCCAGTAATGCAAGATCTGGTTATGAAGAGTGTAGTGCCAAAGTTATTGGACTCCTTTTAATCTTTACAACAATTGAAATAATTAATTTAGTAGCTCATTTTGCCTGTGCCAAATCCAGCTGCTAATTTCACCCTAGCTTTCATCTGGCTTTGGGCAGATATCTAGCAATTTCCACTCTGGAACATAGTAATAATCACCATCATCGTCTTAAATTGAGGAGGGGGTTTGGTAACAGTGATCCCATCAGCTTAGGGGGATATATTTAAAGGAAGAAGTTCCATATTGACATGGTGCAATCATTGCAGCTACTGCCAAAGCTCCATTTGTGGTGGCTTTGGAAAGATTTGAGCTGGCTGCACTTGTTCTCTCTGAATCTCCCACCTGCTGTGAATTAAATTATGGTGGGAAGAGCTCAAGTGTTCTGCAGAAGAAATGAAGAGACTCTCTTTGTAGCCCTGATAGCAGACAATTGCCATCAATCACCACTCTCTTATGTATGCTCCCAAAAAGTGGTGGTTTGTGTGCTCAACCAGGACTGAGATGGACAGGAAAGAAGATTTATGCAGGTCTTCTTTGGTATGTGGAATTAAAACAAAGCAAACAGGCAGAAACTGATTTCCAAGACAGGCAAGCAGTCTGGAACGCCATTCAAATAAATCAGCATGTTATTGACACAAACAATTTATCAGCACAAGTGAAAATAGGTCCAATCTTCTTCTTCTGCCATTCCTCTTTATATTTCTTTTTGTTTTATTTTTTTTAAATCCACCCACCTCCTGAAAACTAATATTTGGCTAGAAAAATAGTGATGATATTACTTTGGATACAGGTTACATGCTTTGCTCTCTTCTTTTTACTTCCAATACTTCAACTCTTACCCAGAGACAGCAATAAAATGGAGAGTGGTGCTCAGGAGCATCTGCCCCATCCTCAGGTGTTACAGCTCTTCTGAAGGGTGAAAGTGGGTGCCTGAATCCCACTGCAGACCCCTTGGTCAGCACTGAGCTTGACCCCATCTTCCTACCTGCAGAAGTTATTCTTACTCTAGCATGGAGTTTTGTTAGAGGCACAATCACAACTGCTTGCATAGGTATGTTTTATAGAATCATAGCATCATTAAGGCTGGAAGAGATCTCTAAGATCATGAAGTCCAACTGTCAGCCCAACACTGTCATGGCCAATAACCATGTCCCAGAGTGCCATGTCTATATGTTTTTTGAGCACTACCAAGGATAGTGACTCCATCACCTCCCTGGGAAGTCTGTTCAAACGCTTGACCACTCTTTCAGTAAACAATTTTTATCTAAGGGCCAATGTGAACCTCCCCTGGTACAACTTGAGGCCATTTCCTTCTGTTCTACTGACAGGTACTTGAGAAAATAGACCAACACCCACCTTTGGCACAACACAAAAGTGAGTTTCAGCAGTGAGTGGATGGAAAAGGAAGGTAATCAAAGTTCAGGAACTCTGTCCAGAGCCTAACTGCAATGACCTTGGGAAAAAATGAGCTCCACTTGATATCTGTCCTCACCACAGTAGCTAATGGGGTTGGTGCTGGAGGCCTTATAGCCATCAAGGGTAATATCCAAGCATGAATCAAAGATGTTTGCCTTTGGCAAACATTCTCTGCAGCCCAGTTTGAGGCCCACAAATAACTAGATTAGGACAAAACAGCAAACCAAACCCCTCCAAGTTGTCTGTTCACCAGCAATAGTGCAGCTGCTCAGGCCCCAGCAGCTGCAGGAGCAGCACTGTTGATGGGGGTCCAACATTTTGCCAAACCCTTGTAGAAAACAAATGAGATGTATAGTGCTGCACTGAGACTAGCACCACCTGGGCATCAGAACAGCTGGAGGAGGAAGGCACTGGTTTTCCCTGCCATATTACACATCTGAGGCACGAGAACACTTCAGCTTTCAGTAGAGTAAGGCATACATCCTTCCAAGGAATTAATTCTTTGATGGCACAGTCTTCTCAAACCTTATTTTTCTCAAATACTTCTACGCACACCCTCTTTCTATCCTGCTTTCCCCAGGCAAAGCCAAGCTGTTCTGAAGGAAAAGAGCATTTCTTTCCCCCACTGCTCTGAAAAGCTGGGAAGTGCTTTTCTCTTTCCAAAATTTCTTGTTGGGATTATAAATTCAAATTACTGCCATACGTTACGGCTTTCTTTGGCAGCAGAGCAGCATCACAGAGCCCAGTAACATATTTCATCCTGGGGAGCGTATCAAACATATGTACAGACAGCGAGTTGTGAGGAAAATTGAGCCTCTCTGTGTGCCACCTGTCACAATGAGCATTGATAGGCAAAAGGAAAACAGGTTGCAACGCAGGAAGTGTGGCCAGCAGGTTGAGCAAAGTCATTCACATGCAGCCCAGACAGCAACTGAGTGCTGGGCTGCAACAAGAGCAGTGTGGGCAGCAGGGCAAGGGAGGGGATTCTGCCCTTTTACTCTGCTCTTCTCAGACCCCACCTGGAGTCCTGTGTGCAGTTCTGGAGCCCCCAGCACAGGAAGGACATGGAACTGTTGGAGTGGGTCCAGAGGAGGCCATGAAGATGCTCAGAGGGCTGCAGCAGCTCTGCTATGAGGACAGACAGAGAGTTGGGACTCTGCAGCCTAGAGAAGAAAAGGTTTCCAGGAGACCTGATAGTAGCCTTCCAGTATCTGAAGAGGGCTACAGGAAGGCTGNTTGGAACTAGATGATCCTTGAGGTCCCTTCCAACCTTCCCATTCTATGATTTTGTTTCTCTGCTGTACTCTGGGACTTCTGAGGAGTATTGAACAAACCTTGCAGCTTCCGAGGCAACAATGATCAATAGTCAGAGACCACTCTACAGTAGGCAAGAGTTAAACAAAAACTCACGTGTTCCACAGGCAAAAGCTTGTTTCTGGATCAGCTGTAATCTTTCAGTGCTTGGAACTATGCTGGCTACTCTGCAGTCATCTCCAGGTAAGGACTGGTTGTGCATATCTTGCAGATATAGACTAGATATCAAGGTGGACAAGAAGCTATCCATGGACAGCAATGTGCTCTTGTGGCCAAAGAGGCAAATGGAATTCTGGGGTTCATTAAGAGGAGTGTGGCCAGCAGATGGAGGGAGGTTCCCTCCCCTTCTGCTCTGCCCTGGTGAGACATGAAGTGCAGTTTTGGGCTCCCCAGTTGTGATGGTTTGGGAGTTACCCCACACACATACACTTTGTAAAATCACCCAGACTAGAACTCAGCCAGCTGGAAGTTAAGGACTGAAGCTCTATTTACAGCTCAGCACAATGTACAAGCAGAGATAGACACTATAGACAGGAATAGTTACAGACATAGACAAGTTAAAGGGAATACAGAAACACAACTCCCCTCCCAGAAATCAGAGTGCCCAGGAGGGGCTCCCAACTACCCTTCCACCTTCTTCCCACCCCTCTACCTCACCCCAGGGTCTGGCTTACATGCAAGGTGAGATTGAAGGATGGGCAAGAGAGGTTAGGTTAGCAGAGAGGCCAGCAGACAAAGCTTGCAGCTAGAGAGAATGAAGCTGTGTTATCTATGTTTTTGTTCTTGTTCTTATACATCTCAACCAGCCTATGAGTGAAGCAGACATCACCACTGGTTTTCCTTTTCACAACCTATAATATAAATTCCTCCATTAAAATATTCCAGTTAGCCTCAAACCAGCACACCAGCTCAGGAGGGGTGGGGATTGTTTGGGATTTTAAAGAGCTGACAGAATTAAACTCTGGAATTGGAGAAAAAAGGAATTATACTGTGAGGGAGTTACAGACAGATATTACAAGGTAGGTGCAAAATCCATCAGCAAACCCCCTCGAACTTTCCTCCAACCCAAAACTAAATCTATACTCCCCAGTGCTCCAGCCTTCCCCCCCTCCATGTCTCTGCCATCCAAGAGGCCTGAACACAGCCTCTGGAGGCTCCAAAACAGGCCTGCTTCTGACATGTCTGTGCCAATAAAGCATCTCCAGCCAGGCACAAGGCTGGAGGGGGAGCTAAGGAGAGTGAGCTGAACAAGAGTTTATGAAGAGATGGCAGAATTATGGGATTGAATAACAATCTTCTAGGCCCAAGAGGATTTTCTTAACCCTATAGTTCCCAACCTGGGACAGGGATCTATGAAGGTGCTACAAAGGTGCTGAAGGGGCTGGATCACTGCCCTGTGAGGAGAGGCTGAGGGACCTGGGGCTGTTTGGGCTGATGAAGACTCAGAGGGGATCTGATCAATGTTTATAAGTATCTGAGGGCTGTTGAACAAGAGGGAGGGGGAAAACTCTTCTCAGTTATGCCTTGTGGCAGGACAAGGGACAACAGGTATGAACTACAGCACAAGAAGCTCCATCTCGACATAAGGAAGAACTTCTTTGCTGTAAGGGTGACAAAGCAGTAGCACAGGCTGCCCAGAGAGGCTGTGGAGTCTCCTTCTCTGGAGACATTCAAGACCCATCTGGATGCGTTGCTGTGTGTCTTGAGCTAGATTTTATGGTCCTGATCTGGCAGGGGGGTTGGACAGTATCACCAGGGTTCGAAGAGACCTCAAAGCTCATCAAGTCCAACCCAATACCACAGCCCTCAAGACCAGACCATGGCACCAAGTGCCACATCCAAACCCACCTTGAACACCTCCAGGGACGCTGACTCCACCACCTCCCTGGGCAGCCCATTCCAGCAGTCAATGACTCAGTCAACAACTTTCTCCTCATCTCCAACCTAAACTTCCCCTGGTGCAGCTTGAGACTGTGTCCTCTTGTTCTGGTGCTGCTTGTCTGAGAGAAGAAAGCAACCTCCTCCTGGCTACAAGCACCCTTCAGGTAGTTGTAGACTGCAATAAGGTCCCCCCTGAGCCTCCTCTTCTCCAGGCTAAACAATCCCAGCTAAACACTTGATGACCTCTTTGGGTCCCTTCCAACCCCTAACACCCTGTGAGCCTGTGCTATGTAGACTCTACTTGCTGGGCTTCTGGTACCTGAAAGAGACCTACAAGAAAGCTGGGGAGGGACTTTTCACAAGGGCTTGTAATGATAGGTTGAGAGGGAATGGGTTGAAGATTGAGGAGACCAGATTTAGACTGGATAGTAGAAAGAAATTCTTTACAGTGAGGGTGGTGAGACCCTGGACACTGCCTAGAGAGGTCGTGGATGCCCCTTCCCTGGAGACTCTCGTGGCCTTAAGCAACCAGGCCTAGTGGGAGGTGTCTGTGCCCATGACAGAGGGGTTTGGAGCTAGGTGATCCTCAAGGACCCTTCAGCCCAAACCTTTCTGTGCATTATGAATCTATGAATTTATAGGCATATATAATATATGCTTATATATTGTTCTATATAATATATATACACATATCTATATCAAGATATATAATATTATAATATAAATATAAGGCAGAAAGTTTTTACAAGAGTGATGAGACACTGGCTCAGGTTGCTCAGAGAAGTAATGAAGTCCTCACCCCTGGAGACATTCCAGATCAGGTTGGACAGGGCTCTGAGTGACCTGCTGCAGCCAAAGAGGTTCACTACAGAGGGGTTGGACAGGATGACCTTTAAGGGTCCCTTCCAATCCAAACCATTCCATGATTCTGCAAGTCTATGATTTTGCTTCAGTCTTTTACTGCATGACTGGAAAATGCAGTCTGCAAAAGCACAGAGCAAAAGGGGATGTGGCTTTTGAGCTGGTGGAATTTGAGCCAGCCCTGCTGTTGGCTTTGCTATTGGCATTCTGGTTCAAGAATAGAATCTGATTTGTTAAGGCTGATTTTCAGAAAACTTTTTTTTTAAATGATTTATCTTCAGGTATCAATTTATAAAGGACTGGGAGAGTTTTGGGCCATTGCATTAAATAGATTAACACGTAGGATTTCTGGGCACACATGCCAAATTTGAAAATTCCAAGTACTTGCAAAGTATAAATCAAATAACAACTAAAGCATTTCCTCAGACCAGTGGCTTTAAGTGTTCTCAACAGCTGGAAAAAAGTCCAGCCTCTTTGCTATGCAAAGCTGGCATGTATAGATTTGGCGCATAGACAGACCTTTGCTAAGCTGTAGCCATCCGTCATGTTTAAATCTGGTTGTTGTTAGCACAGCACAAACTTGATTTGATTACTCTGGTGTTCTGAATAAGAGGGAAAAAATATATTGGGAAAGGCAAGAAAAGTAAGAAAGGAAAAAAAAAAGCTTTTGTGAACGAGCAGGAGTCCAAAGGGGGAGTTGTGGCATTGTGCACTCTGACATTTTCAGCTTGGGCATTTTAGAGATGCTTTTTTTTGGTCTATTTCTCTCTCAAAAAAAAAAAAATTAATAAAATACTTCAGAATTGACAAAAGCACATGACCTTCAGAGTGAAATTTAGGACTGTAGCACCTAAAATCTAATTTTATTATTTTTAAAAATTATTTATGTAGTTCATTTATCAGTCTTAACAGGTAAAAATAGTCCCTTAACATTTTCAACATAAATCCTGCTGCTCCGTGGAGCGTGGGATCTCTCGTGGGTGCTGGCTTGCACCTCCAGTTGTAGGGCACTATAGGAGCCCATGTGTAGTGGTTTGAGGCTAACTGGAATATTTTAATGAGAAAAATAAGATTATAAGGTGTGAAAAGAAAACAAGAGTGAGGTTTACTTCACTCATAGGTGTGCTGAGACCTATAAAAACCAGAACACAAACATAGATAAGGCAGTCTGTGTTTCTTCCTGGCTTCTGCTGTATTAACTGCCTCTAGCTGGAGCTGTGTAACCCAACTAATCATTCTGCTTCTAACTCCCCTTGCCCATCCTCTCAACTCGCCTTGCATATAAGGTAGATTCTGGGATAAGGAAGGGGGATGGAAAGAAGGTAGAACGGTGGTTGGGAGCCACTCCTGGGCAGTCTGACTTCTGGGAGGGGTGTTGTGTTTCTATATTACTTTCAGTTTGTGTATTTCTGTAAATACTTGTAACATATTGTAAATATCTGCTTGCATACTGTGCTAAGCTGTGAGTAGAAAGCTTCATCCCTTCACTTCCAGCTGGCTGAGTCTTTTCTGGGTGAATTCATTGTGTGGAGCAAGTAACACCTAGAACCATTACACCATGTCACCACCCCAGGACAAGCAGCTTGGGAGTGGGGTGGAGGAGAAATTGGGCTGAGGTGATGGGTCATGAAGTGCTCTGAATGTAACATATAACAAAACAGAAGGAGCTGTGAACTCCTTGGAAATCATTGATCCTACTCAATGTCTCTGCAGCATCTCCTGTGGCTGGCTAGGTGAGAAAACCAACCAGCTTTCAGAATTAGACTAAGGCACACCAAGACTACTTTTGCTATGCAATATAAAGTTCACTCTCCAGAACATCCAACTCCTTCAGTTTTCCTTATATATCACACCTTCTATAAAGCAAGAACTTTGTTCTATTCCATCAGAAAAATTGATTAAGGTTTACTACTCTGAACACACTTGAGTTCCAATGAATGATCAGGTTGGACAAGGCCTTAAGTAAGCTGCACTAGCGGGAAGTGTCCCTGCCATAGGCAGGGGGTTGCAACTAGATGATCCTTGAGGTCCCTTCCAACCTTACCATTCTATGATCAACAGTTTTACAACTATGTCTTCGGTTACTGGTGTGTGAGGAGAGGACCTGGGCACCACATGGAGTTTCCCTGCAGAACCCCCTTCATCAAGTTACAACACCTAGCCAGCTGTGTCTCAAATGCCTGCTGTAAGCAAGAAGCTGTAGAATGGGTAGCAACTGCCCTGAAGCTGGAGAAATCAGTGTGTGCCCACCAGTGAAAGGATTCAAAGTCCACAGGTGCTCACTGAGGTGGATCCCAAGTCTTTCTTATGCTGTGTCAAGAAGGCAGTGAGTCCCAATGAAGGAACTGTGTCAGTAAGAAGAAACAGGGCAGAACTATTTCTGTAAAAGGGATTGGAGAGAGAAGTGAGACATGGACACAAACTTTAATGGATACTATGACTGCCTTGAGGGGTGGTTTTTTGACACAAAGTGAGAAGGGTTGTTGCCTACCTCACGAAGAAGAGATGCTTGTAAGCAGAGTTCTGCAAGGCATATTTGCATCACAAATTGCTTCACTTCCCTAGTATATATGCAGGACAAAGTTTAAAATAATCATGGTTACTTTGTTAGCTGTTGTAGCCATTTATTTCATCTTCAAACAGTGGTCACTGTTCTTCAATTTAAGGGAGATGGAAACAATGTATCTGAGTTCATTATCAGAAGATTTCCACCCTACTTTAAGAAGCAAGAGTGCATAGACTATAGAAAGAAGACATTTTTTGTCTGAGGGTGGTGAAACTCTGGCACAGGTTGCCCAGGGAGATGGTGGAAACCCCATCCCTGGAAACATTAAAGGACAGGTTGCACAGGGCTCTGAGCATCCTGATCTAGCTGAAGATGTTGCTACTTGCTGCAGGGCTGTTTTGATTAAATGACCTTTAAAGGTCCCTTCCAGTCCAAACCATTCTATTATTTTTTCTGTTTTCCCCTCATAAACAGGAATACTGATAATGGGCTGGTGGTTGTAGATGAAAGCAGGTAGTAAGTCAAAGATACTTTTCATCAGTTGTAATGCACATGGGAATTAGGAATAATGACTATGTCCCTGGTACTTTGGTAAGAGCCTGGGTAGAGAAACTGCCAAATGCAGCACTGAAAAACAATGACACAATATTTAGCATTTCCAGCAACATGCATATGCAGAGTTTAGCTTAGATACCAAAGTCTTGCTTAAGAAATGGAAACAATTCCTGGGGGGGGGTTTTATTGCTTGACACAAATAAGCAAGCAAACTGTGAGCAATTCTGTTCTTTATGCTAATGATGTTTCTGAAATTCCTGGAGTGCAACAGGTCTAAACTTGGGGGGGGGGGGAAGAAGGAAAAATGAGCTACTAAGCAGAATCCAAGAACTATTTTCACATTCTGAGAAGTTTCCTTTGAACACTGACATTTTTTTTGTTTTCCTTTCCAAGATGTAGCTGTAAAGCAGTTTATCTGATACAAACAAAATTTTCTGCAATTCAGGAGAGGAGAATAATGAATTGGTTTTATAGGCCTATAAACCAGCCTGAGTCTGTGGGCATTTTGAAATAATGATGTCAATTAAGCTCTGTAATGTATTCTGGGAGATATCATAAGGAATGTGGCAGCAAGCTCATTTTTTTTTCCCTTTAGGAATGATCACCTGCAATAGGCAATAAAATGCGAGGACGTACTCATAAAAGAATCATGACAGTCTCCTCTCTAATATATATGCAAATATTTCATGGCTTTGAAATGTTGAGGCACACAAGGAAGTTGTTAGAAATTAACATGGGCTTCGAGTTGCCATATAAATCACAGCAACAGCTCTTCTCTAAATAAAGTACCTGCTCAGGGAAGGAAAGCTACTTTGATTAAGTGCAGATGGGAATTTGCCCTGCTTGGCATCACTGCCGTTGACAGGCAGAGCCTGGCTCTCATCCTTCTTTGCAGAATGATGTTATGGCACCTGCTGTGGCTGCTGGAGCACCTTGTGGTGTTCTCACCTTGGGACCAGCACCTTTGCAAGGTGAGGACTGTTTATAGGATGTTATAGTCCTCTTTGATCATTGCACTCAACATTGATGATCTGGACGAGGGCATCGAGTCAGGCACCAGCAAATTTGCAGCTGACACCAAGCTGGGGGCTGATGTTGCTGGGTTGGAGGGCAGAAGGGCTCTGCAGCAGGACCTCGACTGCCTGCACAGATGGGCAGAGTCCAAGGGGATGGAGCTCAACAAATCCAAGTGCCAGGTGCTGCACTTTGGCCACAACAACCCCATGCAGAGCTACAGGCTGGGCTGGGAGTGGCTGGAGAGCAGCCAAACAGAAAGGGATCTGGGGGTACTGATTGACTCCCACCTGAACANATTGAACACAGCTCTATGAAGAGAGGCTGAGGGAGCTGGGATTGGTTAGCCTGGAGAAGAGGAGGCTCAGGGGAAACCTTCTTGCTGTCTCCAGCTACCCGAAGGGTGCTTGTAGCCAGTAGGAGGTTGCTTTCTTCTCTCAGGCAAGCAGCAGCAGAACAAGAGGACACAGTGTCAAGCTGTGCCAGGGGAAGTTTAGGCTGGAGGTGAGGAGAAAGTTCTTGCCTGAGAGAGTCACTGACTGCTGGAATGGGCTACCCAGGGAGGTGGAGTCAGCATCCCTGGAGGTGTTCGAGGTGGGTTTGGACGTGGCACTTGGTGCCATGGTCTAATCTTGAGGTCTGTGGTATTGGGTTGGACTTGATGAGCTTTGAGGTATCTTCCAACCTTGCTGATACTGTGATTGTTCAGAAGGAAGCACATAAGTTGAGAGAGGATGAAAATACCTTGGTTAAAGCCCTTTCCTCTGAAGAGCTCCTCTGAAATCATATGCAGTGCTCTCTGCCAAAAGGCATCATAATCCTGCAGAGGACTTCACAGCAGCAGGAGGCAACAGGATTCCTTATACACATTATAGAATCATAGAATGGTAAGGTTGAAAGGGACCTCAAGGATCATCCAGTTCCAACCCCCTGCCATAGGCAGGAACACCTCCCACTAGTACAACTCACTCAAGGCCTCCTCCAACCTGGCCTTGAACACCTCCAGGGAGGGAGCAGCCACAACCTCCCTGGACATCCTGTGTCAGTGTCTCACCACCCTCACTGCAAACAACTTCCTCCTAACATCCAGTCTAAATCTCCCCTCTGCCAGTTTAAACTCATTGCCCCTTGTCCTGTCATTGCACTTCCAGAATAAAGCAGCCTAAAGGAAGAAATAGATGTCTTTCAAAAGTTTAAATTGGGGGAAAAAATTATATATATTGGTCTCAAGAATGGAACTCTCACCACAAAATGGTTGCTGGGAATAATGAGCAGAAGGAGTGATGACATTAATGCCCACTGTGATACTCTAATCACAGAATCACAGAGCATTTTGGGTTGGAAGAGATCCTGAAAGATCATTTAGTCTAACTCTCATGCAGTATCCAGGGACGACTTCAACTAGTTCAGGTTACTCAGAGCCCCATCCAACTTGTCCTGGAATGTTTCTAGGGATGAACCTTCCACCACCTCTCTGGACAACCTGTGCCAGTGTGTCACCACCCTCATTGTTAAAAACATTTTCCTTCTATCTAAGGTAAATCTCTCTTTGTTTAGTTTAATTCCATCACCTCTTGACCTGTCACAGGAAACTCTACTAGAAAGACTTTCTTATAGACCATCTCTAAGTCTGAAAAGCCTCAATAAGATCTCCTGCAATGACTAACATTCATTCAGAAGCAACAGTTGCTTAAGTAGCAGCTTTTTTTTTTTTAAGGTCCATAAAATATCCTTGTGGGTGGGAGAAAATGGTGATTTAATCTCTTAAGGAAGACCACAAATGACAAATTATTTCTTCCCAATCAGGTGGGGAAGTGCAAAAAAATAGAACATCTGTTTTGGTAGGTGGTATGAACCCAAAGATAGTGCATCACACTAATTTGGCTTGTCCTCTTGTGTGGTTTTCTGTGCATAGTCACCCTTTCTATCCATCCCTGTCAGATGAACCTTGAAAGCAGTACCTATTTCTGTCCAGAAGTCAGAAACCCCAGCCAGCTAATGAACGAAGTGGTGGCAACCTGGGGTTTGTCCTGCCTTCTGTCTGGTGTTGCCCTACCACCCTCTGTTCTTCAAAACAGAATGGCATAGTGGATGCAGAAATGGATGTTTGCAACAGCTCATCTCAGCTCCTGCCTTGCCAATGCAGACATGTTCCCTACTGACAAATTAGTGTATTTTTCTTCTGGTTTAACTTCAAATGTGTCAAGTAGTGAGGCTCTGGTGGAAGTTTATTTCACAGGGTAATTTTTTCACTGCCAGAAACAGAGACAAGACAATACCTCATGACAAACAATGCATTAAATGCATAAAGTTTCTTCCCGTTCCCATGCTCATCCTGCTAGAAGATCACGAGTCCCTTGACTGTACTCAGTCTTTGGGAGAGTGTTGTGCTCTGCTTTGCCAACAGACAGAGAGCTGCTCATTGCAGGTGTGTTCTTCTGGGGTTGCTTTGGCTGGTTGTTCCCAAAATTTCCTTGCTGGATATAAACCAGCATGATCTGAGCAAACCACCAAAGCTTCTAATCTCTCAGGAAAAGAAAAGAGGATGAAACGTGAGTGAAGAGCCAAAAGTGGGAACATTCTTAGAGACATGGAGGACACACATGAGATAAAAGCTGTTCTCCAATGCCTCAACTCTGTGATTAACACCATGAAGACAGGTGGTTTGCTGAGGCAGCCTTGTTGCCATGCAGCAATGTGTCTTGCTGAACCCCTGTCTCTGTATATCATCATCACTCCTCCATTTGTGTGAGGGCTCTATAGACCCTAGAACTCAATCCTACTTCACATCTGTTTCAGACAGGGCCCCTAGTTAATGGCAGATCTGAGAGTAGAGCCTGCATCTGCCTCTTAGCTCTTTTGGCCCATAATATTTCTGGAGGAAAAAAAAATCAGAAGCACATAGCAAGAAAAACAAACAAACAAAACCTGAAAACTTTTGCATAGTGTGAAATTTCAGGGGAAAAACAATTTATATTTTTGCTAAATAAATGTTGAATATTTTAGAGCTAAATTCCAAGGGAAGCTGCACTGCATGCTGAAGTTCTACTCAGGCTTTTTCAAAAGATGAAAAGAAGTAGTTGAGTTTGCATTAGGGAATATGCTTACATATTCTTGATGACTTGTACAGCACAGCAAATGCTGCCCGCTAAACAACTGTCATTGAAAGTTCACAACTCCTCTCCAAGAACTATTTCTTTGCCTTTCCTAGCTGAGAAAGAGTTTATTATGTGTGTGCTATCCACACAAGCCCTGGCATTGCTATTCTTGATGAGAGATGTCTTATTCTTGGGCAAAAGCAAGGGGGAAATGATAGGAGAACAGCAAGGTTAGCAGTACTGAGGAGCAGTGCTTTCAGATTTATCTCTACCTTATCAAAAGCAAAACACAGAAGAGAGGAAAAGGAGGAAAAGTGCAGGTCTTGGCTATAGGCAGTCTAGCTGACATGGTTTGTTTGTTAGTGCAGAGCTGCAATGATGGGAAGGAAATAACTGCTTCTACCAGCAGCATAGGAAGTCCAAGAGTGTAGGGGTTCACAGCAACTACTTTTGTGTTCCTCACTATTCACTCAGTTCTGCTGATTGCAAAACCCAGGAATTTTGTGTTTTGAAGAGTTATAATAATACCTTAACATATGTTTATACTATGGAAAAAAAAGGAGAAGCAAACCTTTTGCTTTCAAGTTACAGTGCTGGGTAACACTAGAAATGGATGCTGATGCTGTGAAAATAATTCAGGTAACGCATTTTTTTTTGCCTACAAGGATGATTTGTTTATAAATTACTTCTGGATGCTGCATTCCTGTGGTTCATTATCTGTTCTGCTTAGCTCCCAAAAGCATGGCAGATTGGTAGAAACAACCTCCACCATGGTTTCTACCCTCTGATGTCCCCTTCCCTCATTACACAACTTTGGAAGACAAAATCAGAATGCTCTTAATCCTCTGTGTGTGTGTGTGAAGACCATCAAGTATCACAGTATCACCAAGGTTGGAGGAGACCTCAAAGTTCATCAAGTCCAACCCATTCCCACAGCCCTCAAGACCAGACCATGGCACCAAGTGCCACGTCCAAACCTACCTTGAATACCTCCAGGGATGGTGACTCCACCACCTCCCTGGGCAGCC
>VWZE01017011.1:38537-49251 GCA_013396675.1 Eubucco bourcierii
TTGCTGATGCAGGCCAGGATGCCATTGGCCTTCTTGGCCACCTGGGCACACTGCTGGCTCATGTTCAGGTGGGAGTCAATCAGCACCCGCAGATCCCTTTCTGTTTGACTGCTCTCCAGCCACTCCCACCCCAGCCTGTATCTCTGCATGGGGTTGTTGTGGCCAAAGTGCAGCACCTGGCACTTGGATTTGTTGAGCTCCATCCCCTTGGACTCTGCCCATCTGTGCAGGCGGTCGAGGTCCTGCTGCAGAGCCCTTCTGCCCTCCAACCCATCAACATCAGCCCCAGTTTGGTGTCAGCTGCAAATTTGCTGGTGACTGACTCGATGCCCTTGTCCAAAGTCCTCACTAGCACAAAGTACTGAACCACAGTGCAATGTTCCTACCATGTATGGATGTTTGTGAGGTGGTTATGCTTAGAGCAGTCCCAAAAGGATCTGTGAGTTAAGTGCAGGCTCTTGTATCAATATCCTTTTGCCACCTGCATAGGCAAAATCCCACTCAGGAGATTCCTTTTAAAGAACTGCTTTTTATAAAATCTGTTCAGAGCTATGAATTTCAATGAGAACACTGTTGTGTGCTAGGGCAACCAACATCTGGCCTGGCTCTTCAGGGATAATTAAGCCAGTTAGCTTACCTAATGGGATGGCTGAACCCATGGAGTTTAAAGGATATGTTTGGCTGAGCACATAAAGCTTATCCCAGCTCCTGAGCCAACAAGAAATTGGACTCCCAGTCTTGCTAGAATGATCATTTCTAGCTCCTGGGGGTTGGTCACATTTTCTTCAGCAACATCTTTCATCTAACTACCCTCTAAAGAAAATAGGGCTGCAAACATTTGCAGGCAGTATAAATCTACAGCATCTGAAAATTGTTACAGCTCTAGTTTGACCCTAACTGTCTCTTGCACCGATAATCACTAACCTCTAACTAAATCCAGAGACCTCTTCAATGTCACCAGCTGTGTTTTCCAACCCTGCTGTGCCACTGCTCAAATATTTCCACTGTAGTGGATCAAAACAACTAAGACAACAGGAAGAAGTAGTTTGTTGATGTGATGCCCTTGGCATTAAATTGAAACAAACAAGTGTCTGATCAAAAATGAAAGGAAAAAGATAACCTTCTTGTTGTTGTTGCAGGCAGCAGACAGATGAGGGAAATAATTCTAGAAGAAGCAGAAAGGCACATCATTTTTGGAGGGAAGAGTAGACATGCAAGCTGCTGCATGATTTGGCACTCTTTGAATGATGTTGAACAACCCTTCCTTTTAGCTGATGCCTAGGAACACAGATTGTCCACTAAATATGAGCAGCTACTGTCTGCTCTGCTGTTGAAGAAAATCATTGCTATTTGCTTGGTGTAGAAGAGCAAAGCAGGAAGGGTTCAAAGACAGGCAAAAGCCACAGCAGCATTGCTAAGACCTGAGCATTAAGCCTGTGGTTTTTCATGTTTCCACTTCTAGTTCACCCTCCTTCTCATGGTTTGTTCAGCAAGAGGAAGAGCAGTGGAGGCACAAGGATGGTGAACAGCCCAGGCTTGGTGAGTCTTGCCTTGACTTTGAGAGAGTTATTATTTACTACTTGCAGTATAGCAGGATCTAGAAACTTTGGTCATTGTCCCACATCTCTTACAAAGGACAAATGCAGACTATGGCAATGTAACCTTTTAAAGGACTAAAGATTTATTGATTTTTCTAAGACTGTCTGGAGTATGCAAAGTGTATTCCATAATGCAGCAGATCACATTATAAATAACACACAAATGGCATACTGGAAGCCAAAGAGAATGCAAAGCACAGCTTTATCAAAAGCCAGAAAGAGCCATGGGATGTAAGAAAAGATCACACTGAGCCTCAAGATATGAAAATCGCAGGGGCCTCTGAGATTAGAGCTGATGTGCATTATTCAACCTCAAACATCAAATATTAGCAAGAGGAGCAAAGGAAGTCACAGGAAAGTTATACACCATCCCACTGCCAAAGTTAGAGTTTGTTTGGGGGTGTATCTTATCTGTAATTCATAACTGCTAGGAAACCAAACCTGCTGGTTTTTAATTGATTGTGAAATTCAAAGTCAGTCAAGTATAATACAATACTAGCAAATAATACAAAGATCAAAACTTCCCATTTTTAGTATTTCACTATAGTCACCTAAAACGCAATACCCCTTTCAGACCACACAGGGGAATTTTGCTGCTTTGTGATCAAATATGCCAGTCACCTTCCCTGGAGATCACAGTATCACAGTATTGCCAAGGTTGGAAGAGACCTCAAAGTTCATCAAATCCAACCCATCACCACAGACCTCAAGACCAGACCATGGCACCAAGTGCCACGTCCAAACCCGCCTTGAACACCTCCAGGGACACTGACTCCACCACCTCCCTGGGCAGCCCATTCCAGCAGTCAATGACTCTCTCAGGCAACAACTTTCTCCTCACCTCCAGCCTAAACATCCCCTGGCACAGCTTGAGACTGTGTCCTCTTGTTCTGCTGCTGCTTGTCTGAGAGAAGAAAGCAAATCCTCCTGGCTACAAGCACCCTTCAGGTAGTTGGAGACAGCAAGAAGGTCTCCCCTGAGCCTCCTCTTCTCCAGGCTAACCAATCCCAGCTCCCTCAGCCTCTCTCCATAGGGCTGTGCTCCAGGCCTCTCCCCAGCCTCGTTGCCCTTCTCTGGACACACTCAAGCACCTCAATGTCCTTCTTCAATTGAGGGGCCCAGGACTGGACACAGGACTCAAGGTCTGGCCTAAGCAGTGCAGAGTCCAGGGGGAGAATGAGCTCCCTGCTCCTGCTGGCCACACTATTGCTGATGCAGGCCAGGATGCCATTGGCCTTCTTGGCCACCTGGGCACACTACTGACTCATGTTTAGGCAGGTGTCAATCAGCACCCCCAGATCCCTTTCTGTTTGGCTACTCTCAGATAGTCAGATAATCAGAAGATGTGTAGATGTGACACTTGGAGACATGGTTTAGTGGTGGACTTGGCAGTGCTGGGTTAATGGTTGGACCTGATGGTCTTAAAGGTCTTTTCCAATCTAAATGATTCTATGATTCTGTTCTGTGCCATGTATGTGTGTGAATCTCAAAATACACCATGTGTTGTGTGCATTTTGTACTTCAGCTCTGAGCTCCTTCATTTCATGTCAAATAATATCAGCACTGTTCAGTTCTGCAGAGGGTGAATCCACCTGTGTTCCCACTGCCTTCATGAGGTATAGGGGCTTCGTTCTGTCTGGCTTTGAGGGGCACACCTGCCCATACTACCTAGTTGTTTGAATAGATGGATACAGAAGGCAATGTGCATTACTTCATGAAATATTTGAAATCATTTTGGCTACCTGTATGTATCTGGGGAAAAAATCTGAATAGCAAGCTTAATTCACTTGCAGTTAGCAAAAATCTCCCCAGTTCAAGGCATTCTTTAGCCACATTTTAAAATCCAAACATTATGCTATTTAGACACACCTGGAATATTTTGTTGTTGTGTTTTGAATAGTTAATCAGCTAAGAGATTATACCTGAGTCCTATAAACTAAGCTTAGATGGGGAGGGACTATTGACAAGGCCTTGCAATGACAGGACAAGGAGCAATGGGTTTGAACTGGCAGAGGGGAGATTTAGACTGGATGTTAGGAGGAAGTTGTTTGCAGTGAGGGTGGTGAGGCACTGGCACAGGTTGCCCAGGGAGGTTGTGTCTGCTCCCTCCCTGGAGGTGTTCAAGGCCAGGTTGGAGGAGGCCTTGAGTGAGCTGTACTAGTGGGAGGTGTCCCTGCCTATGGCAGGGGGTTGGAACTAGATGATCCTTGAGGTCCCTTCCAACCGTATCATTCTATGATTCACTAAAGAAATATATCCTGCTTCATGCATGTGTAATGTTTCAAATTGGGAATATTATGATTTAGGACAGGTCTGATTGTTACTGTCCTTTATTTTTCATGGCAAAAATATTGGGATATAGTTAATCAAAGTTATATAATACATTCTACATGTCCTAGCCTGAATAGAGACTTGTAGTGAAAAATGACAGCTGAAGTGTTATTGAGAGATAGAAATGTGCAGTTCCACGAAGACAACTGAGTGTTTCAGATTTTTCATGTTTCACAGCAGGAGGAGAATGGGAGTAAAGAAGCCAAGGAGAGGACATATAGGAGGATTAAATCAAGGTCAAAAAGGCATATGAAGATGTTGAAAGGTAGGTAAATATATCAAAAATGCAATGTCTTGCTAAACATGAGATCAGTCTTAATATCTTGCTGTTGAATGTAACACATGGAAATGAATGCCCATTTACTGGGCATTACTGTTTCCAGTGTAAGAGAATATTTTGAGGTATATTAGTAGCTTGACTGGATCAGAGTGGCATCATAGCTGAGCATTAAGTGCAGTCACTGATATGTGTGTTCATTTCTGCTGACAGGAAAGGGCTTGCTTAGTTTCACCACATTTCTCCTCTATCAATTGATTAAGACATCTTTTCAGGAGGAATCATCTTCAAAATCTCTTTCAACCACTGTTGGATTTGAGTGTGATTTGTCCATCTGCCACATCACTGTAGACAGTAGGAAACTGTCCTTGTCTACTGTGCTCATCTCCATCTCTGCCCTGTCTGGCCTGGAGGGAATAAGGCAAAGATTTGGAGGTTCTCTCTCTTCAGAGGATGTTTCATTGTCCTCTGTGTTTCAGGAGAGAATTTCAGCAAAGATGAGGGAACCTTGGAATGATTTACTGAAGAAAGGAAGTAATAATAGCAAGAATTCCCAGTCTTCTCTGGTTTTAAATATACTGCTAGTTTCTCACAGTAATATTAGGAACAATTCTTAAGCCAATATAACTTGTTAAAATGCAGCTGCAAGTTGTATTCTTTTTCCTCTCCCCCGTGACTGGGATTTAAAATAAAATAAAATAATATATATATAGTCCCTGTCTATGGCAAGGGGTTTGAACTAGATGATCCTTGAGGTCCCTTCCAACCTTACCATTCTATGATTCTATTTTATATATATTTTATATACATTTTATATACATATATATATATATAAAAAATATAGATACTATATATATATTATATATAAAAAAACAATATATATTATATAAAAATACATAATGTATATGTATATTATATATAATATTTAAATAATAAAAATTATATATATATTATATATATTATTAATATATTTGTGTTATAGATATATATAAACAGTATTTTATCTTCCTTTAACCCTATGGCAACCCTAGAACCATTCCTAAGTATTTGTGACCTAGTTCATGAGACCAGTTACTGAAATTGTGTAATTTGGGGTTCTGCACCCACATGTGTCTGAGAACCATATTCTGCTACTTGAAACTCAGTTGTGCAGCTGAAACCAGCACTATGAGTCCCCTCTGTAACAAACTGAAGGTGTCAGGCACTTCTAAAGGCTAGAAATGTACACAAAATATAGAATCACAGAATGCTCTGGGCTGGAAGAGACCACCAAAAGTCATCCTGTTCAACTCCCCTGCAGTCAGCAGGGACATCCTCAACTAGATCAAGCTGCTCAGAGCCCTGCCAAACCTCACCTTTAGTATCTCCAGGGAAGGGGCATCAGTTACCTCCCTGGGCAACCTGTTAGTGTTTCACTTGTCTCATGGTAAAGAACTTGTTCCTAGCATCCAGTCTAAATCTGCTCTTCTCTAGTTTGAACCCATTGCTCCTTGTCCTATTGCTACAGGCCTTTGTGGACAGTCTCTCTCCAACCTTCTTGTAGGCCCTCTTCAGGTACTGGACAGCTGATGTTAGGTCTCCCCAAAGCCTCCTCTTCTCCAGGTTGAACAACCCCAGCTCCCTCAGCCTGTCCTCATAGCAGAGGTGCTCCAAGCCCCTGATCAGTTTCATGTCAGTCCTCTGGAACCACTCCATGTGGGTGGGAGGTGTCCCTGCCTATGGCAGGGGGTTGGAGCTAGATGATCCTTAAAGTCCTTTCCAACCTTACTATTCTATTATTCTATGATTCCATATACCCATAAATGATACATGGAAGGTGCTTATCTCTCCCCATGACTACAAAGAAAAGTGGGACATGAATGAAGAGAGCCTAAGCAGCTGACTTGGGCTAAATATTTATCTTTTTGGTGTTTCTTAGTATTAGAGGTAGGTGAGAAGAATCACTTCCTAATTCACCATATGTTCACTTATTGCAAGGAAGCATGAAAGCCCATCTGACTAGAATGATAATGCTGCATTCCCATCTTATGTGTGAGGAGATCTGCACTTAAACTTCACAATTCTATGACTTTTAGTGTTTTATTTCCAATCTGATCACACAGGGCTTGTATCAGGCAGGTGCTAAGCATTTAAACTGCTTAGTGAAACAGCTAAGAGTGGTTAGAGGTGACTCAATGAAATCCCATTTATTTTCCCTTAGCTAAAGGAAAGCAAACCAACTACCACTATAAATATTGAATGTTTGAACATTAGCATATTCTTTAAAACATATTGTTAGTTTAGAGGGTTACTTATCTCAGAAAAGCAATTTGGCTATTAGGAGCTGTTGAAAATAAATCAAAATCAGATAATTAAGCCTGTTGAGGAATTGGTTGGTCTGAATATACAAACACCTTTGATGTTGATAAATGCACCACCACAGCTGCTGTTCAATTAAAAAATGTTGCTTTCACTCAAATGATAACTTTCTGAAAAAGAAATATACTTTCCATGGAGGGAAGAAAAAATAAAATAAAAAAAAATAGTATTCTGGTAAGCCCTCAAAATCTTTTCTATTTGCAGTCTTTTTGATGGCCACTGTGGGGCTGCTGACCACCAGACCACACTGCTGACCCCTCTCTCCCACTGCTGAGGTGTAAATCCACTGATTCAATCCACTTTTTAAAGCTGGATTTCTTTCCTTTTGCCACGTTTCTTTCAGGTGTTTTTTTCCTGGTATTACAAGAACTTCAGTTTATTTCCCTTTTGGATTTTAAACCAGTGGTGTAGAGCAGTAACCATATTACTTACTCCACCAACTGGCTGCAGGAAGCTGTTATAGACATTGCTCTCAGGAAAGGCAGCTGGCTAGGCAAAGGCAACTTTAACTACTATCATAGATATAAAAATAAAACAGAGTTTAAGATCATAACTGTAGCAATAACCTTGCCCTAATAGTATAAAACAAAATAGGACCCATTATGGATTTTGTTTTGTTTTGTTGTTTTTGTTTTTTTTTTTATTGCCATCTGTCACCACTTCCATTTTGGATGATTCTGGAAGAGTTTTATAGTTTCTTCACTCTAAACAAGTTTGGAATAAAATGCAAGTCAGAAGGAAATGAGATAGTGTTAAATCAACTTGTCCTGGTAAGTGCAAACATTGGCAGCATCATCGTGATTCATTTCTTCCTATCCTTTAGGAGGACAGCATATGTTCTCCATTCCAGTGACAACAGAATCACAGAAACATTCCAGCTGGCAAAACCCCTCAGGACCACCAAGTCCTCTACAAGACTCACCCTAAACCATATCCCTAAGCACCACACCCAAATGATTTTTCAACGCATCCAGGATTGGTAACTCGGCCACCTCCCTGGGCAGCTCATTCCAGTTCCTCAGAACATAAAGAGCTGGGAAGTGGGGAACAGCATGGAGGCACAGAGCATTTTGAGTAAATCTCCTTGAAATCACACCAAAACAGAAAGGTTAGAGAAAGTAAAGCATCCTGCTGCTCTCAACAGACATTTCTAAAGAGTGTTGGGTTGTTAATGATTTCACTGATCCTCCTTTCCCAAAGAAAAGAATTAACATACTGTAACCGCAGAGATTTTTCTCAACTTAATATTTTCCTTCTCTAACAAAATCTACCTGGAATTAGTGAATTTGTTGTCACCAGGACGAATTTTCAACTACCACTAAATGTAGGAGTGAGACAGAACATTTGCACTGAGGTCCCTGAAACAAAGTAAAGCAGCTGCTGACCTGTCAGTATAAAACATCCTGCAAATGCATAAATGTGTGACATATGTTCACTGGAACATTTCTGACATAATTTTGGCTCACTGTACTGTGTATATCTTTGCCTATATGCTATATATAAACTCTTGTTTAATATTCACAGAAATGTGTATCATTTCCCAAAAGCATAAAGAGACAGAATTTCTCTGTCATTAAATGTTTATGCCCTAAAAGAAAAATTCAAGGTTAAAATGATTTCTCAATTGCTGCATGAAAAAGAAAACATCACAAAAGATCTACATATGTATATATTTTTGAAGTCAGTTAAATGCTGTATGTTGCTGTGTTGGAAGAGAATTAATCCTTTTTGGAACAACTGAGACAATCTGGTGCTGAGTTTTCAGCAGTTGTAGAAGTTGAGGGAAACCTGGCTGTGCTCTTTCTCTTACAGGATTGACTGAGTGGTGTTGCCAGCTTTACTTCTAGTGCACAGAGCATTCTGAAAGTTTGAAATGTGCTTCTTTCTGCAGCAAAACTCTGTCACTGAATAATTTATCCCCTCCTCTCCAAGCTCTGGTTTGCCCATTCAGAGAAGGAAAACGCTCTCAACAACCAGGTGCTTCCACCCAGCAATCTCCTTCCTCCAAAAATGTTGACTGTTTGACTGAGTCATAGCCATGCCCCCCCAAAAAAACAAAGGAATCCTCAAAGAACCCCAAAAGAAGTCCCTAAAGTACAAAGCTGCCTCCAAGTCGTCAGCATTCCAAGAATCAGAGTGAAAACAGAGGGGGAGAGGATGGGAACTTGGAGGGACATACTGGATAACCTGGAGTAGAATATGCTTGCAAAATATTTCCAAGGTGTCTACCCCAATGCTCACAACCATCATGAGGAGAGTTCCCTGAGTCATATTGTCATTTCTGGCTTTCACCAGTTTGGTGCTATCACCCAGGCCATGAGTATCTTCCTCCTATTGGCATTTCCAGTGGGTTTGCTTGCAGAAGGAAAAAGGCTAGTGGGGCAAAGAGTACTTGGCAGTGAGATGTGGGGTCCTGCCAGCTCCCTTCTCTATGCCAGGGTATGGACACCTAACCTGTATCTGATGACTGTACTTGGGTGCAAAAATCCACTGGTCTGAGCCCTGCCAGCAACACTAGGGATCAGGGCTACATCCATCTCATGCTGTGCTCCCACTCTGCCACTGGGTCAGGGCTCTTGAGCTGCTCAACAAGTGTCTCAGGCAGGGCATAAATAATGCAGTATTTACATCAGGACAGAATGTTTGCATGCTGCATGCCAAATTTTATTTGTTTACCTTTCCAGACTTGAGCTGAGTTTTAGGAGTCCGCTCAGAACAGGAAGCCTTCTCAGAAGGGTAGCAAGATGCATAGTGTGGGTCTTTGGAGGCAAGAAGTGTACATTTTGTTAGGCATTTGTTAAGTAGTGTTTTACAAAGCAATAAGTCATAGAATTATAGAATGGTAAGGTTGGAAGGGACCTCAAACATCATCTAGTTCCAACCCCCTGCCATAGGCAGGGACACTTCCCACTAGTACAGGTCACTCAAGGCCTCATCCAACCTGACCTTGAACACCTCCAGGGAGGGAGCAGCCACAACCTCCCTGGGCAACCTGTGCCAGTGTCTCACCACCCTCACTGCAAACAACTTCCTCCTAACATGCAGTCTAAATCTCCCCTCTGCCAGTTCAAACCCATTACCTCTTGTCCTGGCATTGCAAGGCCTTGTAAATAGTCCTTCCGCAACCTTCCTGCAGGCCCCTTCAGATCCTGGAAGCCTACTGTAAGGTCTCCTGGAAGCCTTCTCTTCTCCAGGCTGCAGAGCCCCAACTCTCTCAGCCTGTCCTCACAGCAGAGCTGTTGCAACCCTCTGAGCATCTTTGTGGCCTCCTCTGGACTCACTCCAACACTTCCATGTCCTTCCTGTGCTGAGGGCTCCAGAACTGCACACAGGACTCCAGGTGGGGTCTGACAAGAGCAGAGTAAAGGGGCAGATTAACTTTGACATGAGTCATACTGGTGAATAAGGTTATATCCAAAGCCTATTTCAAATTCTAGAGTTTTTTGGGTTTGGGGTTTTTTTTTTATTAATTTGGATTAGAAGAGACATTAAAAATCATCTTCTTCCAACCTCTCTGCCATGGGCAGGAACACCTTCCACTAAATCAGGTTACTCAAAACCTTATCCATCCCCATCTATCGCAGGTTTGGAGCCTCCACAACTTCTCTAGGCAACTTGTGCCAGTGCCTCAACTCCCACATAGTAAAGAATTGATTTATTTAGTATCTAGTATAATGTTATTTAGCATATCTAAATTTAGTATATGTTATTTAATATTGGATGATGAAGAGATGAACATGAACCAGCAATGTGTGTGAGTGCAGCCCAAACAGCCAGCTGTATGCTGGGCTGCAGCAAGAACAGTGTGACTGGAAGGGCAAGGGAGGGGATTCTGCCCCTTTGCTCTCCTCTCCTCAGACCCCACCTGGAGCACTTTGTGCAGTTCTAGAGCCCCCAACACAAGAAGGTCGTGGAAGTGTTTCAGCCAGTCCAGAGTAGGCCATAAAAATGCTGAGAGGCCTGCAGTAGCTCTACTGTGAGTACAGGATGAGAGAATTGTGGCTCTGCACCCTGGAGAAGAGAAGGCTTCCAGGACACCTTGGAGTGACCTTCCAGTAGCTGAGGAGGGCTACAGAAAGGCTGGGGAGGGACTATTGACAAGGTCTTGCATGCCAGGACAAGGGGCAATGGGTTTGAAGTGGAAGAGGGG
>VWZE01017011.1:49281-60653 GCA_013396675.1 Eubucco bourcierii
TTGGAACTAGATGATCTTTGAGGTCACTTCCAACCTAAACCATTCTATTTCAGTAAGGAGCAAAGCCATCAAGAAGCTGAATCAGTATGTTTCCAAGCCTGATTTCAGACTCTGTAATTATCCTGGATGTTTTGGTACCAATACTGCTTGTGGAAACAACGGCACAAATCATGAGAACCAGGTGTGTCTGGATCTCTCCTGTGGGTTTGGTTTCTGGTCTATAGCTGGGACATGGGAAAGTGACATTTGCTGCAGCAAGAAGCATCCTGGGGAGCACCAACATGCTTCATTAGCCTGAGCAAAAATGCAACCTTATCTAGATGGAAACAAAGAAAAGAAAGCCTTAATTCAAACAATAACTGGGCTTTTTAATCAGGGCACATAATTACATTGGTGATCTAATTTGACAGAGTTGCAAAGTTACTCCTGCTATGTAGTGGTTGTGGAACATTGGAGAATGCACAAAATGGTACTGAAAATTGCTTGCTGCCAGTAGAAATTCAATTTCATTCTGTCTTGGCATGGGCTGTGTGTCAGTCAGTGCCAATGGGAAAAAAAATGATAACTTTGCCTTTTATGCTTATTGTTAAGGAAAGTCAGACAGGAGGCATTACTCACAAAGTCTCCTCAGCTCATACTGCCATGAAAAGCAGGATGACAGCCATTAAACCAGGTTTGTGCTATAAGTCTCTGCTCGCTGTGTGAGCAGCCAGCCAGCAATCACTCCTGGACAGGGCATGCTCCAGAGGCTGAATGTGAGGAAGGACAGCTAGATCAGAAATGTCTTCTTCAAGGAAATGAAACAAAATGAACAAACAAACAAAATTAAAACCCTCTGAAAACAAGGAAACAAAATTACTCTGAAAGACCCCACTGACTGCTTTGGAAATAAAAACAGAAGGCAAAACTCTCTGCCGACCTGATTTGGTCAGTATTTAGCTTCCTTAACTTGGGAATGGAATCTAAGCTGACCAGTCATATTTCTAGATAGCACCCTGCAGACTGAGAGAGAGGGGCTTTGGACTAGACAGAAGGAACAATTTTTTTACAGTAAGGATGGTGAAACACTGGCCCAGGTTGCCCAGAGAGATGGTAGAAGTCCCATCCCTGGAAGCATTCCATATGGGGTTAGATGGGCTCTGAGCAACCTCCTCTAGTTAAGAGACATAGCCTGCTCCCTGCAGAGAAATGGAACTAGATGACCCTCAGAGGTGCCTTCCAACCCAAACCACTCTGTGATTCCATATTAGAGGTCACATACCCTGATCACCATAGGCCTTTCTGATACTATAAAGCAGCTAAATAGTCTCAGACTTAGCAAGTAGTTTATGAAGCACTTTGACAGTATCATGTAGCAAAAGCTGGAATTAAGATTATCTAGTATTAACAGGGTTGTTGAATGATACAACCACATATACACTGAGAAGTGAGAGTGTGTATCACACATATCAGCCTTAGGGAGGGTCCTCAGGCTTCCTTTGCCCTTTGCTTTCTCAGCTCCCAGTGTTTCTCCTCCTCATCTAGGAATCATTCCTGAATAATTCAAGGCGAATGGCAACTATGTCCTAGTTCAAAACAAAGCCCCATTGAATAAGAGGATCTGTACATTTTGCTCAGTTAGAGTCTGTGCCTGACACTGTGAGTCATAATTTATCTGGCAAAAAAAATGTGCCTGTAGTTACATAGCATCCCTTCAAACTGACCTACATCCTTGGGGAACGCATTTCGTTCTCGCATTCCTTTGAATCTGTATCCGCTGTACGTTGCTGACGGCACGAAGGAGAGGTTTGGGCATTGCAGATCTTTTCACTTGTCTCACTGTTGTCTGCCATAAATACTGTTTGCCTGCGTGAGGGATTTGAGGTTGCTAACTGAGCAGGAGAGCAGAGCACAACAGTAGCTGTTAACAAGCTGACTTCTCAGCCTCTGTGGGCAATGAGGTCAATTTAACAGAAAAAGAAAGGGATCAGTGAAACATTCCATAACACCTAAATATAGATCTGCTATTCGAGTTCAGCTCTTTCTCAAAGTACTGCTTTGTTAAGTCACTGCTTAATCCTTTGACTGATGGAGGTCTTCAGGACCACTTCTGAAGTTCTTACTTTCTCTGGGCTCACTCTTTAAGGTATTTAACATCCCTAAATCTCTAAAAAGCATGCTTAAAATATCTGCTCCTTTTCCTATCAATATTCTGCCTCTGTGGCTGCTTGAAGCTGGACCCCTTTGAGCATCTGGCTTTTATAATACCAGTTATATCAGTCACAGAGGGACACCCACACCCGACAGCAGCTTACAGCTCACGCAGCAACACCTCTAGAAGATGAGCTGTCAAGTTCCATGGTGCCTGGGAGATGTCACCTATGCCACTGCTGCAAGAGTTGAATATATATAGGTGTTCATTCTTAGCAGCTGAATAAAAGGTACTTCAGCAGTGAAATGGCAATGATGTGTGGACAGAAGTTTCAGGATCAGTACAGGGGAAAAGTTCATCTTGAAGAGATCAGTAAATGATAGAATAAGCGCACATGGTTAGTGGGGAAGGGGAGCAGTGGTATAAGAAGTTTTACTCTGTAAAGAGATTTAAGAGAGCTTTTCAATGTCTTTCAAAGAGCAGCTGTATCTCAGAAAAGCTACAACTTGGATTCCAGGGAGGCCTCACAGCAGCCTTCCAGGACCTCTAAGAGTTTTAGTGTTTTTTTTCAGATGAGGCTGATATTCTGCCATTTAGCCTAGGATTTGCTCCCATTGCTGGCCTTTTTATCAGGAAGGTACAGTGTACATAGGAGTTAAAAATCTAAGCTGTTATTCACATATCCTTCCTGTGTGTTGGGTACCTCCACACCCATACATCATTTTCCCTTTCCCTGTACTTTCCCCCCACCCATCTTCCTTTAGAGTCATAGAATGGTAAGGTTGGAAAGGACCTCAAGGATCATCTAGTTCCAACCCCCTGCCATAGGTAGAGACACCTCCCACTAGTACAGCTCACTCAAGACCACCTTCAACACCTCCAGGGAGAGAACAACCACAACCTCTCTGGGCAACCTGTGCTAGTGCCTCACCAATCTCACTGGAAAGAACTTCCCCCTAACACTCAGTCTAAATCTCTCCTTTGCCAGTTCAGATCCATTGCCCCTTGTCCTGGCATTGCAAGCCCTTGTCAACAGTCCCTCCCCAGCCTTCCTGTAGGGCCCCTTCAGATACCGGAAGGCTACTATCAGGTCCCCTTGAAGCCTTCTCTTCTCCATGCTGCAGAACCCCAACTCTCTCAGTCTGTCCTCATAGCAGAGCTGCTGCAGCCCTCTCAGCATCCGGTGACCCTCCTCTGGACTGGCTCCCACACTTCCATGTCCTTCCTGTGCTGAGGGTTCCAGAACTGCACACAGTACTCCAGGTGGGGTCTGAGGAGAGCAGAGTAAAGGGGCAGAATCCCCTCCCTTGCCCTGCTGGCCACGCTGCTCTTGATGCACGCTTCTCTTTCTCCCCAGTTTTCCTGTTTGATTCTCTTTATTGTCCCATTTACCTCCTCCATCTGACTCAAAGTCATTTTGTGTCAGTGAATAACAAAAAAAAAAACTTTCTCTCCTCACACTATCACTTTCACAGAGCCCTTCGCTATTAGTGTCCTCTTGGAAGAAAAAGGGAATTTTGGTGTAAGATGTTGCCAAGCCACCCTAACCAAACTGTCTCTCAACCCAGATGACCACTGCCTTGTATGGGGGCAGATTCAGGCTTATATTTTAGTAAAGTACTTTCCTTTGAAGGATTTGAAGTTTTGCTGGACTGGGAATTTGGGGAGATCAGGAAGCTTTGGGATTAGCAGGGAGAGCGTCACAAAGCATATTCACACAAGCTCATCATGCTCCTTCGGGCTGGCTACAGTCACTGGGAATTATCTCCATGTGCTCTAGTTACAATGGCAGTTATTTCTTCATTGAGTGGTGAAGAAGAGACAGCTGTAATTTGTACATCAACAGATCTGAGGGTTTAAGTCACTGAGCTTTGAACAAGGGATGAATTGTTTTGGTCAAGTATTTTTAGCAAAAAAAAACCCAAAAACCCAAACCACACAACAAAAACCAAACCAACAAAAAAACCCAAACCAAAACCCAGACATTTGTAGCCACAGTAAAATTCTAAGTGACCTTGTGCTTGATGTATGTGCTCCTTAATAAAGAAAGGCAAACCCCTTCAAAATCTGGGGGGAAAAACAAAAAGGGGAAAAAAAGGCAAAAAAAAAAAAGGCAAAAAAGTTTTTATTTAAATATAGCAGTCCCACACTTAAATGTCTCTTGCTTCTTAATGAGTAAATTCTGCACAATTTGTTATGTTTCTTTTTAAAAGTCATCCTTCATGTGGCATGTGGGGTGCCACTACTCATAGCACTGGTGAGAGGAATCACAAGCATGGCCTGCTTAGAACATCTTTATTCCTTGCAAATGATATGGCAGCCACCAGCATCCCACCCCCACCATCCATGACTGATCTGCATCTGCAAGAGAGAGTTTCTTTCCCTGTTCTCCTCCATCTGCTCCCTCCCTGGAGGTGTTCAAGGCCAGATTGGATGAGGCCTTGAGTAACCTGTACTAGTGGGAGGTGTCCCTGCCTATGGCAGGGGGTTGGAACTAGATGATCCTTGAGGTCCCTTCCAACCTCACCATTCTATGATTCTACGATCCAGGTACATCAGCTGTTACTCATTGCCATCTTCTCCTGTGAACTCATACCACAAAAAGCAACCTGCACATCTCTTCAAGGCTTTATGATCTTCATCTGGACACCCATCCTCTTCACTCCTCTCCTTCACCTAGACATCCTTCTCTGAACTGAACAAACTCTAAATTCTTCTTTACACCAATAAAAGTGAAACTAGCTAATATCCAGCAAAAAGAAAGAAACCTTAGCAAGGGCCCAAACACACTACAGAGACTCTGTGTTCCACCAGCCTGTAGATCCTTCCTGATATTCAGGCACATGTAGCAAAAGGTCAAGACCTGAATCTCAGAAGCCTACTAGTAAAAACCATTTGCCCAAAGATGGCTTTGAGTCTACTGTGGTATTGTTGGAAAGCCTCTGGGCACATAACTCCTCAAGGAGACCTGCTTCTTGGGTTTTGGTGGGCTAACAGAGGTTTCAACTTGCTGCACTGACTGACAAAGGCTGCCTGAAGTGGATTGCCAGGTGAAATGCTTGCCATAGGCTGAAGATAAATGTGCTCTATCACTCTGTTGTGTTTATTGATCCCACTCAGGTTCTGCCAACCTTAAGACAAATAGCCCAGATATTTGTGACAAGAACAATCATTTTATATTTGTCTGTATCAAATACAGATTTGGAAACTTTAATATATAATGAAAACTTTACAGAGGTTGGACAATAATATTCCTAGTCTTGGGGGTTGCTCTCCTACTGTAAGCAGCTGTGTCCCTCACTGCACAGGATCACAGGATATCAGGGGTTGGAAGGGACCCAAAGAGTAAAGGGGCAGAATCCCCTCCCTTGCCCTGCTGCCCACACTTCTCTTGCTGCAGCCCAGCACTCGGTTCGTGTCTGAGCTGCACTCACACTGCAGCCTCATGTTGAGCTTTTCATCACCCCAGACTCCAAGGTCCTTTTCCTCAGGGCTACTCTCAGCCATTCCCCACCCAGCCTGGAACTGTGCTTGGGATTGTGCCTACCCAGTTGCAGGACCTTACACTTGCCCTTGTTGAATGTCATGAGGTTGGCCTGGGCACAGCTCTGCAGCCTATCCAGGTCCCTCTGGATGGATCCCTGCCCTCTAGCAAGTCGACTGTGCCACACAGCTTGGTGCCATCTGCACACTTGCTGAGGGTGCACTGATTCCTCTGTCCATGTCACTGACAAATATGTCAAACAGCACTGATGCCTGCACTGACCCCTGAGGGACACCACTTGTCAATGGTCTCCAGGTGGTCATTGTGCAAATGAGTCTCACTAAGCATTTGCACAATGCAGATTCAAACATACACTGTCCTGATTCATCAGCACTTGCTTTGAGAGAAATACTTTCAGAAATCCAGGGTGGGGTTTTTTTTGATTGTTGTGTTTGTTTGGTTGGTTTGGTTTGGGTTTTCTTGTTTTTTGTTTGTTTGGGTTTTTTTTTGTTTGGGTTTTTTTTTGTTTGTTTGTTTGTTTTTTGTTTTTTGGTTTGTTTTTTTTTCAACTTCTAAGTAATCTTAGCGAGGGGTAAAAGAACAAAGTAGATGCTCAAACGGAAATGTGAACAGTAGCTTGGGCACCAAACCGGCGCCACATTAAAGTGGTGTGAGGCTGGGATCAACAGTTGGCAGAGCAGTAAGAGGGTGATGAAATGGCCTGATTTATTTTAAAAGCAACTTAAACATTGTGCTCATGTTGACAGCTGCCAGTGCTGCTGAAAATGGAGTGTGAGGCAGAGGTTTTCTCGATAGCCACAGGATGTCCTTGGAACAGAGTCTGCATCTCAATGAGCTGAATGCCACTCGCAGTACATTAGAAAGAAATTAGTTAGGGTCAAACGTAATTATGATGTCAGGGTAGGTTCTGGTCAGAGACCCATCACTCCTGTTAGGAACCATCTCAGGCTGTGGAAAAATTAACTTGCTTGCAAATGCACACCAGATCATTTCCAGACCAAACATGATGCTTCTCTCCACCTTTCTTCTTCCTCCCACTGTTTCTTTTTGTTTCAAACACAATTATAAAGGCTCACATCTCCTCTCGGCTGCTTTTGTCAGGACAGCTAATGAGCTGGGGTGGGATGAGGGGAAAAAAAAAAAAAACAAGCCACAGTGGAAATGGGGTCATGGAAAGGTTAAACTTCATGAATTTATTCATTGGGATTCAGCTCATGCCCTCCTGAAATGAGATGTCATCATTAAAATTGTGGATGACACTGTTGCACAATGATGCTTCATGACAAGCTGTTAGAAAGAGGTGAAGGAAATAGTTTTCATTTAGACTTTAATACATCACCGTGATAAGAAAACAAGCCAAAATTGAACCAACAATGTCAGAAAAGTCTTGAAAGCAATCTATCTGTGTTAGATGGTTGTAAGGGAGAAATCCTCCAATTTAATTCAGGAGAAGAAATAAGTAAAGCAAGGATCTTGACATTATTTTCTTTCCTGCTTTTCTGGAATTACAGTTGCGAGACGTGAACAGCACAAATATCTTGGAAATAAAAGAATTGTTTGTCTCATCCCACTACTTTTGATGTAGCAGATGTACTGGCTGGGTGTTGTTGTTTTTTTTTTTAAAGGGGCACATAACTGTTTGAAAAACTGGCAGAGGGAAGATTTAGACTGGATGTTAGGAGGAAGTTCTTTCCAGTGAGGGTGGTGAGGCACTGGCACAGGTTGCCCAGGGAGGTTGTGGCTGCTCCCTCTCTGGGGATGTTGAAGGTCAGGTTGGAGGAGGCCTTGAGTGAGCTGTGCTAGTGGGAGGTGTCCCTGCCTGTGGCAGGGGGTTGGAACTAGATGATCCTTGAGGTCCCTTCCAACCTTACCATTCTATGATTCTATGAAAAGGAGGAAAAGCAGAGTGATAATGAATTGTGATGGAGCCTGAAAGATACAGACTAATTGGAGATGTGACCTGGAGCAGAGCTAGCCTATTTCAGTGCATGGGCTCACCGTGGTGGAAGGTGACACAAAGGGTCATCCTTTCACTTGACCCAGGGCAGAAATCAGCCATATCTGGGTCAGCCCTGACAGGTGCTGTCTTGGCTTATTCACAAAGGCTCATCATTCTCTTCCAAAAATCTGGCTTAGTGCATTAAGTGCTGGAGGCTTAGTGCTGGAGGTGAGGAGAAAGTTGTTGCCTGAGAGAGTCATTGACTGCTGGAATGGGCTGCCCAGGGAGGTGGAGGAGTCAGCGTCCTTGGAGGTGTTCAAGGTGGGTTTGGACGTGGCACTTGGTGCCATGGTCTGGTCTTGAGGTCTGTGGTAACAGCTTGGACTTGATAATCTTTGAGGTCTCTTCCAACCCTGGTGATACTGTGATTATTAACTTCTATTATTAGATGCTACAGGAAAGACTGGGACAATCATTTTAGTAGGGTCTGTTGTGAAAGGACAGGGGGTGATGGTTTTAGACTAAAAGAGGGAGATTTCAATTAGGTGGAAGGAAGAAATTTTTCATGATCAAGGTGGTGAAATTTTTATGATCAAGTTTGCCCAGAGAGTTGGTAGATGTCCCAGTCCTAGAAACATTCACAGTATCAGAGTATCACCGAGGTTGGAAGAGACATCAAAGCTCATCAAGTCCAACCTGTTACCACAGACCTCAAGACCAGACCATGGCACCAAGTGCCACATCCAAGTTGGCACTTGGCATTCCATGTCAAATTGGATGGGACTCTGAGCAACCTGGTCTAGTCAAAGATGTCCTTTCTCACTCTAAGTCCTTTTGGACTAGATAACCTTTAAAGGTTTCTTCCAAACCAAACTAATGTTTCACCATCAAACACAGACCATTTCTGTAGAGCTGCTGCCACTAGAGCACTTCTGTCTTGTATTTTCACAGCTGGCTACTGGCTTGCTTAGGTGGGTTAGTGACCACTTGTCCCTGTTGACCTTTCCCTTATTTACTGCAAACCATACCTGCACTTTGGAAGAACAGTTTGTATTTGAATCCCATCACCTAAGATGCCTCCAGCCCTCCCCAGCTCACTGTGGTCTGCAATTCTAATGAGCCTGCTCTCCATCTATATATATCCAGCTTATTGTATCTGGATCTCTCACTTATGAATCACATTTGTCCAACCATCCCTGAAGGTTGACTTCTTTTTTAGAGAATTTATGGCATTGAAGCTTACTGAGTTTCCCACAGAGAAGCTGCTGGCTCCTCAGTGGGATTTACAGCCTGCTAACTGCTCCAACATAAGGTAAACACAGAACTTCTGGGCCATTGAGGGGTCTATCACAGGAGAAAACTGTGAGAAAGAACAGTTTCTCTTGCTTTTCCAACTCCCTTTTGTCCTGATGTGATGTGGTCTGTGATTTAAAAAGACAATTCAGGTTTAAGAAAATGGAAACTTTCCATTTCAAGATAAAGCTCATTCTTTTAATGCTCACAAAACACAGTGGCATTAAGTGTAGCTGGTGAGATTAAAGGAAGTCAGGTCTCAATAAATCTGGTGGAATGCTGAAGAGGACTTCCATCAAACAATTACAAAATGCCCTTCAGAAGAACCTCCACTCACTGATTATTCTCCCATGCTGTCTAATTAACATCCATTTTATCACAGCTCTCCAATCTGGAACAACCTTGATTTTACAACTGAGAAAACACCATATTAGGAGAAGACCAAATCCCATGAGATGCTGATTTTTATTGGCAGAGAAGGGAGGCGTGAGCATGTCCAGTAGATAAACTAAGCTGTAAATTAATTTTAATGGAATTGACATTTCCTGGAAACAAAAAAAAGTCTTATCATTTCCCAGCAGAACCTATGGCACTTTCTCTGCTCTGCACTGGTGATGTCTCTGGTGACAACTGACTTTCTGGATAGCTCTTGTCATCACATTTCATTCTGTGGCAGCATTTTTGCACTCCTAAGCTTTAAAGGCACTGCTGTACACCTGATGTTGGATCCTTCCTCCTCTAATCAGCTACCCAGGGAAGGCTATAGGGTATAAGCAAATTCTTCTTTTTGCTTCTCAGAGTCAAAACACAAATCTTGATAGGGTGAAAAAAACAATAAATAGTATTTCTCTGTGATATTAGCTACTAAGTGATAGTACAAGAAACTTTTTTAATAACAATGTGATGGTTTGGGAGTTCCCTGCTCCCCCACTCTATGAAAATCCCCCAGACTAGACTCAACCAGCTGGAAGTTAAGGAATGAAGCTGTATTTACAGCTTAGCACAATGTACAAGCAGATATATATTTACACTATATTACAAAATACATACAGTTATATACAAGTTAAAGGTAATACAGAAACACAATCCCCCTCCCAGAAATCAGAGTCCCCAGGAGGGGCTCCCAACCACCCTTCCACTTTCTTTCCACCCATCTACCTTATCCCAGAGTCTACCTTATGTGCAAGTTGAGTTTGGAGGATCAGCAAGGGAGGTTAGAAGCAGAATGATTAGTTGGGTTACAAACCAGAAGCTCAGAAGACAGAACAACTCCCAGAGAGAGAGAGACTCTGTCATATCTATGTTTGTGTCCTTTTTTTCATGTATCTCAGCAAGCCTATGAGTGAAGCAGACATCACCATTGTTTGCTTTTCACAGCCTATAATCTAACATTTTTTCATTAAAATATTCCAATTAGCCTCAAACCAGCACACACAGTCCACATTAGCAGAGCTCCAAGACTGAGAAGAAGAACATACCTGAAGGTTGTGGCTGCTCCCTCCCTGGAGGTGTCCAAGGCCAGGTTGGATGAGGCCTTGAGTGACCTGTTCTAGTGGGAGGTGTCCCTGCCTATGGCAGGGGGTTGGAACTGGATGAGCTTTGATGTCTCTTCCAACCCAAATCATTCTATGATTCTATGACTACTCCTGCCTTTGGAAAAAGCACTTCACACATTGAAAAGAAGCTATTTTGGTCTCTTCTTGGTGCATTTAATGGCTATAACTGCACAACTTTAAGTAAGACAGCTGCAACAGGCAGGTTCTTTTAGGAGTACTTTGGCTTAGGTGACTTTTTCCAGAATACTCAAGTAAATATGAAAAAAAAATTGGTACAGAGAGGCAGAAATAAAAACTGACCTAGAAAATATCACATAAATGGAACTGCACACACTGATCTTAGCAAAAAAACTGGAGGAAAATGCCAGCCAGAATTACACTTTACCCTGAAAAGAACAAAGCAAATAATTTCTCCTGGAGCTACTGAAGTATCTTTTCTGAGAGTACAGGAATATGGTTGTGGTTTATATTCCAGATATCCTCAGTTCAATTCTGAATTGAAGACACTCAATCTGCAATTTGATCCATACAGGTAGACAAGCAACAGAGCTACAGTGGTTGTGACAAATTACTTCATTTGCTCAAGACTGCTGTCAAATCCCACTTGGGGGCTGAGGTGTTTGGAAAGTGCAACAGCAAAGACTTTCCAGGTAAATGCCAAAAATTTGCAGACATCAGCACATTGAAACTCAGTTGCAAGGTGATTCTCAGGGACAATCTGCTACCCAAAATACTGAAATGAACTTGGTCAAGGAAAAGGTCCTGGGTCCAAGAGGAGTATTTAGGGAAGAGCTAAGGCTGAGATTCTCCTAGAAGATCTAGTGGTGCCAAGAGCTCTCTCTGAAGTGGGCATCTGCTAAGTGTATTTGAAATGATGCTCAGAAATGTCACTAAATCACTTCTTTATTTTGAGTTACAATTTTCCCAGTAAAAAGACAATGTTTTCAT
>VWZE01017012.1:0-30104 GCA_013396675.1 Eubucco bourcierii
AAATATTCCAATTAGCCTCAAACCAGCACACTCCCTCTCTGGAAATATCTGAAACCTGCC
Source organism: Eubucco bourcierii (assembly GCA_013396675.1). Taxonomy (NCBI): domain Eukaryota; kingdom Metazoa; phylum Chordata; class Aves; order Piciformes; family Ramphastidae; genus Eubucco; species Eubucco bourcierii. The sequence continues at coordinate 61 of VWZE01017012.1, forward strand.
TGGTTGTGTTTCTGTGTGATCTGGTAGAGGTGATCCTGCTCTGGCAGGGGGGTTGGACAGAATGATCTTCTGATGTCCCTTCCTGCCCCTAACCTTCTATAATTCTGTATATTTTTTTTGTTATTACTCATTTTCCATTAACTGTTGAGACCCATCCCCAGAAAAAGTTCTCATGTGCAGGGAAGATTACCTTGCAGCTGAGGAAGCTGCAGAACTGCTTTTTCAGATCTCCTTTAGGGCCCAAATCAAGGAGAAGAGGGTAAGGAAGTAAAGCATCAGCTGCTATCACCAGCTGAAAGGGAGATATACTGCTATTCCTTCACAAAATGATACTGGTTAGATGACCTCTTCAATGTAGTTGAAAATGAAGAACATGAAGTAAGTATATCTGGTTTCACTGACCTTCCTTTTCTGCTGCACTGTTGTTATCTGTGTCTGACTACATTCTGCATTTCTAGTCTATTGGTTTCCATTCTGTTCAAATTGTGTAATTTACAAGAAGTAAAGCAAATTTTCACAAACTGGGAATTTGATGCCATTCACCTTTGAAGTGGATGTACTGCAGGACACAGTTAAAAGTATTGCAAGGTATTTTTGACCCTTACTATTTTTATAACTTCTGTAGTTATGTTACTTGACAGATTTAGGAAAAAAATACCTAAATTAGTTAGTTGAATTAGCACAGTTTTTCTGCAAATTTCAGCTTCTGATACCAATCATATAATCATAGAATGGTAAGGTTGGAAGGGACCTCAAGGATCATCTAGTTCCAAGCCCCTGCCATAGGCAGGGACACCTCCCACTAGTACAGGTTACTCAAACCCTTGTCCATCTTGGTCTTGAACACCTCCTATGCCCCAAAATAGTATACAGACCCCCATTTAATTGGCTTCTAAATAATTTCCTTTTACATCCTACAGCACTGTACAAGATAACGTGTTTGGAACTCTGAATCATTTTATAGTGGAACTATTCAGTCTACCAACGTATGTCTACCAAGATGTGATGAACGCTGTGCAAACACTCCAAAACACTTTCATATAGATAAATAAATTTAAATCTGAAGAAGGTATAGGTTGTCTAAATCTCTTCTAGATTATTGCTCCAGAAATGTAGATTTTTAACTAATGTCAAGCACAAAGTACTAGGGTTACCCTAAAACTAACTTTTGAAGTAAGAGTATGGAAATTATCATACAGAAGCAGTGCTCAGCACATTGTGTTTATCACACAGCAGGCAATCATGAGATAAAGTTTCCACAGGTAGCTATGAAAAAAAATAGCTGTAGAAGTTTTTCCTAATCTTTGCCCATTCTGAACTGACTCTATAGTGTGACTTTATGGTGTTGCTGTCACCACACCTGCATTGTTGATGTTCTTTCTTAGGAGCCTCCATTGTTGCAGCTTTGGGTGTTTTCATTAATTAAATGCAATTACATTTCTGTAAATATCCATTCAATTTTACATAAATCTCTTCAGCTTTCAGCCTAGCAACATTCTGTATCAGTGAGCACTACGATAGAGTTGTCCATTGTAAAGAATGAAATCTGGACTGCACTGTTTTCAGTAGCAGTGTGCATCAAGATAACTGTCTCTGCAAAAGGCAAGCACCGTCTTGTGCTGTTTCATTAAGTCAAAACTCTTAAGCATTCTTCAGACAAAAATAAAGATAATGAAATTGCCCTTTCTGTGAAGGGATGATAAGGTTTGTAGCTGAGTTGGAAAGTGAGGATATCTAGCACCTAGACTAAAATTTCTATATTTTTCTGTCATTTTTATCTCAATGACTGTTGCTTGTTTAACAAACCTCACCAGTAAGTGAGACAAGGTACTTTTATAAAAGGTGTGTTTCAGAGAGTGCCAAAATGGGCTGGATCATTGAAATGTGGAGATACAATTGTGAGATGGAAGAAACAGGAGTGAAAAAAAGAAAGCTCTTCTCGGCTGATGCAGCCAATCCAAATTTGTGATTTTACTGTCAATTCTCACTTAAAAGAGATACTTGTTGTGAATAGCAGCTCTTTCAGTGTAATCATCTATTCTTACTAGAGAATGTACAAAGCTATTCACTTTCTCAAGCACAAGAAGGATCAGGTCAATAGAGATCATCTCTCACTTAATCTTTCAAAATGTCTTTAGATTTAGAGATACAACAAATCTCTCATTTTTCCTGACACTGCATCTGTGTTAATTTATTTCTGAACTCAATGTTAATTCTGTGCCTGATCTGTTTATGTGTATAGTCTGAGATTCACCCTGAAATTACAATTGCTCTTCTGCCAGGCTTCAAAAAGGTTTGGATCAGATCCATAGTGTTTTCCAAAAGAATAATAATGGAATTTTACCTTACATAGTGCTGTCCAAATGTGTGTTAGGTGAAACTGTGCTTCATAGCTTATATCCTGCATTTCTTAATTTCGCCTTTTGTAAGCTTTTGAAAATGCCTTTACAAAGATACTGTTTGTGCTTTCATAGCTTTATATTAGTGTATAACTTCCACTTGATAATTTGCTGGAATAAAGAGTTGTATTTTTCAGAAGTTTTTTCTAACAGAGCCTTTCAGCCAAATAGTCATTGTTCATTCTTCAGGATATGCTTTTATACATCCTTCTTGAAAAATCACCAGGATGAAGAAACTGCTAGGTGATTCAACTTGTACAACATTTCCCTCCCATCTTTCTGCAGAAATTAAAGTTCATTGTTGGGTGACAGTAAACTCTTGGAAACTGAAAATGCAGTGGACTCAATGTGTGCAATGAAATATACAGTGGTAACAGAAAAATGTTTATGTGCGAATGTGCAAACAATCTAAAGCAAATCAAGTCTCACAAAGCCCATGATACCTCTCTGAGAACTGCAGAAGAACTGTCTAGTGTAGGTGCTAAACTGAGGGTAGCTTACCCTTGAATTTATTTCGCCCTGGTAATAAGCAGAACTCATTCCCCAACTGACATCTCTGCTTTGCATCTTTTATTGGAGAAAACTCTAAGGTGTAATTGCTACACCTCTTCATTACACCCAAGAACTGCCAGCGTTATCGAACACTCCCCGCCTTTGCTGAACAGGGAGGGCCACACATGCGTTGTATCAATGCTTGGGATGTGAAAATGAAACTGACTTTGTGCACATGTTACTGTAGGAGCCGTAGTCTGTGCCATGTAGTTTTAGGTCATTGTGACATAAAAATCTTGATCTGACCTCCTGCTCTATCGTTACGAATAGCTTGTTCACCACTGTATTCTTAAGAAAAACACAACAATGAGACAGATTACTCTTTAAGCTCCTAAATTAGTTATTTAACTCTTTGTTTTTCTAGTAGTTTGCTAAGTTTCTTAGCTGTTTACCATTACTATTAATAATTTACTTTCAAGGAGGTAAACCAAAGGCAGATCTTTCTCTTTCTTAAAATCTATTTTTTTTTTTTCACTTCACAAGCAGGTAGGAGGGCCTTAAGTTTTCCAAATCCTATTGTTTCCCAGCAGCAAAATATTTCTTATGAAAAGAGCAGTGAATTAAATGTTTCTGTACTGTTTTATATGCTTCTCAAAATAATTCTGACTTGTGTCTAACTATTATTTAAAAATATTAATAGTAAATACTATTAATAAAGTTGTTTTTTTTTTTTTTAAAGCGTGATTTTCCATTAGCTGAGTTTTTACACAATCTGTGATCTTCAAGACATGAGGGACAAACGAACACCTGGGGAAAAAAGTACATTTTCCACATTATGCTTTTTCTTTTTTTAGTTTTACTTCCTTGCAAACCTTAGCTGCATTTTGTTCAGTAGATACATAGATGTGGGAAAATGTCCATGTACTGTGCTAGCAGTAGCAGTACTAAATGGATGTCTATGTTGTGATCAAAGGCTTGAATCCTATTTTCAGAAGCATTGCTGGTACGGAAAAGGAATACTAAAAATGGAAGGGAAGCATTCTTAAAGGCCAGGGTAGTCTATACACTGGTGAAAGGAGCTTCTGAGGAACTGATGAGACTGCAGAAAAAGTGTTTAGAAGATTTTGGACACTGGAGATGAACAAACACCCACAAAGAACAAGATGGATCACCTCTTGGGCATAAGTGTTCTTCCCATGGACTGAGAGGGGAAGACAACAGGACCACCCTTTTTGATCCTTCAGTTAGGGAAGATGGGAAGATGAATTACTTTCCTTCTTGGGTCATTCACTGGCAAATACAGGAAGATAGTGCTGAAGTCCCTTCTCTGCCTTGAGATCAGAGCTGAGAATTCTTAGTAGAGTTTTGCACAAACATGGTGGGTGGAATAAGTTAAAAAACTCCACAAATAAAGAAAGAAAAGAATAAACTATAGGAATTTATTTATTTTATATATATATATATATATACACACACACACACCCACCCCCCCCATATTTATTATATATATATATCTTCTTTTTAAAAGTAAGGAGGAGCCTTTGGTCAGTTCTTATCCTTTGTTACAGATTGTTCACAGAACCCTTGCAGCGATGTTGGGGTCTTTGGCAGCTTTAGCCGCCTTAGCTACTGTCGGGGAGGTAAGTTATAAAATTGTAAGTGCTCACTTTCTGTGTATGATGTCATAAGTTTCTGTGTTTGGTCTGTTGTGACTGGGCATGTGACAGAGATGGGTCTTTTTTTGAGAGAGATGGTAGAGTTGATATTAGGATGGGGAGACATCTTGGGAAAAAACAAGTCATTCTAAGGTATAGACAAATAAGAACAGAAAAAAGTCAGTTGATGGCATTTTGTTCTGATTTGCAGGAAGCTAAGTACAACCATTTTCAGCTAATTTCAGAGTTAAACATTGTTATTTTCAATAATGTTATGTTACTGAGCAAACCTAAATGGAAACACACTTCCTTATACTACCCTAAGTAATTACACCTCATGCTTGCATACTCCTATCCTTTTGATTGCCCCCTGCTTACCCTTAGTTGATATTTAGTGATACTTCTGACTGATTTTCTCTATTTTTCTCGTAACTGGTCACCACATCGTTGTTATGTTTCCTTATATTCCCTGAGGTCTATTCACAGGTGAAGTCCCATTCTTTTGTTCTCTTACCAAAAAGAAACCGGAGTGTACCATACAATTTGGTTGCCTTTTATTTCTTTTATTCTACATATGGAAAAACTTTGATAAACCAATAGCCTAATGTAAGCTTTTGATAATAACCCACTTAGGATGCCAGCACTACTTTGCATTAATAATAATAACAGTAATATTGGTAATAATAAAGAGTCTTTTGTGTGTACCTCATAGAAACACTTATTAATTTCCATCTTAACTTACTTAAAAGATTCAGCAATTAAGTGGAGTTTATATTTCATAGCGTATCACAAGTTAGGTGTTTCATGGCGTTTATTGGTAATTGCATTTTTTGATTGCAGAGGCCAAGTATGGTCAAAGTGGTAGAATGGATTGATTACGAGACACTGGCGTTGCTGTTTGGAATGGTAATTACAGTGTACCTTTTACTCTAAATGTGCTGTATTAATCACATTCAATACAGATAGATGTTTTTAAATGGTTTGTTAATTGTACTTTACTGAGGCATGTTATGATGAAAACTTGGGCCATAAGGGATTTATCAAGAAAGAGGCTAATCACACCTCTGAAGGAGCCTTTTAAAAATGTTGATCCTTTTCTAATTTTTTTTTTTGTTTAAATCTATGAACTGTGTTGGTAAGATCCTAAAGGCATCCTTGAGGCCTATAAATGGAAAGATCTGTTTACCTTTCAAGTATTATCAGTCTCATTATCTTGTTAATTTTGTTTATGCAAAGCCTTCCCCAAAACACACTTGGCTGGAAAAGTGATTTACTTTTTCTTTGTCAGTGCTATGTTTAGAGGAAAAATCTGAAAACCCAACCCAATCAAACAAACAAGATCCCCACCCACACCCACCCCANCTAGAAGTAAAGGGCAAAAATATCTGATCTGATTGTAATCATATGTTCTTTCCATTACTTTGCCCAGAACTATTTATGGTAAGAAGAGTTGTCCAAATGCTGTTAATCTCTAATACAAAATGTACAATACACAGATAAAAAATTTGCAATTATCTGTTTCCATTCTGAGCTTTTCCTGTTTCCTAAAACTGCTTCCAGCCTTACCCACAGAAGAAGAAAGAAAGAGAAAAAAATCTACGGGGAGCAAAGAAGCAATGAGAGAAAAATTCCCAGAAATATAGGAAAACAAAAGTAGTTCTTGGAGCTTCAATTTTCTGCTCTGTATAGAGCCTTACTGCCCAAAACAAACACATCTGACTTTTCTTCATTAATGACACAAGGGCGATACATTGAGTACTTAATGTGCGATGTCCACTTAGTAACTACAAATAAAATTAAATGAGACTAACATGACATTTACAGATTGTTTATGTTGAGAACCGAATTTCATGGCACATTAACAAGAAATATCTGGTAGCTGTAGTGGACATCCTAATATGATAGCAATCAGGTTCTCAGACCTGTGTCAGATAAGGACTTTCATCAGGATCACGAACTACCACAATTTGGTTTTGTGTAATAATTAAGCTGCAAGCCAATCTCTTTTTCTTCATCTTTTGGTAGATGGTTTTGGTAGCCATATTTTCAGAGACTGGATTCTTCGACTACTGTGCAGTAAAGGTAGGGTTATTTTGCTACTTGTAATTATTACTGATTATTTAATCAGATCTGTTAAACTAAATGCTATCTTTGAAGAACTTTTCTTAGGGCAGTGGGTCCTTAATTACATTAGAAATGTCAGCAGTCAGCTTGTAATTTTGAAAAATCCTTTAGGGGTAAGAGGAAGCCCTTGAAATAATTCTGTTTTTACAGGAGAAAGCACAGTCCCTCCCACAGCAGAGTACATAAGCATATGAACAATATAAAGCTGAGTTATTCCATTGGCTTCCCCAGGACTGCGGTTCTGTGGTAACTGATATCTGACCCCTTTATGAAAAAAGACTAAAGAGAGAACTGGGGCTGTTTAGTCTTGAGAAGAGAAGGTTTAGAGGGGATCATATCAATGGCTATAAATATCTGAGGGATGAGTGTCAAGACAAAGGTGCCAGTCTCTTTTTGATGTGCCTAGTCGTAGGACAAGGCACAACAGGTACAAGCTAGAACACAAGAGGTTACATCTCAACATGAGTAGACACTTCTTTATGATGATGGAGGAATGGAACAAGCTTCTCAGAGAGGTGATGGAGTCTCCTTTCCTAGAGACTTTCAAAACCCACAGACTGTTCCTGTGCAGTCTGCCTTAGGTGATCCTGCTTAGGCACTGAGGTTGGACTTGGTGATCTCTACAGGTCCCTGCCAACCCCAAATATTCTGTGACTCTATATTTATGCCTGGCAACAGGAGAAAGAATATTAGCTCTATAATCACATGTGAAATCTGACCACTTTGCACAGTAGCAGAACCAAAGATTACATGAGAAGTTTAATTCTGATGGAATGGTGTAAAGCAAGTACTAGCCATGGTGAAGGACTCCTTCACCTGCTGCAAAGCTTAATTTTCTAGATAAGAGTAGAATGAAAAAGAAGTGACAAGGGCTTCTTTGATCGTAGATCTCCTAAACAAGAATGGACACAACCTCTGCCTGTATAGATGCCCAAACTCTGACTCCCCAGCAGTATTGCATTGAGGACAGGGAAGGTGTTCCATTGTGTGGAGGGAATGGGAGATCTGAACCACATTGGTCCACCTAGGCACGCAGGCAGTAGATGGGAACTCAGCCCTACTCCTTCCACAGACCCCTTTCAAGGCTGGCAGTGGAGAGTAGACTCTTCTGATTTCTGTCTTTCTCTACGTGGTGGAAATGCTTACCAAATTCCACAAAATATTTTTATTTCCAAAATTAGTTAAAATGGGAAAGGATGCTGTTGGAGGTGCATGGAGTACTAAGTGCTCTGAGCTGACTGTTGTCTCATATTTGATGAAGTCATTTTATCTATATTTTTTTTTTAAAACTAAGATGGAGTGATCTAATCCCATAATTTTATTTCCATTTGGTTTTACCAGGCTTATCGATTCTCTAGAGGGAAGGTGTGGGCCATGATTACGTTTCTGTGCCTCATAGCTGCAATTCTTTCTGCATTTCTGGACAACGTAACCACTATGCTTCTCTTTACTCCAGTAACCATAAGGTACTTTATTGTTATGATTTTGGACTTGGTCATTTTTCAATTATTTGGTTAGGGATTAAATAACCAAGGCAGGAATTATAAAAATAGAGTTATTTTTATTTTCCTGAAAAACCCTGTCCCCAAACTATACACAGAACTAGTTAAGGTTTGTTTACAAGTTCTAATTCAGTCAGGAAATTTTCACAAGGATGCTTATGGGCAAGTTTAGTAATTTAGGAAAGTCAGAAAACGGAGAAGGCTAAGCTACAAGACAGCTTTACCCCACTTATAGATCAGACTGAGCAGAGATCCTAAGGGAATCTTTACTCAATGGGAAGACTTTACTCAATGAGGTGAGGTAGGAATTTAGTGATGATCCCTGATGAATTTCTCTGCAGCAGCTTCTGAAATTGCAGGCTATATCCACATTGCAGAACTACTCAGCAAAAGTCTAAGGCAAGTGAAAAAACAAGGTCCAAGTGTCTCAGATGCATCTTCTACAAGACGAAAGATCATGGAGTGGCACTGCCTTAGCAGCACAGGGAAAAGGCAAACTGCCAGCATGCTGCCCAGCTTGCAGTAGTGAGCAGTAAGTCAGGGTATGGTGTGGCCTGACAGATGCCAGGTCTGGGTGCCACTGGTAGCTATCTCTCAAATGGACCTAAGGACTTGCCTAACTTGCAAATGTGTGGGTAAGCAGCACAAACTGTGCAAGAGCAGGACTGCACAGGACAGTGCAAAAATAGGAGCTGTGCAAAAACAGGAACTCTCCAAAAGTGGGAACTCTGTGCTTTTTTTCTCATTCTACTTATAATATTTTCCTAGACAAAGTGTCCACTTGCCATATACACTGGGCACTAAGAATCCAGCCAATCATCAGCTGATTCCAGCATGAGCTTTTCCTTGAGTCAGTATCAGTACTTGTGTGGAAAAGGGTGTCTTTGCTGTCCCCCCCTTCAAGCCTGCAAGTCTGTGTGTGTGGAAAGCAGTTTTTGTGCCACCTTCTTCCCACATTCAAACCTCCGGAGATGGAGGGGTGGGGAAGAAGAGGTTTGGAGTGCCCCACAACTATAGGCAGCAACAAGTAATAAACATGTCTGCAAAATGTTAGTTTGGACTTTTTTTTTTTTTTTTTTATTATCTAAATGGAAATAAAATAACCAGATACTCATAGAATCATAAAGGTTGTAAATAACCTCTAAGATCATCAAGACAAACTGCCAGCTCAATACCACCATGTCCAATAAATGATGGCACAAAATGCCATTTCTGCATGTTTTTCGAACACCTCCATGAATGGCAACTCCACTGCCTTTCTGAGTAGCCCATTCCAATGTCTGACTTTTTCCTAGAATCTAAATGAAGTCTCCCTTGGCGCAACTTGTGGTCATTCCTCCTTATCTCTAGTTACTTAGGAGAAGAGACCAACACCCACCTCCCCCCAGTCTTCTTTCAGGTAGTTGTAGAGAGCCATAAGGTCTCTCCTTCAACATCCTGTTCTCCTGACTAAGTGAACCCAGTTCTCTCAGTATCTTTCTTGTAGTATGATCCAAGACTGCTGGTCACACTATTCCTGATATGGGCCAGGATACTGTTTGCCTTCTTGGACACCTGAGAACACTACTGGGTCATATTCATCTTATTATTGTAAGTAAGGTAAAGAGCTAATATATTCAAGTGCTCTGTTGCCTTTTCCCTTTCTGTTAATAGCGAGCACATATCTGAAGCCAGTTATTATGCCTTGGCAGGCAGCTATTCTTGTGCAACTCTTATCTGAACTGCAGTGACATATTGCAGCAAGTGCTCTCTAGCAGATGAAATTTCTTTCCTGTAAGCAGGGTAATTTTTAAATTAAAGTTCTACTGTTCTTTGCTGGCTAATATCAAGTTTTAGACAGTAATTTATGTTTTAGTGAAGTTATCTCTTCTAATATGAATAAATTAAAAATACTATCCAGATTTCAAATAGAAGCTTTTTTTTTTTTTTTTTTTTTTTTTTTTTTTTTTTTTTTTTTCTTCCCCAGAATATGAAACCCACAGTTTTCTTCCTGTTGGTGATCGTGACATTGGTACAGCCACTGGTTGATGCACAATTTGAGATTAGATTTTTGGAACTTTTAAGAGAGAGTGGTGAATTTAATTACTTCAGATATCTGTGTATTAATAGCACATGGTTTTTGCAAATACATTTAATCAATGTGTGATTATAAAATACAGTTTAACCTGAATTGAACTTGTGCCTGGCCAGGCAAGCCTAATTAATCCAGTTAAGTTTCAGAAAGATCTAGTGTGTTTTTTAAATAATCCTGAGTAGTGGAATGGTTGTAGTCATTATCACACCGAGGTACACAAAACTCTATCAGGATATGCCCCCACTTTAAAATGTAGTGTAAAGCGACAGAAAACAATCTTACAAGTGGATTTTATTCTTTATTGAGAATAAGCAGGTAAATGGAAGCTCCATTTGTCTTCTGTCTAATTATATTTTGGAGAGATCACTTTGCGTTACCTCAATCAATAATTTCACCTCCAGCAGTAAGCAATATTGGAACTATTAAACACCAAGTTTTCTTAGCAGTGTTGCAAAATATGTTTGATTAACTATAAATGGGGACAGATTGAAATCCAGATGTCTATGCATTATAAATTACCTACTGTTCATAGGCAGAGCTGCTTTAGCAATAACTCTGTTTTCAATGAATATAGAGTAGCCTGTGTGGAAGTGACCTCAAAAAATCACCTGGTCCAACCTTCTACAGGAAAGGGAATGGAATCCAGATGACATTATCTATGACCATGTTCGGTCACATCTTGAAAACCTCCAGCAAGAGGGAGTCTGCCACATCTGTGGTGAGCTTGTTCTAGTGGTTAGTTGTTCTCACCATAAAATATTTACTCCATTGAGAAGAAATCTCTCCCAGTGAAACTTATACTTGTTGCACTTTGTCTTCTCCATATGGCTTCTCATGAACATTTTCTGACTTTGTAGTCACCCTTCAAATACTGAAGTTTTATACTAAATGTATACTAAGTACCTCAGTTTTATACCAAAAGAATTTGTAACACTGAAGAAAGGGAACCTCTGTATGTGGGAAACATTTGGATTTAAATGAGTATTGAAACTAAAATAAAATTTTATCCCATCTAGTAAGATCAAATAATTGCCTGTTTTTAAAAGCTTCATGCTAGGGATCACTTTTTTCTTTTGTCTTACTGTCATTGTTTTCAACCTTTGTCTACAGCCTCACTGTGCTGCATTGTGTTGTCATTGCCATGGAGACAAAGCTTGCAGAAAATCTTTTTGACTCTATGAATATAAAGATTTATATTTCCATTAATAAGCTGTGAAACATGATACTGGTTTCACTCTGTATTTTGTATGAAACTGACCAAAAAAATTAATAACTACCTATTTTAGCTATAGTTTATTTTCAAACCACTATGTTGTTCAAAACTAAAAAATGGCAAATGCTTTTAACCTTGGAGACTCATATAACCAGGGTTAAACAAAATGAAGAAGTTTCATCCTAACATGTAGTCAACGCATTCTCATAGTTTTACATTTTGGGCTTGACCTTTCTTAGTACATGTGAGAGGTTGTTATTTTAAAGCTGTAACTAGGTCTATCAAAAATGAAAGAATCTCTAAGGAATAGCTAAGATTGGTTTTTGAAACATTCAGAAATCAAGGAGTAATGAGGTTGAAATTACAAGTACAATTGATACAGCTGGGTTTATTGTACTGCAAAGTATCTTTTAACTGGATAATTTTATGCTGTTGGGGAAATAGTGCAGTTTTGCACAGTTATTTTGTTGTGGAGTTTTTATATGCCGACATATGTGTCATCTGACTTTTAAATTGACACTCTTGTGACAGGATAAGTGAATCAAGTTAAGCTTTCATCCAATATACACTTATCTTTGAAATATAGGTTTTAATAATACTGACTTAGGCTGAACAGTAAAGATCAACTCTTCCTTCAGGGAACACCATGTGTGACAACACTATAGCAAAAGCAATCCTGAGAAAGCATTCTTGCCATCCACTCTTCCCTTAATCCAGTATGAGGTAGAGAGGACAATAATTTAAGTGTGATCTCCATCTTTATGCACTGGAGAAACAGTTTGATGAGCTGTGAACAGGAAAGCAGTCATTCCTTACACCAAAGTGCTTAGGCGTGACTTTAACTTTCAGCCTTTAATACCACAACCCAAGTCTGAAGTCAAACATGTGCTTCAGAAGTGATCAGATTGTGTAGTTCTGTGCATAAATGAAATTTGTGTGAGTAGAAGTAAGCTGTGTGAAGATTACTGTGTCTAAGTGGGCTCTGAGTTGAAATGGATCATGAGGTTACTCAGTCAATCCCAGTATGTGCCAGAGCACTTTAAGATGCATCTTATTAAAGAAACATTTTCCTTTTCCTTATAAAGGAGCATTTTACTAAAGAAGCATTAGTTGTTTTTGAGCTGTTCAAAAGTTTTTGAGACTCTCTTAAATAATGGGGAAAGTGTATTTTCTACTCTTGTTGTGTTACAAATAGAAATATGACCGAGCTTTAGAGAAGGGGAAAAACAGGAACTGAGTAAACTGGAAAAATCTAGGGTGAAAACTGAGGTCACTAATAGATGATTCATGTCTAACAGGGCTGCCTGTGCAATCCTCCATCACTGGTCCCCACAAGAAAGTTAATAACCGATGCTGAGTACACGGTCTGTGGTTGCCTAGATGAGTTTTTCGTGAGTCAGTATAGCCTGGGAATGATGGTTTAAGAAGTTGCATCATGCTGAAAATATGAAATCCTATTTTCTGTGTAGTCCAACCCTTGGAATAGTTGGTTACTTGCAATGAATTACATTTAAAATGCATCCATTTTGTAATAATTAATTATTGCATTATGAATGAATGAAAAACAAAACCTACCAGTTGTGCATTCATATTGATGTAATTACTGAATTACTGTAGCACATATAATGTAGCACAATTAAAACCTTAACAGCATACACATGAATGTTTAGAATCCTGCAATTTTTCAGTGAAATGACTGCACTTTGTAAATGGTAGAGATTTTAAGATTTAAGGTAATTCAGACGTAGGAAAGGAGGTTTATTTCATTCTCCTTGTATTGCAGGCTCTGCGAAGTGCTTAATCTGGATCCTAGGCATGTCTTGATTGCAGAAGTAATCTTCACAAATATTGGGGGGGCTGCCACAGCTGTTGGAGATCCTCCAAATGTGATTATTGTTTCAAAGCAGGAGATGAGAAAGGATGTAAGTACTGCAAGCTGTTTGGCTACTAAAATGAAGTATTGTTATTGACTTACACAGCAGTGAACCTTCTCTTCCTCTAGTCAGTCATATAAGCAGAATACAGTCCACTTTCTGTGTCATGCTATTTCTTTCTTAGTAGGATGATTAGACAGAACAAAGCAATTTTTTGGGGGGGACAAAACTGTGATGAAGAATAGACTTTTTGCTACAGACTGAGAATACGTGGTATGATTCCTTGCCAATGGCAAAGTGAAGAAGGAAGCAAAATGATGAAGAGCTGCAAAGAGAAAGCAGCAATCTGAAAAAAAAAAACCAAACTCCAACCAACAAACAAAAAGCTCCACAAAAATGAAAACGAAAATCCACCTTTTTTTCTCAAAGTAGACATTCTCCTAAAAGTGAAGAATATGAAGACAATTTAATTCCTTTTCATAAAATTAAACCCAGAAATAACTACCCATACAAAAATCCCCACATTTTAAGTGGCTGCATTGTCCCCCATAGACCCACATCATACAAGAGTCCACTGCAGGCAGAGACTTTGTCCTTCAGCTGCAGCCCAAGCATGTGTGAGGGGCAGGAAGGACCTCCCATGAGCCGCAGCTTTCTCCTACCTCCCATCAATGTTTTGATGTCTCCAGGATGCAGTGGCAAATTTGAACTTCCAATGCTTGGCTCTTCTGCATTTCATTTTACTGTGTGGTTGGTGCTGATGGAAAGGTTGTGGTGGCTGTTGCTGGGTGGGACTGCAAGGTTTCAGACACCTGTCTGTGAGACTGTCCCAGTCCTTCCATCTCCTCCCATCCACATGTCTCTCTCTGCCATGTGACCAGAGAGGCCATCCTCTCCAGGTGTAAAGTACAGTCCCTCTTGGGATGGGGCAGCTCTACTCTTCATCTACCCCTGCACCACCATCACCAGGCAGCAAAATGGAAGGGACAGTAACGTAATAGATAAGTTCATAGTACAGTAAATATGTATTTTCTGATTTGGCTAGGTGTCATAAATTCCCCAGATAAATACATTGAAAGGAATTCAATGGTCTAGAGTGAAAATACCAGTGAAAGCGAGATGAGAGAATTACAGCATAAAATTCTAGGTTGTTGGTTTGGTGGTGGGTTATTGGTGTTTTTTTTTTTTTTAATCTTTTTGTCAGTTTTTTCTATTGCTATGATAAAAAGTAGTCTTCCAATGAACTAAATATGCTAAAGTTAATTAAGTACTGTCCAGGTTGGAAAATGTCTTTGAAAATTAATGGTATTTAATAGATTCTATGTTTACCTTCAAATTATTTGAAATGTGCTGCAATTAGTTTGTTTGATTGATGACTTTGGAGGCTGTAATATTCATGGCTAAAGATCTGATAGCTAATTTTTACATTTTTAAATATGAAATCTGTGCAACTACTGAAACATTTTTCTTTCTAAAAGCAAATAATTAGCACCTGTCATAAAGGTCATTTTCCTAAATACACAGAAGCTCATAATCTCTGTAGAACCTTTAGAAATTGCTATAAACATAGGAAGCAATTAAGGAGTCACACTGAAAGGAAACAATTTTATGCTTCTCTTAAATGAAATGTTGGTAATTTTAGTAGAACTCACATGTATAAATACCCTGGAAAATGTGACATAGCAAATTCTGTATTTGAAACAAACACACAAATTTGTCAAATGTTTCCACTCAGGATTGTTTTCAGGTCATTTGCTGTATCGCAGAAACCAGGAGGTAGTAAAACAGATCAGATTCAACACAGGACCATGGGACTTGTTGCTTCTTCTTTCCTATATGCTCAACTATTACACCTATGCACATGAACATGAACAAAAGAGGGTCAAAGACTTCTCTTTGGCTCTGAGGCAGAGTGGCATGAACTGGCTTATGTTCTCTCTGCTTAGGGCTCACCCTCTCTAAAGGAGATTTGGGAGATCTGGGAGAGCTCTGGGAGAGCTCTGGCAGGCATAACTGCATAAAGCCAAGAATGAGGGCAGGGAGTGAGCTTAGCCATCTGGCCTCTTGGAGTCTGCACTGTTGATTTAATAGCTCTGTTCCAGATTTTGTCCACCTGCTCCAACATGCTCCCTTTTGCTCACAAGAAGAAACACAGACATTGCTGTCTTGTTTCTGAAACTAGTTTTAACGAAGTCTTCTGTGGGGGTTATACAATCAACCACAAATCTGGCTCTGAAATGCATGGAGTGTCTATTATATTTGTACCAAATGAAAAAAAACCCAACCAAAATTAAAAAAAAACCCAAACTTTTTCATAGGGAAAAGTTCTGGAATGCAATGTCATTTTGGAAACAGCATGTCATGCAGTATTTTTTCTAGTATCTATTATGATGTTTTCTACAGAAAATACTTGGAACTTGCCTCTTCTAATCATTTTGGTCATGTTTTTTACCATTCTGGAAAATCTTTGTCCTTGATACTGTCATTGAAATCCTTTTTTAATCCTTTTGCTCTTCCTTTTCAGTTATTCTTGCTTAGTAAGTTCAGGAGTACTCAGGTAAATACCCTTCTAGGAAACTGAGTAGTGCATTACTCTGTGTAGAGCAGAAGATGAATTTTACTATTTTTTCTCAAATTTTACTGTTGTACATCAGCCTCTGAATGCAGTCTGGTAAGATATTATGCAAGTTTACACTTTCTTAGAAAACCTTGTTTTTTAAATCAATACAAAATGAAATGCAACTTTGTTACTTTGGGGGCTGTTGTTGGATTATAGAGTTAGAAATGCCTTACTATTTGTTTACTGTAGTGCTGGAGAGATTTTTTTTTTTTTTTTCCTCCTCCCACGGTTCTAGGAAAATCTCTTGCCATATTAAGGATTTTTTTATTTAAAGTATGCTTGAATAAATAAGCTTTTTGTTATAATTTACTAATTTAAATGTAGAGATAAATCTGTTTATTTGTCATCAGATGCAAATGGTTGCCAAAAGGACTTTTTTCTTTCTAGCAGTGGTTAATTTTCAATATTGAGATATTCCCTACCATCGTGCCTGCAATCAGTGGAAGCTTTGCATAACAGAGGAGGAAGAATTGTTGCATTCTTGCACATTCTTAGTTGTAGTCAGGGAAGTTTCACAAAACAGCACTTATATTTTAATTTTAGGGAAGGAAAGCAGAAACTTTCATTACACGTAAAAAGAAAAGTCATTCAGTGAATACAAAACTTAAAAAACCATATTTTTTTATTACCTTCAGACTACCACTACTGAGTGGCCTTTGTTAGCAAAATTATATTTTTATCTTGAAGAGATAAGTCCTTCAGCCTTTGGAATTGCATTTTTATATACACAATAGGGCATGAATGGGTTTAAAATGGTCATAGATTTCAGAAAGGTCGAACATTAAATCCTCTGTATTTGGGAACTTCAGAAGTATCTACAGCTACATCTTTAAAGTCAGAAGTTGCTTGTGCCCTATAGCCTAGGTTGCTATTACAAGGTCTTTAGAGAAAACATGGTGAGGAAGTCTCCAGAGTAAAATGATGGCGTGAACATAGTGTGCACTGTGTATCCAGTTACAACTAGCCTAAAACAGGTAATGATAAGAACAAAGGCAGTTTTAGTGTGTGCTAGCTGCTGGATTATATCCTTTTATTTACTGTCTTAGCATGTGCCAAAGCTTCTGCCTGATGTTTGCTGAGGATTTGTGTGTTTCATCATCCCAGACTTACTCGTCACCTAAAAACAACTCCCTGTAAAATGAACAACCATCAGATTCTCCTGTTCTGCTTGTGGGAGACTTCTGTCCCTAGCACTTAACTTTAGCATGATGTGATATCAGTTGATCATATCTCATGAAAAATTGTGATACTAAAAATTTCTCAATTAAAGTAGGTAGTTCTGGAAAATAGGTGAGACAAAGTCCTAGCACTATCGGATTGTGAAATGGATTCCCATAGTTTATGAGGCTATATTTGTTGATACAGGATTGCTAAGACTTGTAATCAATTTGTAGAATTTCTACTCTTTTTGTCACTGTTTCAATGATTCCTTTTCTCAAGAAAAAAAATTAAATCCTAGGTAAGGCATATGAAATAAAATTTAAGTGTTAATAGCTGAGTCCAGATATTTTTAACCACTTCTGCGTGTAATAATCATTAAAGAGTATAGTTCAAGCCAAAAAAGGAGGTTCATCAGTGTCTCTGTTAGACTGTCAGTGGTATCTGGTTCAGTAGCGTCATAAAGATTCTTCCCCCGAGACGATGCAGATCTCAATCAGGATCTCAGAAAGAATGTTTAAACCAATAAGGAAATAATAAATTAATTTCACTCTTCCTCTTATTAGCTTTTAAATGCAAGTATAGGGCATTCTGGCTAGAAGCACAGTATTCGCTACTGCCTGGGTTACTACACCTGACTATAATTTTTCTTTGTCTTTGCTCTAAAATGGCAGATTCCTCCAAAAGCAATAATGGAAAAAAAAAAAAAGAAAAAGACAAAACAGGATGAGAGCAAGTTAATATTTTTGAGAAACAGTGTGATACTTCCTCTTAATATGAAGCTGATGTATTTGATTTTGCATTTTAAACTGTAAACCAGTGAAAGATACCTGTTCTGCTTCAGCTCTGAATCTGTAGACAGGAGAACCTTTAGGCTGCTGTCTTTCTAAAACAAAGTCTTTAGAATTCCTGTCAACTAGGGAACAGGAGAAATTTAACACAATCAGTATACCCTCCAGTAAGGGACATTTGCAACTTGTATTGTATTTATCTGATGGATTGAAATCTCCTGGAAGAAAATTATTTCTTGCCTACTGTGCATGTCAATTCTATTTCAGCCTATTGTGCAGGGAAAAGAAAATCTTTATGAAAATGACATTTTGTGTTATGCAGTGTATGTGGAGCACCTTAATGTGTCTTTACAATGCTGAATCCTGGCCCCAGCACTGCTGGGGGCTCAGGAGGTACAAAATACATTATCCACAGGCACAAATGATATGAATGTAAGCTCTGTGGAGATGTTGCATGTCTTTCCTAGAGTGTGGGAAATGGAGTAGAAGCAACAATGAAGTGTGTTGCCATCTTGCTATCCTTTGATATGTTGCTTGTGCCTGTGGTATAATGTATATTCTTAATCTCACAGAATCATAGAATGGTAAGGTTGGAAGAGACCTCAAGGATCATCGAGCTCCAGCCCCCTGCCATAGGCAGGGACACCTCCCACTATTACAAGTCACTCAAGGCCTCATCCAACCTGGCCTTGAACACCTCCAAGGAGGGAGCAGTCACAACCTCCCTGGGCAACCTGTTTCAGTGCCTCACCACCCTCACTGGAAAGAACTTCCTCCTAACATCCAGTCTAAATCTTCCCTCTGCCAGTTTAAATTCATTGCCCCTAGTGCTGTCATTGCAAGACCTTGTAAATAATCCCTCCCCAGCCTTCCTGTAGGCCCCCTTCAGATACTGGAAGGCTACTATCAGGTGTCCTGGAAACTTTCTCTTCTCCAGGCTGAAGAGCCCCAACTCTCTCAGCCTGTCCTCATCTGGAGAGCTGCTGCAACCCTCTGATCATCTTTGTGGCCCTCCTCTGGACCTACTCCAACACTTCCATGTCCTTCCTGTGCTGAGGGTTCCAGAACTGCACACAGGACTGCAGGTGGAGTCTGACAAGAGCAGAGTAAAGGGGCAGAATCCCCTCCCTTGCCCTGCTGGCCACGCTGCTCTTGATGCAGCCCAGGACTCGGTTGGCTGTCTGGGCTGCATGTGCACACTGCAGGCTCATGTTGAGCTTTTCATCAACCCAGACCCCCAGGTCCTTTTTGTCAGGGTTGCTCTCCAGCCATTCACCACCCAGCCTGTATTTGTGCTTGGGATTGTGCCTACCCAGGTGCAGGACCTTATACTGGGCCTTATTGAATTTCATGAGGTTGGCCTGGGCCCACCTCTCCAGCCTGTCCAGGTCCCTCTGGATGCCATCCCTGCCCTCTAGCAAGTCGACTGTGCCACACAGCTTGGTGTCATCTGCAAACTTGCTGAGGGTGCACTCCATTCTTCTGTCCATGTCACTGACAAAGATGTTAAACAGCACTGGTCCCAGCACTGGCTCCTGAGGGACACCACTTGGCACTGGTCTCCAGGTGGACATTGTGCCCTTGATCACCACTCTCTGGGTGCGACCATCCAGCCCATTCCTTATCCAGCAGTGCTCCACCCATCAAGTCCATGTTTATCCAGTTTGGAAATGTCCTATAGTTCTTCATGGGGGAGCCGTTAACTACTAGCTACGTGACACAGTCTGGTGTGAAATCTGCTTTATCCTTCCCTGGAAGTGTATTCCATATGCTGCAAAGAGATTCAAGCTGAGAAACCATCCCAAAACACCAGACTGGGCGGTGGTCCATTATTTATGATGAGCCCTTTTGATACCGGGCATAGAAATGAGTGCACTTGGTAAAACTCATCCTCCTAATGGCTATAGGGTATCAGCTGTTTGTGCAAGACCAGTGATTGTCAGGATTCTGTTTCACTCCTTGGCTCTTATGGATCAAAGCAAGGAGGTAATGGAGAGCAAAGCTGGGAGCAAGGAATGGGAAGTGAATTGAATCCAGTGTGGCACTACCACAGGCAATATTATCATGCAAGTTTTTCTTGAAATAAGCACACTCTGTGTTAGAAAATTATTTGTTTCAGCTGAATTAGAAAGCTGTTCTCTGATCACAGTAGACTAGCATGTTTTCTATTTCTCCAGGGATCTCAAAGATAAGAAAACCAATACGCTGATATTATGAACTTTAAAAAAATCCTGGATCATAGTGCTACTAATCTCTCTGAAAAGTTTGGTAAGCTCTTGGATAATAGGTAAAAAACCCTTAGTAGATATGTTTGGGTTTTTTTTCTCTTTTGATCACTTTGAAGACTCAGTCAGGAAGCTGTGCTAATCCTGATGTCTTCTTAAGAGCATTGTGATCTCCATCTCATTTTAATTCCTTTCAACTATCAGTCAGACCTGAGACCTCCTTCTTAACCTCAGTATTTTAGTTTGCTTCCTAGGATAATGTGATTTTCCTTTTTATAAAGAAATTGGTTACACAGGTTTCAAGTGACACATTTCTTGTGCTGCAATTTTGTTTGAAAAGATTCTGCATTATGACATTTCAGCAGCAAAGAACATTTATTTTGGTCTGAAATTGGTGCCAAATTCAAAGCGTAGAGGCCAGAACTTTGTAAAGCTTTATGTTTGTTTGCAGCAAACTACTTACTCATATTTCATTAATATGTGATGGAGACAGCAAATGTTAAAACTTCAGAGTTTCCAAGTATTCATTGGGTTCCTATTTCCTACAGTATCTTTATATTTAAATATTTCTGCAGACATACTCTGTCCTTCTTGTTGATATGGGCATGTTGCTACCAGCCTAAGAAAACTTGATCTCCACTGTTTTTAAAGAATGCAATGAGTGTAACAGTAATTTTCTTAGTTAAAGTATTTCCTAATTAAAATTTTCTGTTTCTTCTGGCCAAAATGGTCTGATCTTTCTATGACCTTTCTGTAATCTCAGAGGCAACCCATATACAAATTTGGTTTATTGTCAATTCTAACTGCCTGCAATTAAATAAATGCATATAGGGGATGTGGACTTTATATACTTTGAAGGCAGGTCTTACAAACAGGGAGCCATTTCAGAATTTCAATTTTTTTTTTCCCCAGTTGCTATTTGTGCATTTCTTGGAGTTATGAAAGTTGCTTTCATCCTTAATAGAAATGTCCCACATAGCTCTGAATCTGGACTTAATTGCCAGAGCCTGTCTTTCTGAGCATTTATAAAAATTGGCTTGTAAATCTGTCTTGCAGAGGTGCCAGTCATATGACTTTCTGACTTATTTTGTAGACAAACTGAACGGAGATATATTATTTTCCTTAGTGATACCACATTTTTCAGTCTGATTCTTAAAAAAAAAATCGTATTCTAATTTATGAAGAGACTTCTTTCTACTTCCATAACAGAAACAGCACTAGCTGAATTCTGATATAAAAGACCAATAGGTGAATAAGCATAGAGATTCAAATTTTAAAGACAGAACTGTAGAAGAGGCAAGGAATCTACTATTAAATACCAGCTAAGAATGATTGTTTTGTGGTGATTTTTTTAATTTTTAATTTGTTTGGGAGTTATTTTGTTTGTTTGTTTTTAGTTCATGAAGCTGAAACCTGTATTTTAGTATGTTCAAATTCTAATCCAAGGTCTGCATATTTATATTTTAAGATTTATTAAACTGTCTGCAAACTATAGATTTTTGGTAAAGGATTTTAATCTGGTGACAAGAGTTCTTTATGACTTTAATCAGTTCCTTGTGTCATGTGTCATTTTATTATGCCCTCTGGTGCAACAGAGAATTTTTTTTCCCTCTTTTTTGAAGTCAGGGACCTTTCAGCTGGGACATTTACACATAAATTCTTTTAGCAGGAGACAATACAGAAGAACACATATTTAAGCTAGTAAGCCTCCCATGGTCTTAATACTCATGAGGTAATATCAGCTGATACTGCGTGGGAAGCTGTTTAGACACTATGGAAGAGACACAGACAACACACAGGTGTTACTGTATAAGACAAGTTCCCACAGAGACGTAGAAGTGTGGCATGGTGATCCTATGGCTTTCTAGAGTCTCTAGGAAGTCAGTGGATGCTCTAAAAACTCAGTTAGAACAACCTGAGTTATCCAGGACTGAGACAGTGCTTTCTTCCAAGCTCTGCTGAAATCACCTATTCACCCTGTGAATATGACAGTTCCTTGCTACCAGAGTACTTGAACGTGAACCCCCTTGGAGTTTCATGGACAACTTCATTTGGACAGGCTAGTGATGACTACTTCAGAAAATCCCAGCCCAAAGACTAATCCTCATCCACTACTATGTGTGTAATATGGAATCATCAAATAATTCAGTTGAAAGGAGTCCCGGAAGTCATCTAGTCCCATGTCCTCCTCAAAGCATGCCAACTTCAAAGTTCAAGGGCAAGTTGCCAGCATTCTTATTGCTTTTTAATATATTCTGCCTAACCTTTTTGAGAATACTTTCAGTATAGCATTCCATTATCCAAAATGTAAAGAAGGAATGTGTCCATTTATTGACCAGGCAGAAAAATAAACTGCATATTGACATATAGCATTTTTATTGTGGAACAATATTGTGAATTTAGACAAAATCCTGTTTTGGGTGGGGTTTTTTTTTTGTTGTTTTGGGTTTTTTTTTGGTAAAAAATCATTTTGTCCTTAATTTAAAACAAAAACTGGTCATTACTCTGTAACTATTTATGTGATTCAGTGTGTTTTAAAATTAATTTACTAATTTAAATGGAAAGTGAAAGGTCATTATTCAGTTTTTGTCATTTGTTTGGTTTTGTTTGTTATTCTACCCAGGTCAGGAACACAATCTGTTTTTCAGAATAACTCACAATGTTATTTTTTAGTTCTTTGAATTCAATTATAATGTGTTTCATCTCCTTGAAACAGATTACATGCAGCATATTGCACTTGGAACTGACTTTATTGCTTTATATTTATTACTAGTTTCTAAAGTACACATAGTTCAGTATTTTTCCCTGTAGGTAATACACAAAAATAAATGATTTTTAATTTAGGTTTTCATTTTTATTTCCAGGGGTTGGATTTTGCAGCATTCACAGGACATATGTTTGTTGGCATCTGCCTTGTTGTTCTGGTCTCCTTTCCTTTTCTTAGACTTCTTTACTGGAACAAAAAACTTTACAATAAGGAGCCAAGTGAAATTGTTGGTAAGTATGAGAGTGAAAACATTTTTATTATTCCTACGTTGGATATGTGCCAAATAGAAAATGAAAAGTGCCAACTGCAGTATTGTCCTCTCTTCTCCAGTCTATGTACATTAACTTTTAAACTAATAATTCAGATTTTGTTTTCAGTCATGATATTTTTTGACTTTTAGAAATAAGTGTTTTTTCTGGTGCTAATAGTGAAGTGTTGATATGAATTATTCAATGTATTTCAAAATTCACAGTGATACTTTGCATAATTTGTAGTGGTAGACTTGAATACCAGGGTGTTCTGTATTGCAACAGATAACCTCTTTTTGGGGTGCTAAGTTCACAACCTAGCTTTAGAAATATCCTGGGCTTCCCTTACGACAGGCATAGATCACTGAGGCATACCCTCTCTGCTGCCTTTCATCCGCTGGATTTTTTCAGGAAACTTTTCCTGGTCTGTAGTGAGTGAAGGACATTTCATCAAGGGTATGAGAATTTTCTAAGTTCTTTCCACCTTGACTCTTCCAACCTGAAATTTGCCCAGTGTGTATTTCTGTAATTCAGTTGGAGTAAATCTATGTCTTTATTAAGTTGCTCACCTTATAGTTTCTTAAAGTCTTGTCAAAACTGTTTCAATGGTTATGGAGTATGCCAGTCCCTTTTTGTGTTCATGCTTTTATGTCTCCTGTTCAGTTTTGTAACTTTCATTGCTGTTCTCAAGCTTATGTTTCAGAGATCAACCTTAACAACAAACCCCAAATCACAGGATCACAAAAACATTCTGTTACTAAATGATGGCAAAATTAATAATCTGTATTAATTTTGATACCCAGGCAGAGATTGTTAATAACTATGAAAATTGTTTATTAATATTAAATCTCACCAGACAACTTATTTACAAGGTTTGAAATGAATGGTTTGGAAAATTATACATACAGGGAACAGGCAAAACTGGAACACTTTAAGAGGTAACTAGCATAAGCAAACATTTTTACTGGAAGAGAAGGTTTTAGCGGTCACTTATACTGGTTGCAGTTAGCTACCCTGCTTAGCCACTAGATGGATGCAGGAAGCTCCTTTCTGCTTATGGCAGAAGGCAATCAGTGATTACAAGAGTCTTTAAGTATTTACTCAAAAAATGTTATCTGACAGTACCCAAAGCATGTGGGGTGGTTGCTGTCAGTGGTCTCAAAGCCATTAGACACTTTGGAGTTTCCCAGGGTTCTGAGTGCTGGAGAAAGGAGGCAGACAATCCCTGACCAGGTCCTGACTCTCTGGATGATCTGTGTTATCTCCAGGACTTCTTGTCTTGGCAGGAGGCTTTGAAGTGCAGGCAGGATGTCTTGCAGAGTGCAGTCTCAGTATGGTGTCATGTTGGCTGTGCAGGTGGTAAGCTCTCGGAAGGCAATTTCCAGGCAGTTCAGGATATAAGGCAGCATGAATACAACTGTAGAGAGCAGGTACAGTGGCAGAGCACACCTATAATGGCAGAGCACACCTTGTGCTCCCTGCTCATCTGCTTTTATCTGTACAGCCTCAGACCAATGGTCCTTTGGACACAGAATAGCCAATCAGAATGGCAGTTAGCCAAGCCTGACCATATTAGGTGAAGCCATAGACTCACTTTACCCAAATTTGGGCAGAGCACAGCCTTGCACAAGGCAACCATGTGTACCTTGTTTACCATAGGGTTCAAAACAAGTCTGGGCAGGCCACAGTCCTCAGTCTCAGTGGCTCCAGGTTCTTTTGTCTTCTTTCCTGCAGTTTCTTCAGAGAAGGAGAGCAGAAAAAACATGTCTGGGCAAGCCAGGACATGTATAAGACTATTTTGGCCTGCTTAGGCCTACCATGACACATTCTGATTGGAAAAGACCCCCAGGATCATCAAATCCAACCTATAACCATACTCTACAAATTTCACCCTTAAATTGTATCCACAAGCACCACATCCAAACGACTTTTAAACACATCCAGGGTTGGTGATTCAATCACCTCCCTGGGTAGCCTATTCCAATGCCTGGCCACTCTTTCTCTGAAAAAATGTTTCCTAACTTCCAGTCTAAACCCACTCAATTGCAGCTTGAGGCCATTCCCTCTTGTTCTATCACTATTTACCTCTAAGAAGAGACCATTAGCAGCCTCTCCATAATGTCCTTTCAGGTAGTTGTAGACAGCAATGAGATTTCCCCTCAGTCTCCTCTTCTTCAAACTAACCATCCCCAGCTCCTTTATTAGCTCTTCATAATATTTATTTTCCAGGCCCTTCACCAGCTTTGTTGCCCTCCTCTGCACTCACTTCTCTGCACCTCCACATCCTTCTTGTAATGAGGTGCCCAAAACTGAACGCGATACTCAAGGTGTAGCCTCACCGGAGCCGAATTCAAGGGGACAATCACCTCCCTATCCCTGCTGGACACAGCATTTCTACTACAAGCCAGGATGACATGGTTTTCTTTGCCACCTGGGCATGCTGCTTGCTCATAATAAGTTGTTTGTCTATTATCACCCGCAGACCTCTTTCTGCCTGGCAGCTCTCCATCCACACTTCCCCAGGCCTGTAGCACTGCTTGGGGTTGTTGTGGCCCAAGTGCAGGACATGGCATTTGGCCTTGTTGAAGGTCATGCCATTGATGTTGGCCCATGTTCACCATTCCCTGAGACTGATGTGTTTTTCACTTTTGGGTACAGAAGACTCAGGATCCAGGCTTCTAACTGAGCACGCAACAGCTATTTTAATGTGCTGCATGATGTCTTTGAAAAGGTGAACATGAATGTGTGTGGGGTCTGTTTATCATAAGGAGGGTAACTTTTGATGTGGTGGATTTAACTTGGCTCCATTTGTAATCTGTGAAGAAAGATAAGCCTATCTAAAAACTAACATAGCTGTCTACAACAGAATGGATATATCACAGCCTCCAAAAGTCTACTTTTCTCTTTTAAATATAAGGGGAGAGCAAGGTGACTGACTCAGGGACAGAGATCTTCATGACAAGTAGTTAATGTAGGCAAAATGTGTGCCATTTGCAGTGACTTGTTTTATTCAAGGGAGAATTAACTTTAGGAGTAGGATTTTATTAAAAAGATGTATGTCCATGGTACAGTCATACCATGTCTCTTGAATCCTATTTGATAGAAAGCTCAGTGAAGAGACTTTGTTGCTTGGGAGGTTAGCTCTGATGCAGATATTCTGTTATAACAAATTTCAACATCCGTTTAGCACAAGGTGTGCTCACCTACCTGTTCATAGCTCTAGGAGCCAAAATCCTTCCCAGTATTAAAAACCAAAGTAATCTTGAGAGATAATAGTACTTAACTGTTTTCTAAAAGAATTAATGAGAACTTTCCTTCTATATGTTTTCTGGGTTTAAGATATATATTTTCATTGCTGTAAAACAGCAGACTTTCTGCACCCTCTGATCCTGACAGCAAGAGAAATAAAGAAATGTACTCAGTCTCAAAAATGCTTAGATATTTCTCTATGACACTACAAAGTAAGATTTTTTTTTTTTTCAGAAAGTCACCAATAATTTCCTCGTTCTTCATTTCCGTATCACAGAAGGTGCTGCAAGAAGTCTTTCTTATGTGCTAAATTAATCTATTGACTGCATACTTCTGGGAAAAAAGAAAGCAGAATACTTCTGTCTCACCTCCATTTCCATCACCCATCTTTCCATTCAAATAGCTAGAACTTTGTCTTGGCTTCCAGGAATTCCTTTAGAGAAAGCAAGTCAGTTAAAATTGACTGTGCTATCATGCACAAAGCGATGATCTCCACTCCTAGACATAGATGTGGCTCAATTTTGTCAATTTCAAATAATTAATGTTAAATTTTGTCTTGTGGGGAGACATTATTATGTAAAATAAATATTCATAGAAAACATGTGATGTGAAGTGTGTATCATGGGTCTAGCTGAAGTTAGTACTTAGTAGAGAGGTGAAAAGGCTAGGAGAAAAACAAATCCACTTCCAAATCATCTTCAATAGTCTATGGAAATGCAAAATCTAAACAGTTAGGGTGTTGACTCATGTTTCTACCTGTTCTGCACAGAGCTTGAAAATTAAAACCCTATGAGTTGATCTCTAATAAATATGGTTTGATTAAATAAGTTAAATAATATGGTTTGAAATTTTAAGATACCAAGTATTCACAACACTTTAAAAAATAATTTAAATAGTACAATTTATTCACTGACATAATACTTTTGCCAGTGAAACACTGGCTAGCGTATTTCCCTCAACTAATCTCCTGCTAATCTTTGTTACTTGCAGTGTAGTATGTTCAGAGACAGCAGTCTCCTAATCAGTATACCTTGTGTTCTTATAATCAGCTGCTCCTCCATTGCTGTGAAGCTCATCAATGCCGTTCAATTAGGGCAAATACTGAAAAGCTGCTCTTTCTATTGAAATTGGCTGTGAAAGGGGGAGAGAGAGAGAGAGTGACAAAAGTAGCTCCATCAGGAGGCAACCGTTTTGGCTTGCACTTGCAAAATGTGCTCCAAGGTGATTTTAGGGCTCCTTCCATCTCAGATTGCAATGATTCTGTGATAACTTCAAAAGTTTTGGTTGAAGCAACTGTTTTAATCAACTAAATACCAGCCTTACCTCATCTTCCAAATAACAATTAAGCAAGATATGTGAGACTAAATTGGTATATCGTTGTTCACAGATTTTTTTTTTTCCCTCTCTGCCATGTGCTTGAAGATTATTTTCTTATTGCTTTGGGCTACACAGATTACTGAGGATGGATAAGCACTAATTTTAAGAAGGAACAATGCTGTTATTCTGATGTTACATTGTTAGGTTCTTTTCATTTAGGTGTATTACCAATGTCTTTAAAATGCTGGCTTTCAGATTGAGCCACAGTATTTACCCAGCAGAAAAAAAAAAAAAAAAAAAAAAAAAAAAAGAAAAGAAAAAAAAAAGGCATGTTTTTGCCCCAGGAGCCACTATCTATTTGCAATGACTTTAGGTGAAGCATTTTAGACTAAAAAAATCTGAAGAATTTAGCCTTGAAAGAGAAAAATCAAGTGCTTTTTAAGAATGAAAGGATATTTTGAAAACTTTCTTGGGTGTGACTCTCAGCTAATACAGCTGTAACGTATTTTGTATCATGCCAAAAAAGATGCTAAGGTCAAGACTGCATGCTGAGAAAGTTTTAAAAATGTGTGTGTATATTATACCAAAAGAATATGTAAAGAAAGAATAAAGAAAGAATAGCAGTGTAAGAGAAAGCAAACTTCCTGTTCCCTCCTCTACCCCAAAACTTGAAACCGAAGTTTTTACTTCCTTAAGACTAAATAATACATTACTTAGTATCTAGGAAGCATGACAATACACTATTATGTTTTGACTATCTAGCTGTGGAGATGTGGACCTCAGTGTTTGGGAAGGTTACCAGGACAGTGGGTGGGTCATGGTCTAGTGACAAGTGTTATTATTATTGATATTTATTTACCAAAGATAAAAAGCACAACAATGTATTTGACACCAATTCCATACTTCTCCTGTGTTGCTTGCTCTGGTTACTGAATGTTTCTCTGGCTTAAAGTGAGACCCATCACTGAAGCATGCCAGGAGGTGAAGGAGCACGTTATACTCTCTGGTGTATCTCACTTCTGCAACAGCTGGCAAAATGCTCTCATGGTAGTTTGGTATTCCATATGTAAAGCTGACAACAGAAGGAATTTTCTAATTAATCATAGCTTTGCGTAAAGTACTTAATGTGTGAAAAACATGGTGCTGTTTCCTACAATGTGAAATGTGGTAACCAGATGACTGAGCAAATCTGTTTCTTTATTCCATGTGGGGTTTTACAGATGCTTTTCTAGGCAAAGAGAAAGAGAAAGGAGATAAGGAAGGGAAAAAAAGAGGTACAAAACCAGCAGTAAAATGGTAAAAAGTGTAGAAGAGGAAAGAAGTAGAGGAGAGATAATTGAGGGCTGTCGGACATGTGTGACCAATAGAGCACTGTGCTGCCTGCAAGATGTCTAGAATTTGCTCCTACTGCTCACATTGGGCCTCATTTTGCATGAAAGAATGGCAGAGCTAAGGGGATAGTTAAAAAAATAAAGGACCCAAGGTAAGATGGAAACGCTAGTTTAGCACTTAATGCCTGGTGACTTTCTCCCTCTATATCCCATAGTGACAACAAATGTCTGCTATAGTACTTTGTGCTGTGTGTGATTGAGCAAGCATAGGCACC
This sequence comes from Eubucco bourcierii, assembly GCA_013396675.1. Classification (NCBI taxonomy): domain Eukaryota; kingdom Metazoa; phylum Chordata; class Aves; order Piciformes; family Ramphastidae; genus Eubucco; species Eubucco bourcierii. The sequence continues at coordinate 29,375 of VWZE01017012.1, forward strand.
ATTGAATGTAATTGCTGCTGAACAGAAGGTACAGCTCAGTGGTGTCATTATTATTTTGTCCATGTGAAGCCCCTTGGCTATCATAGCTTGGAGATAACTGCCTAGGGAATGGTCCCCAGGGTAGGTGGCTGTGGTTAAAAGGTTAGCAACTTCATTGTTTTCTCAGATTGTGGGGTGTTCAGGTGGCTTTTGCATTCTCTAATAGTAGTGTGTGCTCTCATGACATGTCCTGCAACGTGACATATAACCTTGTGGTTTAATCATAGAATGCTTGGGATTGGAAAGGTCTTTTAAAGCGATATGGTTCAACACCCTTGCAGTAAGCAGGGGCATCCCCACCTAGATCAGGTTGCTCTGAGCCCCATCAAACCTGACCTTGAATGTCTTCAGGGATGTGACCTCCATCATCTCTGCAGCAGTTTAAGAGATAACACTGTTTTGGTTCTAAATTACAAACAAGAGAGAGGAACTTTCTGGACATTCTTTTGAATATAGAGTGAATGAGCAGGGCATGAGTTGTAAAAGGAAAATAATGATAAAGTCTGTATGATTCATTGGTTTGCTAATTGGTGTAAGAATATATAAACAATTTCTCGGTCTTTGTTCCCTTTGCCTTCTGCTTCCACTGCCTTCACTGCTCCTCTACCTGTGACTGCACGCTAACCTTGACTGAACTGATAACATGTGAGGCCTTGTTGCTTTTCTATTTGGGGGGGGGGGGGGGGGGGGG
>VWZE01017014.1:3671-8671 GCA_013396675.1 Eubucco bourcierii
CAGAAGCTCAGAATCTCAGAATCACAGAAGCATAGAATCAGAGAATCATACAAGCACAGAATCACAGAATCAGAATCATAGAAGCATAGAGTCATAGAAGCACAGAAGCACAGAATGATAGAATCACAGAATCAGAATCACAGAAGCACAGAATCATAAAATCACAGAATTACAGAACCAGAGAATCAGAGGAGCACAGAATCATAAAATCACAGAATTACAGAACCAGAGAATCAGAGGAGCACAGAACCATAGAAGCATAGAATCACAGAGTCGACAAGGTTAGGAAAGACCTCAGAGATCATCGAGTCCAATCTATCAGCTAAGCCTTCTAATGAACTAACCCATGGCACCATGTGCCCCATCCAGCCTCCTGATGCCCAGCAACAGGACAAGGGCCAACGGTGGAAGCTGAGGCATAGGAAGTTTCATTTAAACATGAGGAGGAATTTTTTCCCTGTGAGGGTGCCAGAGCCCTGGCACAGGTTGCCCAGGGGGGTTGTGGAGTCTCCCTCTCTGCAGATATCCAAAACCTACCTGGATGTGTTCCTGTGTGATCTGCTCTGGGTGCTCCTGTTCTGGCAGGGAGCTTGGACTGGCTGAGCTTTGGAGGTCTCTTCCAGCTCCTGGCACTCTGTGATTCTGATTCTATGATTCTGATACTGTGATTCTATTATGATGATTCTATGATCCTATGATTCTGAGATTCTGTGATTCTATGACTCTGTGATTCTGAGATTTTGTGATTCTGTGATTCTGAGATTCTGAGATTCTGTGATTCCAGGATTCTAAACCTACCCTGCATGCCTCAGGTGCCAGCTGGGCAATGGAAAGGTGGTGCTAAGAAATTCAGAGAGTCATGGAATGGTTTAGACCAGGAGGGACCTTGAAGATCATCCAGTTCCAACCCCAGGTTGCTCAAGCCCTCATCCAACCTGGCCTTTAACACCTCCAGGGAGAGAGCATCCACAGCCTCCTCAACAAATCTGCTCATTCACAAACATTTAGCAATCATCCCAAGATGTTTTTCTCCCCTCTCCCTCCCCCCCTCCCCTTATATAGATTGCATTTAATTAATGACCTCAGGCACCCATTTCTTTCCGCTCAGAAGCAGCCCAGACCACAGAGTAGTGTTGCAAGTAGATCATCATGAGCCTGCTTCAGCCTGGAGGCCAAGCTTTTAGGGGTGACCTTGGACATTTGTTTTCCTGCCCTCTTCTAAGAGTTTGGGTGCCAACTATAGCAAGAACAGGGGGGCAGGACCTGGAATCTTGTGGTTGGAGCTGTTAGAAACCCTCTGAGCTTCTAGATTTGAAAGGAAAACGATGCAGACTAAAAAGAATTTTATTTATTATGAGATAATTCTATTTATAATGATCAAAACTAGCCAAAGGGCTTTCCTGCCCTGGTTAAAATGTTCAGACATCAGATGGGGCTTGTGGACATGGGGGAGAAAGGTGTGGGGGAGGTGTGCACTGATTTTTGTGCCACACCTGCACCAGAAGGATGCAAAAAATCTGGAATATAGGAGAAGCAGTCAAAAAACCCCCAAACCAGCAGAGATTTAACAATTCACTGTTGAAGATGTGCTGCAATCTCTCATCAGCTGTCCTGCAGCTCTCCCTTTCTGCCTTCCATGGTGGCAACAGGACAGGAGGCATTGACTGTGACACTCTGCACTAACAGACCACAGCTCCCTGCTGTTTGCTGCTCAAGGTGAAGTCAGATAATAACAATAACAATTAAAAGAAATAAAGATCATGAAAAAGAGAAAAAAAAAAAAAAGTAAGGAGAGAAATTCATAGAATCAGAGAATGGTCTAGGTTGGAAGACACCTCAAAGCTCAGCCAGTTCCAACCCCCACACCATGGGCAGGGACACCTCCCACTAGAAAAAGTCGTTCAAGGTCTCATCCAGCCTGGTCCTGAACACCCTTCTGTGCTCCACAACCTCCCTGGGCAACCTGTGCCAGTGTCTCACCGCCCTCACTGCAAACAACTTCCTCCTAACATCCACTTTCAATCTCCCCTCTGACACTTCAAAGCCATTGCCCCTTGCCCTGGCATTGCAAGCCCTTGTCAATAGTCCCTCCCCAGCCTTCCTGTAGCCCCCTTCAGATCCTGGAAGAGCACTCCAAGGTCTCCTTGAAGCCTTCTCCTCTCCAGACTGAAGAATCATTGAATCATAGAACCACAGAATCAGTCAGGGTTGGAAGGGACCACAAGGAGCAGCCAGTCCCAACCCCACTGCCATGCCCAGGGACACCTCACACTAAATCAGGCTGGCCACAGCCTCATCCAGCCTGGCCTTAAACACCTCCAGAGATGAGGAGGTCCCTGAGCAACCCCTGCCAGGCTCTCGCCACCCTCATGCTGAACAACTTCTTCCTAACATCCAGGCTGACTCTACCCATTTCCAGCTTGGTTGCATTCCCCCTAGTCCTATAACTGCCTGACAGCCTAAAAGGTTCCTCCCCAGCTTCTTTGTATCCCACTTCAGACACTGCCAGGCCACCAGAAGGGCTCCTGGGAGCCTTCTCCTCTGCAGCCTGCACACCCCCAACTCCCTCAGCCTCTCCTCACAGCAGAGCAGCTCCAGCCCTCTGCTTATCTTTGGGGCCCTTCTCTGGACACCTTCCTGCACCTCCATAGCCCTCTTGTAATAGGGGCTCCAGAACTGGATGCAGTACTCCAGGTGGGGTCTCAGGAGAGCAGAGCAAAGAGGGAGAAGGTTGGACAAGGCCTTGAGTGCCCTGTACTAGTGGGAGGTGTCCCTGCCTATGGCAGGGGGTTGGAACTGGATGACCCTTGAGGTCCCTTCCAACCTTACCATTCTATGATTCTCTAATTCTCTTGCCCCAACTCTCTCAGCCTGTCCTCACAGCAGAGCTGCTGCAGCCCTCTCAGCATCTTGGTGGCCTCCTCTGGACTGGCTCCAACCCTTCCATGTCCTTCCTGTGCTGGGGGCTCCAGAACTGGATGCAGTACTCCAGGTGGGGTCTGAGGAGAGCAGAGCAAAGCATCAGAATCCTCTCTTGCCCTGCCAGCCACGCTGCTCATCGTCATCATTATCATCATCATTAGCAATTATCACAATAATATTATTATTACCATCTTATTATTATTATAATCATTATCATTATAACGATTACCATAATCATTATAATTATCATTATTTTCAACCATTATCATCATATCATCATCATCACTATTACTACCATCATAATCATTGTCATAATCAATTATTGTCATCATCATCATTATCAATTATTATCATCATTATAGTCATTACTAGTATCACCATCAATTATCATCATCTTATTGTCATCATCATCACCATTATCCTTATAATCACTATTTTCATCATCATCATAATTATTATCATTATCATGATTATCAGTATCAATTACAACCCTTGTAATATTATTATTGTCATCACCAATTATCATAATCTTATTAGTAGTATTATCATCATAATAATCATTATCTTCACCATCATTATAATTATCATCATCATTATCAATTACCATCATTATTATTACCATCATCGTTATCATTATCATTAGCAATTATGATCATCATCACCATTACTGTTGTTATGATTAATGTCATTATTCTCATTGGCTTTCTGTAGCTATTACTGTTGTTGTTGTTATCATTGCTGTTATCATCATTGCTCACTATTGGCAAAGAACACAACCCTCTATAGCTGATGTGGTCTTTTATTATTACCTGCTAATAAGCAGCATTAATTATCCTGCCAGGCTGCCCTTTGCTTATCTGAAGGTCGAGAGAGTTGAATTTTCTCCCACTTCACCACCCTGGTTGGCCTCCAGGTGCTGTCAATAGCTGCCTGCAGATCAGAGCCATTGCTCTTCCTGCACCATCTCTGCCTCAGCATTTGAGGGTTGGACTTGAGGATCTCTGGAGGTCCCTTCCAGCCTCTAAGATTCTGTGATCTGCATTTTGTTTGCACAACCTCCTGGATTGCACACACAAATTATCCTACATGGAACAGGTTGCCCAGGGAGGTTGTGTCTGCTCCCTCCCTGGAGGTGTTCAAGGCCAGGTTGGATGAGGCCTTGAGTGAGCTGTGCTAGTGGGAGGTGTCCCTGCCTATGGCAGGGGGTTGGAGCTGGATGATCCTTGAGGGCCCTTCCAACCTTCCCATTCTANGTTGGAGCTGGATGATCCTTGAGGTCTATTCCAACCTTCCCATTCTATGATTCTATACATGTCCCTTCCTGGTCAGTGCCTTTGAACACTGAATGAAAATGTGCTTAAAAAAAAACCCAAAACCCAAACCAAAAGTGGCATTTTCCTAAATTCAGGATGAATTTCCTAAATTCATGATGAATTTCCTGAATTCATGATGAATTTCCTGAATTCATGATGAATTTCCTGAATTCATGATGAATTCATAATTTAAGTCATAAATCCATAGAATGGTTTAGGTTGGAAGGGAACTTAAAGTTCATCCAGCTCCAATGCCCCTGCCACAACCAGGGACACCTCTCACCAGCCCAAGGTTGCTCAAGGTCCCATCCAACCTGGCCTTGAACACCTCCAGGGAGGTGGCAGCCACAACAGCTCACAGCAAACCTGTGCCAGTCTCTCCCCATCCTCACGACCAAGAAGTTCTTCCTCCTCTGCACTCCACTCTCCCCTCTCCCAGCTCAAAGCCACTGTCCCTTATCCTGTCCCTCTCAGCCCTTGTCCAAAGTCCCTCCCCAGCTCCTCTGCAGCCCCTTCAGGCACTGGTAGGCTCAGCACTCACCCCACTCTCACTTCTTCCTCACATCCAGTTTTGATCTCCCTCTGCCAGTCTTCCAGGGGTTTGGAACTGGCTCCCCAACCTCCCTGGGCAAGCTGTGCCAGTGCCTCACTGCAAAAAATGAGAGCGTTTGTTCCTCAGTGACCTCTTCAAGCCCATTCCTAGACTGACTCCTTCCTCTTGCTGACAGCTAAAAATACTTTGTCTGATCTCTTGCTTGGGGGGTT
>VWZE01017014.1:11171-14318 GCA_013396675.1 Eubucco bourcierii
AAATAAACCCAAAGCCTGCTCTAGAGGAGCAGCACCAAATAAACCCAAAGCCTGCTCTAGAGGAGCAGCACCAAATAAACCCAAAGCCTGCTCTAGAGGAGCAGCACCAAATAAACCCAAAGCCTGCTCTAGAGGAGCAGCACCAAATAAACCCAAAGCCTGCTCTAGAGGAGCAGCACCAAATAAACCCAAAGCCTGCTCTAGAGGAGCAGCACCAAATAAACCCAAAGCCTGCTCTAGAGGAGCAGCACCAAATAAACCCAAAGCCTGCTCTAGAGGAGCAGCACCAAATAAACCCAAAGCCTGCTCTAGAGGAGCAGCACCAAATAAACCCAAAGCCTGCTCTAGAGGAGCAGCACCAAATAAACCCAAAGCCTGCTCTAGAGGAGCAGCACCAAATAAACCCAAAGCCTGCTCTAGAGGAGCAGCACCAAATAAACCCAAAGCCTGCTCTAGAGGAGCAGCACCAAATAAACCCAAAGCCTGCTCTAGAGGAGCAGCACCAAATAAACCCAAAGCCTGGGCTAGGCCATGTTAGATTTTGTGCCATTAAGCCTGAGTGCAGTCCACGAAGCTGCACCCCCCCAGCTCCCTCAGCTGCTCCTCCCCAACCCTGCTCTCCAGACCCTGCCCCAGCGCTCTTGACCTTCTCTGGACCTGTTCCAGCTCCTCAGTGTCCTTCTGGGAGTGAGGAGCCTAATACTGAGCCCAGGATTCCAAGTGAAACCTCCTCAGTGCCCAGCCCAACGGCACCATCACTGCCCTGCTCCTGCTGCCCACACCATTGCTGCCCCAGGCCAGGTTGCTGGTGCCCTTCTTGCCCACCTGGGCACACTGCTGGCTCATGCTCAGGCAGCTCCCTTGTGTGCCTGGAAGCCACCACAGAAGCTCTAACTCTAAAAATGCTCAGAGCCTTTATGTTTAGCAATGAAAAAGATGCTGACAGCCCTTGCCTTTGGCTGCTGATGTAGCCAAACCTTTATGGGGACAGTAAAAGAGCTGCTGCTGCAGGGCACGAGGCAGCCAGGCTCTAGATGCCAAGTTGCAGGGCAAAGAGAAATCCAATATCACAGAATCACAGAATCACTCAGGGTTGGAAGGGAGCACAAGCAGCATCCAGTCCCAACCCCCTGCCCTGCCCAGGGACACCTCACACCACAGCAGGCTGTCCACAGCCACATCCAGCCTGGCCTTAAACACCTCCAGGGATGAGGCTTGCAGCACCTCCCTGGGCAGCCTGTGCCAGGCTCTCAGCACCCTCCTGCTCAACAACTTCTCCCTAATGTCTAACCTCACTCTGCCCTCCTCTACCTTGGATCCATTCCCCTGCTCCTAGCCCTCCCCAAGCCCTCCAAAGTCCCTCCCCAGCTTTCCTGCAGCCCCCTTCAGACACTGCCAGGCCACCAGAAGGGCTCCTGGGAGCCTTCTCCTCTGCAGCCTGCACACCCCCAACTCTCTCAGCCTGTGCTCACAGCAGAGCAGCTCCAGCCCTCTGCTCACCCTCCTGGGGTACAAGACACAAGGCAGAGAAGCTGACAGCACAAACACCACCTGAAGAATTACTTCTTGGGCAGGGGGGGAATGAATGTCTTAAGAATGTCAGCATGAGGGTGGTGAGAGCCTGGCAGGGCTTGCCCAGGGAGATGGTGGAAGCCTCATCCCTGGAGGTGTTTAAGGCCAGGCTGGATGAAGCTGTGGGCAGTCTGATGTAGTGTGAGGTGCCCCTGGGCATGGTAGGGGGTTGGAGCTGGATGCTCCTTGTGGTCCCTTCCAGCTCTGCCTGATTCTAAGAAGAGAGTTCCTCTCTTTTCCTTTCCTGTAGCTATGTGAGAGGTTCAAACCTGTCTCCTGGCAGGAGGAATGAGACAACAACCAAAAGAATGCTTGAAAACCTCATGCAGAGGTGTGTGTGGGGGAAGAGATTCTCCCCCAAAGCAACAAGTAAGAGGAGATTCTATAGGTACAGCTGTTCAAACAGGTGCTTGGGATTGGCACCAACTCAATTCCACAGGAAATAAAAGCAGCAGAGATGAAGTCCTGACATGAGCACAAACATTTTTTTTTCCTCCTCCTCCTAAACACTTTCGAGGTGTTTAGGTGGAGTTGGCTGTATTCAAAAATCAGATTTTTTTAGAGGAACAAACCCAAGAAAAAGAAAAAAATAATTAAAAGAGAAGAGCATTTTACTCCAACCAGAACTTCTTCAACAGATGGGTAGGGGAATGGCAGAACAATCCAACTCCGTCTGCTGCCCGAGTCCCTGCTGAGACCTACTTCAGGCTGATAACACAATTCCATTCGTGGCTAAAGCCAGGCTCTGCTGGCAAGTTCAACTCCTCAGGTTTTGGGTTGGATTGGGTTTTTTTCTCTGGGGAAGGAGTGGAACAAACTGCTCTGTTTTGAAATTGCTTTATTATTATTATTATTATTACTAATGATTATTAAAGTATTGCTAAGATGCCAGCTGAAAAAATGTTGCCCGCTCCACGCTGCAAAGGTGGAAAGCACCTCCTGAAGCCTGGTGCTGAAAAGGAGCTGAGCCTAAGTGAAGCACATGGATGTCCAAGGCAAGCATGATGGATAAAATTATAGACCTATGGAATTGGGCTGGAAGAGAGCTCCAAAGGTCAAGTTCCACTCTCCTGTGGTCAACAGAAGCATCCTCAACTAGATCAGGTCACTCAGAGTCACAGAACTGTTGAGGTTGGAAGGGACTCTTGAGATCATCAGGGCCAACTCCAACAGGACCTGCAGGTATTCTTTACCCAGAGAGGATGCTAACCCTCAAAGAATAAAAAAACTTTGAGTTGGGGTGGTTATAGCTGCTCCTCCAAGCATGCAAGGGACTTATTGTATCTTACCTTAAATAAAAAAACCAAACCCAGCAACAATCAAAAAACCCAAAGCTCAATCACCAAGGACTGACAGAAGCAGCCCAAAAGGTTGATTTGTGACCAACAGAAGGAGATTTATGATTTATTTAGGGTGGGTCTGATATAAATTGTTTAAGTCAGAAGTTGTTCAAATGTTATGCTTCTAGAAAGGGAAAGGAGAAGAGGGAAGCAGAAGGAGAAGAGGGAAGCAGAAGGAGAAGAGGGAAGCAGAAGGAGAAGAGGGAAGCAGAAGGAGAAGAGGGAAGCAGAAGGA
>VWZE01017015.1:15785-26096 GCA_013396675.1 Eubucco bourcierii
AGAATAACTGGGAGAGTGTCAGGTGTAATTAGGAGAGGGCATAAAGCAACTGGGTGTGATGGGGAGAGGATAGGGGGTAACTGGGAAGGGATATGGGGCAAGTGGGAGTAATGGGGGAGGGATTGTGGGGTAACTGGGAAGGGGTGTGGGGCAAATGGGAAGGGTATGGTGTGACTGGGAGGAACTAGGAGGGTGTCAGGTGTAATTGGGAAGGGGCATGGGGCAATGGAGTGATGGGAAGAGAGTAGGGGGGAGATGGGAAAGAGTATGGGACAGCTGGGAGGGATAGGGGAGGGTTATGGGGTGACTGAGAAGGGGCATGGGGCAACTGGGAATAATGGGGGAGGGGCTGTGAGGTAACTGGGAAGGGGCATGGGGGAAGTGGAAGGGTTATGGTGGAACTGGGAGGGTGTCAGGTGTAATTGGGAGGGTGCATGGGGCAGCTAGGGGGATTGTAGGAACACAGGATATCTGGAAGGGATTGGGAGTGTACCAAGCATAACTGAGAGGGCACAGGGCATCTGGGAGGGATGGGAAGGGAGTATGGGACCACTGGGAGTGATGGGGAATGTGCTTGTGCTAGCTGGGAGAGGGCACATGGGGCAGCTGGGAGGGTTGGGGAAGTGTCAGAGGGTAACTGGGAAGAGTACACAGGGTGGCTGGGGTGGGTGGGGAGAATGACGTGGGTAACTGGGGAGGGGGCACAGCTTAACTGGGAGAGCCGTGGCTGCTGCATGGGGGAACTGAAAGGGTTGGGGAAGGACTTGTAAGGAAGCTTGTAAGGTGCATGGGGTTCCTGGGAGGACTATGGCAATGCATGGGGTCCCTGGGAGGCCCATGGGCAATGTATGGGGACCCTGGGAGGACTATGGCAATGCATGGGGTCCCTGGGAGGCCCATGGGCAATGTATGGGGACCCTGGGAGGACTATGGCAATGCATGGGGTCCCTGGGAGGACTATGGGCAATGTGTGGGGTCTCTGGGAGGACTATGGCAATGTATGGGGTCCCTGGGAGGACTATGGGCAATGTGTGGGGTCTCTGGGAGGACTATGGCAATGTATGGGGTCCCTGGGAGGACTATGGGCAATGTGTGGGGTCTCTGGGAGGACTATGGCAATGTATGGGGTCCCTGGGAGGACTATGGGCAATGTGTGGGGTCTCTGGGAGGACTATGGCAATGTATGGGGTCCCTGGGAGGACTATGGGCAATGTGTGGGGTCTCTGGGAGGACTATGGCAATGTATGGGGTCCCTGGGAGGACTATGGGCAATGTGTGGGGTCTCTGGGAGGACTATGGCAATGTATGGGGTCCCTGGGAGGACTATGGGCAATGTGTGGGGTCTCTGGGAGGACTATGGCAATGTATGGGGTCCCTGGGAGGACTATGGGCAATGTGTGGGGTCTCTGGGAGGACTATGGCAATGTATGGGGTCCCTGGGAGGACTATGGCAATGCATGGGGTCCCTGGGAGCACTATGGGCAATGTATGGGGTCCCTGGGAGGACTATGGGCAATGTGTGGTGCCCCTGGGAGGACTATGGCAATGTGTGGTGCCCCTGGGAGGCCATGGGTAAGCGGGAGGCTGTGTGGGGTGGCGCTGGGTGACTGGCACTGGGTGCTGCAGGCGGTGCAGGAGCAGGGCGCAGCGGGCGAGGCGCTGGCACAGGCGCGGGGCGAGCAGGAGCGGCTGCGGCAGGAGCTGCTGCGGCTGAGCCAGGCCCGCGAGGCCCTGGCCAAGGAGGGAGCCAGCCTGGGCGTCCAGCTCGCCGCAGCCCAGCGCCACGGCCAGGATCAGGCCCGGGAGGTGGCCAGGCTCAGGTGAGTGCTGCTGGGGCTACCGGGGGGTCACTCCCACCCTGCAGCCCCTCCAGGGTTGGCAGCATGGTGGGTGATGTGGTGGGTGATGTCCTGTAGGTCGGAGAAGGAAGGATTGGAGAGCAGCATCTTCCAACTGCAGCAGCAGCTGGCTCAGCTCGATGCCCGCAACCAGCAGCTGGAGGCTGAGGGCCGTGCCCACCTTCAGGCCAAGGAGTCGCTGGAGGGTGAGAGGTCCCCAGCCCTGCTCTGTGCCCAGCACCTTGGCCATCCCCAGCCAGCCTTAGACATCCCTAGCACCATCCCCAGCCAGCCTTAGACATCCCTAGCACCATCCCCAGCCATCTTTGCTTTCTTCCTCACCTCCAACCTTATCCCCATCTTAGTGATCTCCATCAGTGCCCATCCATCCCCATCTTCATCTCCCATCCTCAGCCCTGTTCATCCTCATCCTCATCCATCTCCATCTCCCATTGTCATTCCCATCTTCCTCATCTACATTTGTTATTTCCATCCTCATTTTCATTTTCACCATCATTATCCTTCACCCTATCCCCACCCATCCCCATCTGCATCCCTTGTTCATGTCTGTCCCCATCAATCCCCATTTTCATCTTCTTCCTGTCCACCTTCTTAACCAGCTTCATCTACCCTCGTTCGTATCTTCATCCTCCTCCCCTTCACCCTCTTCCTGGTCCCTATCAGTCTCCATTTTCATCCTCACTGTTATCCATCTCCGTTCCCATCCCTGTCTTCATCCTTGTCCATCTTGTCTGTTATCATTGTTGTCCATCACCATCCTTATCTTCATCCTTATGCATCTCCATCCTCATCCCCATCCATCCCCATCTTCATTCTCATCCTGTCTTCATTCCTGTCTCATGCTTGTCCATCTTCATCTTCATCCCCACCTGGCTCCAACCAGATCAGGACAAACTCTTCCACCACTGCATTCCCCTTCTGTCCCTGCTCCTGTCACTTAACCCACGGCCCTGCTGCTGGGTGCTGGATCCCTGCAGTTGGGTGCTGGATCCCTGCAGCTGGGTGCTGGATCCCTGGTCCTCTGCTGGGTGGCTAATCCCCATGCTGGGTGCTGTGTCCCTGCTTTTGGTGGATCCTTGCTGTTGCTGTTGCGTGGTGTGTCCTACCTGTTGAATGGTGGATCCCTGCTCTTGAGTGCTGGATCCTCACTCACAGGTGGATCCCTGCCGCTGGGTGGTGGATCTTTGGTGCTGGGCATTGGGTGGTGGATCCTCACTGTTGCCTGGTGGTGTATCCCTGCTGTTGGCTGGTGGATGCTCACTGTTGAATGGTGGGTCCTTGCTGTTGGGTGGTGGATCTTTGTTGGGTGGTGTATCCTTGCTGCTGGGTGGTGCATCCTTGCTGCTGGGTGGTGCATCCCTGGTTGTCAGGTGGCAGATCCCAGCTGCTCCGTGGTGGATCTCTGCTGCTGGGTGGCAGATCCCCGCTGTCAGATGTTGGATCCCCGCTGCTGGGTGGCAGATCCCCGCTGTTGGATCCCTGCTACTGGGTGGCAGATCCCTGCTGTCGGGTGGCGGATCCCCGCTGCTGGGTGGCAGATCCCCGCTGTCAGATGTTGGATCCCTGCTGCTGGGTGGCAGATCCCCACTGTCAGATGTTGGATCCCTGCTGCTGGGTGGCAGATCCCCGCTGTCGGGTGGCAGATCCCCTCTGTCAGGTGGCGGATCCCCGCTGCTGGGTGGTGGATCCCCGCTGCTGGGTGGCAGATCCCCGCTGAGGGCTGTGTCCCCCCCGCAGCGGCGCTGGGTGCAGCTGGGCGGGCGCGGGAGCAGGAGCGGCAGCAGGAGCGGGAGCAGGCGCTGCGGGCACGGCGGCAGGCGGTGGCGGCGGCCGAGGCGGCAGCGGTGGCAGTGACCCTGCAGAACGCCCGCGACAGCCACCGCGGGGAGCTGGGTCGCCTCCAGCGCCAGAAGGTGGGTGCTGGAGTGCCAGGGGGGCTCGTTGGGGGGCACAGCGCTGGGGCTTGGGGCAGCAAGGTGAGCGTGATGGCGATTTGGGGCATCTGGGGTGCAGTGGTGGCTTGAGGGTCACAACACTGACTGTCAGGTGCAGTCCTGAATTTGGGGGTGCAGTGCTTCTCTCCAGTGCTGATCTTTGGGGGTCCAGTGCTGATTTTGGGAGTCCAGTGCTTATTTTTGGGGTGAATGCTGATCTTTGGGGTGAATGCTGATCTTTGGGGGTCCAGTCCTGATATTTTGGGTGCAGTTCTGATCTTTGGGTGCACAATGCTGATTTTTGGGGGTGCAGTGCTGATCTTTCAGGGTGCAGCGCTGATCTTTAGGGGTGCAGTGCTGATTTTTCAAGGGCACAGTGCTGAGTTTTTGGGGCTCAGTGCTTCTCTTTGGGGTGTCAGGAGGAGCTGGAGGCCGAGAGGGGCCGGCTGGTGCTGGAGCAGGAGGAGCTGGCAGCTGAGTTGGCAGCGCTACGGCGGCAGCGCCAGAACGAGAAGCAGCAGGTTGGTGCCCCCAGCGTGCCCCCAGCCTTGCCCTGGCTCTGTTGTCACACTCTTCCCCCCCAACCTGAGCTCTGTCCCCTCCAGGCCCTGGTGCTGCAGGAGGAGGAGCGGGCAGCTATGGCCAAGACGCTGGCAGGGCTGCAGCAGAGCCTGGCAGAGGCCACGACTGACCTGGAGCAGCAGCGGCGAGAGGTCACCATGCACCAGGAGAAGGAGCAAGTGGGTGTTGGGGGGGGGTGTCCTAGGACCCCCTCCCACTGCAAACCCCAATGCCTGAGTGTCCCCCATGCCCCTCACCACTCAAACCCTTTGCCTGAGTGTCCCCCATGCCCCTCACCACTCCAAACCCTTTGCCTGAGTGTCCCCCATGCCCCTCACCACTCCAAACCCTCCATGCTTGGGCACCCGGGCATTGCACACCACCCCTGTACCTGGCTGACCCCATGCCTGCACCCCTGTTCCAAGCCCCCCATGCTTAAGCACCTCCCACTGCAACCCCCAAATCCTGAGGCTCAGTCCCCATTACAGCCCCCCCAGCTGGCAGCCCCCACCCAGTGCCTGCCCTTTTCTGTCTGCAAGCTCCTCTCTGCCCTCTGTGAGCCCAGGGGTGCTGGGGATGCTTGGGCACCAAACCCATCCCCATGGCAACCAGCTCCTGGGACCCTCACCCTGCCTTGGGAGGGGGTGCTCAGGGCTCCCTGCCCCCCTCCCCCAGAGCCTGGCAGCAGAGCTGCGCAGCCTGCAGCTGCAGGTGGAGGAGGCAGCGGCGGCGCAGGAGCGGGAGGCGAAGGCACTGCGGGACCAGGCCGCGGCGGCCGCGCAGCAGCGTGACAGTGCCCTGCGGGAGGTGAAACCCTCCCTGCCCCCTGGAGCCCTTCCCAGCCCTCACATATCTTGTTGGCCTCTTCCCACCCCTACAGATCCTTTCCCATCCCTACAGATCCCTTCCCATCCCTGCACATCCCTTCCCACCCCTACAGGTCCCTTCCTGCCCTGCTAGATCCTTCCCCAGCCCTCCAAATCCCTTCTCAGCCCCCTGATTTCTTCCCAACTCTCTTCCAACTTGTCCAGGTCCCTTCCCTTCAGATCCTTCCCAGGATCCCCAAATCGCTTCCCAACCCCNTCCCTCCCCAGCACTCCAAATCCCTCCCCTATCACTTGGATCCTTCCCCAGCCCCCCAAGCCCCTTCCCAGCCCCGCTGCTGCCCGCTCCCCCCGCAGTGCCCTCTCTGAGCCCGTGGTGCCCGGTGCAGGCGGNGGAAGCCAAGCAGAGCCGGGAGGGCTGCGAGGCGCAGCGCAGGCAGGCGCAGGAGGCCAGGAGAGCCCTGGGGGACGAGGCCAGGGAGAAGGAGACCCTGAGGCGCTCCAACGAGGAGCTGCGGGCGGCTCTGCGGCGTGCCGAGGGGCAGCGCATCAGGTGAGGGGCAGCGGGGGCAGGGGGCTGCAGGGCAGGGCGTGCACCTGGGGAAGGGGAGGCTTGAGGTGGGAGATGATGAGGCTGGGGTGGTGCTTGAGGCTGGGGTGGTACTTAAAGCTGGGGTGGTGCTTGAGGCTGGGGTGGTTCTTGAGGCTGGGGTGGTTCTTGAGACTGGGATGGTTCTTGAGGCTGGGGTGGTGCTTGAGGCTGGGATGGTACTTAAAGCTGGGGTGGTGCTTGAGGCTGGGGTGGTGCTTGAGGTTGCAGTGCTTGAGGTTGGGGGGTGCTTGAAATTGGGGTGGTTCTTGAGGTTGAGGGTTGCTTGAGGTTGGGGGGTGCTTGAAGCTGGGATGGTGTTTGAGGCTGGAATTCTGCTTGAGGCTGGGGCTTGCTTGGAGTCATGCAGTGATTCGGGTGCTCAAAGCTGGGGTGGTGCTGAAAGGAGATGTCTAAACTGGGAGATGCAGAAGTTGGGATTAGGGTAATGGACAAGGAGATACCCAGAATGAGACATGCATGGGACACAGTGGGGTGCTTGGGTGCCTAGGGTCAGGGTGATGCTCAGGACAAGGTAGCTGCCCAGGTTAGGAGATGCAGAGGACAGGATGGTGCCTTGGAGAGTGATGCTTGGGGTTTGGGTCAGGGGAAGCAGTGGAAGAGGATGCTTGGGATAAGAGGAGGCTCAAGCTGGGAAATGCAGAAGTTAGGCTGATGCTTGAGGTTGAGGCCAGCCCCTTTTGCCCCTCTCCTGCAGCCTGAAGCGTGCCAGCGAGGAGAAGGAGCAGCAGCTGGCACTGCTGGAGGACGGGCGGGTGGCAGCAGACAGGGAGGTGACAGAGCTGCGGGCAACCCTGCGGGAGGTGGAGCGTGCCCGCCTCGATGCCCGCCGCGAGCTGCAGGAGCTGCGCCGACAGGTGAGGAGGAGGAGGCGGACGGTGAGGTGCCACCACCACCCGTCTGAGGTGCCACTACCACCACCCATCTGAGGTACCACCACCACCACCCGTCTGAGGTGCCAGCAGCTGCTCCCTTCTCCTCCTGGGGCAGGTGAAGGACCTGGACAGTGAGAACAGCAAGAGGAGCAAGGAGGTAGGGGAGCTGCAGGCACGCGTGGCCCTGGAGGAGCAGCGGGAGGAGGAGAGCCGCAGAGAAGCCTTCGGCCTCAGGCAGAAGGTGGTGGAGAGCGAGGCTGGCGTGGAAGCTGCCAGGAAGGAGGTGAGGGGTCCCCAGGGGTTTCTAAGGGCCCCTGAGAGCCCATAGCATCCTGTTGCTTGGTTCTTCTCCTCCCAGTGTCCTCATTACCCCACAGCTTGGTACCCATCACCCCACACTGTCCTCATCACAGCTTGGTACCCATCACCCCACACTGTCTTCATCATCCCACAGTGTCCTCATCACCCCATACTGTCCTCATTACTCCACAACTTGGTACCTATCACCCCATAGCATCCTCATCACCCCACAGCTTGGTACCCATCACCCCACAGTGTCCTCATCACCCCACAGCTTGATACCCATCACCCCACAGTGTCTTCATTACCCCACACCTTGGTACCCATCACCCCACACTGTCTTCATCATCCCACAGTGTCCTCATCACCCCATACTGTCCTCATTACTCCACAGCTTGGTACCCATCACCCCGCAGTGTCCTCATCACCCCACAGCTTGGTACCTATAACCCCACAGCTTGGTACCCCTCACCCCACAGTGTCCTCATCGCTCCACAGCTTGATACCCCTCACCCCACAGTGTCCTCATCACCCCACAGCTTGGTACCCCTCACCCCACACTGTTCTTATCACCCCACAGCTTGGTACCCTGCATATGCCTGTGGGGTGATAGGGACACTGTCTACTGTGCCCTTGCCCCATGGCATGGTGCCTACTGTCCCCTGGCTTCCTCGTTACCCCACAGCTGGTGTCCTCTGTCTCTGGTGTCCCTACTGTTAGTTGCTTGATGCCATGCCCCTTGGTGCTTCTGTCACCCAACCACTCAGTGTCACAGGTCCTCATTGCCCCCTGCATCCTTTGTGTCCCTCGTCAGTGCATCTGCTGCACCCACCTTGTCCCCTTGCTCTGGGCCTGATCTCCCTGAGTGTCCCTATCACCTCACTGCTCCATCCTCTGCCTTCTTGGGGTCCCCCATCACCCCATTGCTCCATCCCTTGACTCCCCATCATGTTATTGCTCCATCTCTTGCATCTCTCCTGTCCCACATCATTTGCACCCCATCACCCTATTGCTGTGTCCTCTGCATCCCTGGGGTCCTCCATACCCCATGACTCCATCTTTCTGCATCCTCATTGTGTCCCCTCTGGGTGTCCCCTCTCACCCTGTTGTTCCATCCCTTGCACCCCATCACCCTATTGCTGCATCTCTTGCATCCTTGCTGTCCTCCATCACTCCATTCCTCCATCCTTGCACTCCATCACCCCATTCCTGTATCCTTCACATCCCTGGGGTCCCACATACCCCATTACTCCACCCCCTGCATCCTCACCACTCTTACACCCTTGGGTGTCCCCTCTCATCCTGTTGTTGCATCCCTTGACCCCCTCACCGTATTTCTCCATCTCTGGCATCCATGGGGTCCCCCATCATTTGGACCCCACCACCCTGTTGCTGTGTAATACTCTGCATCCCTGAGGTCCCCCATACCCTATTACTCCACCCCCTGCATCCTCATCACTCCGTTACTCCACTCTTCGGGTGTCCCTCGTCACCCCCTGGTCCCACCCCTGGTGTGCCTCTCCTCAGCCCATTGCTCCATCCCCACCACCCCTCCTCTCCTCCCCTCTCCCCATCCCCTTTGCTGCTCCCCACAGCTCCAGCAGCTGCAGCGGCGGCTGGCAGAGGCGGAGGCGGAGTTCCGGCAGCGGGAGAAGGACCTGGCCCGCAGCTTGGAGGAGGCTCGGGGCAACGAGAAGAAGCTGCTGGCCGATGCCCGCAACCTGCAGCTGAAGGTGGAGGCGGCACGGGAGGAGGCTGCGGAGCTGAGCCTGCGGCTGAGCGCGGCCGAGGGCCGGGCGCAGGGGCTGGAGGCAGAGCTGGCCCGCGGCGAGGCGCTGCGCCGGGCGGCAGAGACGCGCCTGGGCGGCATCCAGTCCGCCCTGCGCCGCACCATGGGCATCGGCGGGGCACGGGCCGGCTCCCCCAGCAAGGGTGAGAGGGCCTGGGGGACCCTCCCACCGGGGCCTTCAGCTCTGGCTTAGGGGGAAGGGGATGTGTCCTGCTGTGGTGCTCCCACTGCGGTGCTGCTGTCCCTGCAGGTTCCCTGTATCCCATTTCTGCATCCCTGGGGATCCTCTGTATCCCATTACTGCATCCCTCAGGATCCCACATATCCCATTACTGCATCCCCTGCGTCCCTGAGGATCCCCTATATCCCA
Organism: Eubucco bourcierii; assembly: GCA_013396675.1. NCBI lineage: Eukaryota > Metazoa > Chordata > Aves > Piciformes > Ramphastidae > Eubucco > Eubucco bourcierii. The sequence continues at coordinate 24,908 of VWZE01017015.1, forward strand.
TTGCTGCATCCTCTGCATCCCTGGAGACCCCTTATATCCCATTGCTCCATCCCTGGGGATCTCTCATATCCCATTGCTGCATTCCCTGTGTCCCTGGGGATCCTCCACATCCCATTGCTGCATCCCTGGGCATCCCCCATATCCCATTGCCCCATCCTTGGTGTCTCACATCACCCCATTGCTCCTTTTCTTGCATCCTTGGGGTCTCCCATATCCCATTGCCCCATCCTTGGTGTCTCACATCACCCCATTGCTCCTTTTCTTGCATCCTTGGGGTCTCCCATATCCCATTGCCCCATCCTTGGGGTATCCCATCACCCCATTGCTCCTTCTCCTGCATCCTTGGATGTATCCCATCACCCTATTGCTCCATCCCTCAGGTCCCCCTATTTCCTCAGTGCTTCATCCCTGGGGGTCCCCCACACCCCATATCCCCCCAGCACATCCCAGCGCATCCCCCCTGGCCCACTCTGGCTTTGCCCCCTTGGCAACTGTGCCCCATTGTCCTCGTGTCACCCAGTCTGTCCCATACAGGTGGGGGCCCTGAGGGCTCAGGGAGCTCCAGCTCACCCCCGGGCCCCGACGCAGCGACCGAGCCCGAGGCGGTGCGGGCAGCCCTACGGGATTTCCTGCGCCAGCTGCAGGATGCCCAGCGGGAGAGGGTGTGTGTGTGTCTCCCCCTGTCCTCTCCCCTCCCTATCCACCCTAAAAATGCCCTTTTTCACCCCAGTTCCTTGCCCCAGGAGGAGCTGCGGGTGCAGGTGGGCAGCCTGGGCCAGCGGCTGGCAGAGGTGGAGGAGGAGCGGGACAAAGCCAGCAGCCAGGCACAGCAGCTCCAGAAGCTGCTGTCTGAGAGTCAGGAAGGTAATGGGGTGGGTTTGTTGGGATGTTTCCCCTTCCAGATTGTGGGATTTGGGGTGATTTGGGGAAACTGAGGCATGGAAGGGGGTGGGGAGATGGTGCTGCATGGGTGTGCTGGGTGCTTGGAGGGATTTTGCTGTGCTTGGCTCCAAAATTCTGGTGAAACTGGTAATAGAACTGGAGAACTCCCTGTGCAGAGCCATAAATCCCAGCTGAACTGGTAAATGCCCACATGTACCCCCCCATGAATCCCAGTACAACTGGTAAATGCCCTGTGCAGACTCCATAAATCCCAGCTAAACTGGTAACCCCCTTATGCCCCCCCCTA
>VWZE01017018.1:0-16988 GCA_013396675.1 Eubucco bourcierii
CTTACCATTCTATGATTCTATAATTCTATGATATAAAAGCCTAGGAGTCTGGTGAGGCCATGGTGTGTTTGTGCCCCTGGTGATGCCCAGCTGGCTCACGAGTGTGAATTACAAAATGCCAACACAAGCTGGGGTCCAGAAGTTATACCCTGGCAAACCTGGGAGAAGTCCTTGTCACTCCTAGCAAAAGGAGTTGGAGTAGCTCATGCTACTCTCTTTGTGTGTGGACATCTGTGTGTAACTTGTGAGTGCTAAGGTGTGGTGTCAGCCAGCAGTGCTGGCTGAACCTGTCTGGAAGGGGGGATACTTTTCCTGCCTGCATAGAGCCTGCCTTAACTACTGGCTACTTACACTGGCATTAAACCCTGCTGCTGTGGTGTGAGATATGGGTCAGAGGGTTTGCACAGAAGGCTCATAGCTTGGGAATGAATTCCAACACTGCTGGCTCCCTTTCTTGAAATCAAGCTTTATCTTGATTTATTTGTCTTTCTGGATGGGGGCTGACCGCCTTGTGCCAGCATTTGAGAAGTAAAGGGACTCTTGATTTTCTTTCTGCAGAAACTTGCTCTCTGGCACTTTCTCTCCTTGCACCTCTTCCTGTGCTAAAGCTTAGTCCTCCTCCATCCTGACCTTCCTTGTGAGCCTGGAGCTGAGGTTCTGGGGACCCCCATGTGCCTTCATGATAGGAAGTTCCTTTTCTTTCTTGTCTTAAATGGTCATAAGGTCAAACTCAATCCAATATTGAAAAGCTGGTGTTAAATAAATACAGATAAATAGTGAAAGATAGTGGCTTTATCCACTTGCCTGCTATTTTTATTGCTTCCTTTACTGTGTGAGAAAGACAGGCTGGAGAGCTGGGCAGGGAGTAACTGGATGAAAGGCAAGGGGAGAGGCTTGCACCTTGGAAAGAACAACCCCAGGGATCAGTATAGGTTTGAGACTGACCTGTTGGAGAGCAGCGAAGAGGAAAATGGACCTGGGGGTCCCAGTGGATGGAATGCTGACATGAACCAGCAATGTGCTCCAGTGGCCAGGAGGGCCAGTGCCATCTTGGGGTGTATTGGAAAGGCTGTGGTTAGTAGGTCAGTAGAGGTTCTTTTTGCCCTCTACTCTGCCCTGTTGAAGCCATATCTGGAGTACTGTGTCTGGTTCTGGGCCCCTCAGTTCCAAAGGAACCTCAGGGAACTGCTTGAAAGAGTCCAGCGCAGAGCCACAAAGATACTGAAGAGAGTTGTTGCGGAAGGCCAAAATAGACCTAAAGATGTCCTGGCTTGTCCAGGCATGGTCCCCTGCTCCCCCTCTCTCCTGCTGATGGGGGAAGCAACCATGGGAAAGGAAAACAAAGGCTTGGTGCCATTAAGTCTCCTCTCTCTGGTAAACAGGACACCCTCACGTGTTTATACACTTGTGTTCTGCCCTCAAAGAGCAAAAGCCCTAGCTCACCTAATACGGTGAAGTTTGGCAAACTGCCATTCTGCTTGGGTAAGATAGGTGACCAAAGAGCCATTAGTCCACATTAGTCCTGGAAGGCCACATGAACAGGCTGAGAGAGTTGGGGATGTTGAGTCTGGAGAAGAGAAGGCTCCAAGGAGACCTTATTGTGGCCTTCCAGTATCTGAAGGGGACTACAAGAAAGCTGGGGAGGGATTTTTTAGGGTGTTGGGTAAGGATGGGACTAGGGGGAATGGGCTACAGGAGGGCAGATTGAGACTGGAGATTAGGAAGAAGTTCTTCACCATGAGGGTGGTGAAACACTGGAATAGGTTGACCAGGGAGATGGTGGAAGCCTCATCCCCGGATATTTTCAAGACCAGGCTGAATGTGGCTCTGAGCAACCTGATCTGGTGTGAGGTGTCCCTGCCCATGGCAGAGGACTTGGAGCTGGATGATCTTTGAGGTCCCTTCCAGCCCTGACAATTCTATGATTCTATCATTATTTTGTGCTGTTGGCAGGTAGTGACAGTCACAAACAGAAACACAGAGTACTTGGTGCAGCAGTTTCCTAAGTCCTGCTTGCTTGATAGGATGTAAATCTTCATCTTTTTCTTTGAGGGATGAAATGCTGTTCTGATACAGAATCAGAGGGTGGTCTGGGTTGGAAGGCACCTCCAAAGGTCATCCAGTACAACCCTCTCTGCAGTCAGCAGGGACATCCCCAACTGGAGCAGGTTACCCAGAGCCCTGTCCAGCCTCACCTTGAATATCTGCAGGCATGGGGCCTCAACTACCTCCCTGAGCAACCTATTCCAGTGTTCCACTACCCTCATGATGAAGAACTTGTTCCTATACTCAAATGAAGACTTGAACAGCCATGTACAAATGGTCCAGGTCACATTCCTCTCCCTCTTCCCACCTCAATAAAAGTGCTTGCACTGTTAGCCTCTACAGATGAAACTATTCATGGCTTTGATCATTTGTTAAGAAAACTCAGATGAGGACCTGTCATTTTATGCCTAGATTCATGGATTTATCACACTCTGCAATTTTTTTTCACCCTTCCCCCACAATCATATCCTTTTCCACTTGTCCTCTACTTCCATTGTTTCACCTGCTTCCCCCCCTCACCCCCACCCCCACAATCACCATCTTGATTGTATTTTCATGGATTTATCACACTCTGCAATTTTTTTTCATCCTTCTCCCACAATCATATCCTTTTCTATTTGTCCTCTACTTCCATTGTTTCACCTGCTTCCCCCCCTCACCCCCACCCCCACAATCACCATCTTGATTGTATTGAAATGTGAAGGAAATGACTTGTCTTATTTTCACAACATGATTTATCCTATGCCTAACAGGCAGGGGAAAAAAAAGTTTCTTGCTTCTTTCACGTCTCTCTTACAGAAATATTCAGCTGAGGAGCCATTCCCCTCTGCCCCTTTTTTATTTTGTTTGATTTCTTTCCACCATCCAGCTCAGTGTGACTCTGAGCATTTGTCTGTTATCCCTTCAAGGCATGAGTTATGTGACTTACATTTCAGTTCTGATGACTAATGCTTTCTATTACTAGCTGTTTCTTATTTATCCCTTATTTCTTTCTTGACACAGTTATTCATTCACTTCTGTCTGAAACATCTTCCCCTACCATAAACTAAGCTGTTTTCAGAAACTGAGGGATGGCAAATCCAGACAGGACCTTCAAGATCACCTATTCCACAATCTGAGTTCCTGGATCCAGTTGCTTTGGGACACTGAGGTGATTAATGAGCTACTTTCCTTTTAATATAACATCCTAAACCCTGCTTATATTTCAGCGGTGTGCAATGCAACTGCCCAACTGTTATGTTGGGCAGTCATAGAATTACAGAATCATAGAATGGTCTGAGTTGGAAGGGACCTCCAAAGGTCATGCCCTCTGCACTCAGCAGGAGAATCCTCAACTAGATCAGGTTGCCCAGAGCCCTGTCCAACCTCACCTTGAATATCTCCAGGGATGGGGCCACAACCACTTCCCTGGGAAGCCTGTTCCAGTGTTCCACTGCCCTCATGATAAGGAACTTGTTCCTAACATCCAATCTAAAATCTGCTCTTACAGGGTAATATTTTCTCTACTGGCATGACTGGACCAGTGAGGGAAGCAACACCCAGGTACTCTGGGCTTAGAAAGTCTCAGACTCAAGCACCTGACCTTGTGTCCTGAGCCCTTTGGCTGCATCAAGAGCAGTGTGGACAGCAGTGCAAGGGAGGGGATTCTGCCCCTTTGCTCTCCTCAGTCCCCATCTGCAGTCCTGTGTGCAGTTCTGGAGTCCCCAGCACAGGAAGGACATGGAAGTGTTGGAGCAGGTTCAGAGGCGGCCACAAAGATGCTCAGAGGGCTGCAGCAGCTATGCTGTGAGGACAGGCTGAGAAAGTTGGGGTTCTGCAGCCTGGAGAAGAGAAGGCTTCCAGGAGACCACCTAGTAGCCTTCCAGTATCTGAAAGGGTGCCTACAGGAAGGCTGGGGAGGGACTATTGACAAGGTCTTGCAATGCCAGGACAAGGGGCAATGGGTTTGAACTGGCAGAGGGGAGATTTAGACTGGATGTTAGGAGGAAGTTGTTTGCAGTGAGGGTGGTGAGACACTGGCACAGGTTGCCCAGGGAAGTTGTGGCTGCTCCCTCCCTGGAGGTGTTGAAGGCCAGGCTGGATGAGGCTTTGAGTGTCCTGTACTGGTGGGAGGTGTCCCTGCCTATGGCAGGGGGTTGGAACTGGATGATCCTTGAAGTCCCTTCCAACCTTACCATTCTGTGATTCTGTGATTCTATGATACAGTTGTGTCCAGCACCTATCTATGGCTAGGAACAAAATGTCTACAAATGTGTATAGTTATGGCTCTCTGCATGACAAGGGATGCTACCTCCAACCCTCCTCCTCCTCTGCCTCCATCCCTGACCAGTTCCAGTCTGGAAGCTCTGTGTCTGGTTTGAGTTGCAGGGTGCCAAATCAAATCAATTGCAGTAGATCTAATTAGCCTACATGTTCCTACTGCCTAACTGTGATTAAAGTTTGTTTTTTTAATTCCCTCCTCCCAGACTGATAAGACCACACTTGGATTTTGTTGGCTTGGAGTTCAGGGCACTCTCTGCACCACTTCTTAATAAACAGAAATATGTAAAGATGAAGTGCAGCTATTTAGACTCCTGTCTGTACTTCACTTTTACTCTGCCTGACCGAAGCATTGCTTCTGTTAGCAGAAAAAGGTTGTGAGTTGGGGAGATAACCACAGAGCAAGTTGATCCAACCTCTAACTGTAGCAGAAAAATGGCATTGACAATGAGGCCAAGTGAGTGCCTGAAGGAGAATAGGAGGTCTGCAACGGGGAGGATCAGTAAAACATTGATTTTAATTAGTCCTACTAATTTCTTAAACAAGCATGCAAGCTTTTTAATGGCAAAGTGTGGCACTTTTGAGACTACTGTTGATATAATCTGAATAGCACCTGGCTGCTCTGACCATGCCAAGTCTGTAATTTATCTACAGGCTGCAGGACACAGGAATTAATGGGTTTAAAAGTTCGGATTTAAAAAAAAAAAAAAAAAAAGGAAAATAAAATGAAAGAAAAAGGGGAAAAACAAAGAAAAAATGAAATAAAAGAAACAAATATATTGAGTAATAGAAAAAAAAAGAGAAATCTGAAGGTGAGCTTTGCAAAACAAAAGTAAAGAATAATTTCCCCAAGGTCAATCTATTATCCATTAAGAAATGTGTTGTCAAGGAATGCTGTTAACTGTGTTTAGTAATGCTGTGGTTGTTGAAAGGTAAGGAAAGATTTAGACTGGATGTTAGGAGGAAGTTGTTTGTAGTGAGGGTGGTGAGACACTGGCACAGGTTGCCCAGGCTGCTCCCTCCCTGGTGGTGTTGAAGGCCAGGTTGTGTGAGGCCTTGAGTGAGCTGTACTAGTGGGAGGTGTCCCTGCCTATAGCAGGGGCTTGCAACTAGATGATCCTTGAGGTCCCTTCCAACCTTACCATTCTATGATTCTAAGTTGATTTGGAATGGGGAAAGCTTTTATTTCCAGGGAAAAAAAAAAAAAAAAAAGAAAACAATTTTGGATGTGGTTTTCTTTTTTTAGTCTTAAACCTTGAAAAGATTCTATCCTATCTGCATAGATACAATTCATACACTGTCATTTATTTTTTTGAAGTTTCCAAATATCAAGCAGTCTCCTTGAAGCATTTGACTTAGTGGAGATAAAGAGAGATATTTATTGCCTGGCATGACACATTAAAATACCCTTGGAAGTGTATTGACTGTGGTTGCTTTGCAAAATTGCTTGCTAGCTCTTCCTTTGAAAGCACAGGAAAGAGGAGATATTAGCAACTTGTTCAGTGGAGTTACTCAGCAGCAAAATATGTTTAAAATGGAATGAGCCCTTAGATGTCTTTGTAAAGGAAGAACTGGAACTGGAACTGGAACAGGTTGCCCAGGGAGGTCATGGCTGCTCCCTCCCTGGAGGTGTTCAAGGCCAGGTTGGAGGAGGCCTTGAGTGAGCTGTACTAGTGGGAGGTGTCCCTGCCTATGGCAGGGGGTTGGAACTAGATGACCCTTGAGGTCCCTTCCAACCTTACCATTCTATGGTTCTATGATCTCTGGAGGTGCCTCCCAACCTCTGATGTTCCGTGGTTCTCCCACTCAATATAATTATTCACATACAATTAAGAAAAAAAGAAGTTTTTCTTGCTCTTCAGCACTGGGAGGTGTCCCTGCCTATGGCAGGGGGTTGGAGCTGGATGATCCTTGAGGTCACTTCCAACCTTACCATTCTATTATTCTATGAACTGGAGATAGCTGGAGAGGAGACCTCATTCATGCTTGTAAAGTGGCCTTGTAAAGAAGAAGGCCATTGCCATTAGGGGGTGTATTAGAAGGGTTGTGGTTAGTAGGTCAACAGAGGTTCTCCTTCCCATCTGCTCTGTCCTGGTGGGGCCACATCTGGAATATTGTGTCCAGTTAGGAGCCCCTCAGTTCAAGAAGAGGACCTCAGGGAACTGCTTGAAAAAGTTGAGCACAGAGCCACAAAAATGGAGTGAAACATCTTCCTTAAGAGGATAGCCTGAGGGAACTGGGGCTGTGCTGCTTGGAGAGGAGACTGAGAGGTGACCTCATTCATGTTGATAAAGATGTGCAGGGTGAGTGCCAGGAGGCTGGAGCCAGGCTCTGCTGGGTGATGCCTTATGGCAGGACAAGGGAAAATGGTGAAAGTTGAGGCATAGGAAGTTCCATGGAAACATGAGGATGATTTTTTTTTTTCTGTGTGAAGGTGACAGAACCCTAGAACAGGCTGCCATGGGGAGTTGTGGAGTCTCCCTCTCTGGAGATACTCAAAACCTGCCTGGATGTGTTCCTCTGTGATCTGGTGTAGGTGACCCTGCTCTGGCAGGAGGGTAGGACTGGATGAGCTTTCAAGATCCCTTCGAGCCCCTGACATCCTGTGATTCTGTGAAATTACATGGCAGTGTTACTGCTGGTTCTAAGGTAAGGAAGGACTGAAAGTATTACTTGTGTTAAAACTCCTTTCTGCCAAGATATTGGAAACTCTAATCTCTTCCTGTGCTCTGCAGCATATTCCTTTAGCACTCAAGACAAGCAGGGGAAGCTCTGTTCCCTGTAGGATGAACTACTCCTTTAAAACACTTGGATTTTTTTTTTTTTTTGTCACTTGTCACCCACATATTGCATGCTGCAGATGTATGTGAACAAACCAGGGGAGAATTAGGCAATCTTTAACCATTTACAAGTGACACAGCCCTGCTCTCTTTGCTGTGAGTGCTGGCACATGCCTGCCAGCTTGGAATTGCAGCACTACCTGGGCAGCCCCAGTGCCCTCCCCATGGTTATTCAAACAGGAATATCCAATACAATGCTCTCAGTTCCTGACCTCGAGGGGTTTGGGCTAAACCAGTGTAGTGGAGGGGCAATTAATTAATGTGAGATGATATTTTAAAACTTTACTGTTGTTTATTAATATTCAATATTCAGAACTCTCACCACCCTGATCACTAATTTTAATATCACTCAGTTCTTTGCATTGGTCATGGAAACTTTATATACAGGTTACAACAGGATCCAGCAATAACCACTGATAATATAGAACATGAATTGAACTCCATTGAAGCTCATGTTGAGCTTTTCATCACCCCAGACTCCCAGGGCCTTTTGCTCAGGCTGCTCTCAACCATTCACCACTCAGCCTGGACTTGTGCTTGGGATTGTGTAGCCAGATGCAGGACCTCACACTTGGCCTCAGAGAGGGTTTCTCTGATGGAGTTTTGGGAACAGGAAGGCTTTTGAATTCCTCTGTTACATTTGTACCAGTGTTTGCTTCATTCAGATGTGTGTGTGACATGCACACATCAACTGGACACAGTACACATGAGCAAAGCATTTGCAGTGTGAGTGCAGCCCAGACAGCAACTGAGTGCTGGGCTGCAGCAAGAGCAGTGTGGGCAGCAGGGCAAGGGAGGGGATTCTGCCCCTTTACTCTGCTCTTGTCAGACCCCACCTGGAGTCCTGTGTGCAGTTCTGGAGCCCTCAGCACAGGAAGGACATGGAACTGTTGGAGTGGGTCTAGAGGAGGGGCACGAGGATGATCAGTGGACTGGAGCAGCTCTGCTCTGAGGACAGACTGAGAGAGTTGGGGCTGTGCAGCCTGGAGAAGAGAAGGCTTCCAGGAGACCTTAGAGTAGCCTTCCAGTATCTGAAGTGGGCTACAGGAAGGCTGGGGAGGGACTATTGACAAGGTCTTGCAATGACAGGACAAGGGGCAATGGGGTTGAACTGGCAGAGGGGAGATTGAAACTGTATGTTAGGAGGAAGTTGTTTGCAGTGAGGGTGGTGAGACACTGGCACAGATTGCCCAGGGAAGTTGTGGTTGCTCCCTCCCTGGAGGTGTTCAAGGCCAGGTTGTGTGAGGCCTTGAGTGAGCTGTACTAGTGGGAGGTGTCCCTGCCTATGGCAGGGGGTTGGAACTAGATGATCCTTGAGGTCCCTTCCAACCTTACCATTCTATGATTCTATAAAGCATTGCCCAAGACACTCCAAACTCCTCTGCTGTCTCTGGTGTTTGTGTGGCTTGTCTGTAGGACAGGCTGGCAGGCTTAAAATCCTTTTCCACCTGCAACTGTGTGTAGTGGAGGGGCAAATAATTAATGCGAGATGATATTTTTATAAAATAATATTGTTTATTAATATTCAAAATTCAGAACTCTCCCCACCCTGATCAATAATTTTTATAACACTCAGTTCTTTGCATCACTCATGTGAGCTTTATACAGGCAATAACAGGCTCTAGCAATAAGCAGTGATAATATAGAACATGAATTGAACTAGATTGGGCTGGCAGAGAAGGTCGCTGTGGTCAGTGTACAGCTTGCAGTCAGTACTCCGCTTGCCCACTAGATGGCCTCAAGGAGCTCCTCTCTGCTGATGGCAGAAGGCAATGGTGAGTTACAAAAGGCTTTAAGCAGTCACTCACAAAATGCTCTCCCGACTGGCAGGGCTGGCTACAGCTTCAGACAGCACCCAAACGCTTTCAGGGGATTCTGGTCATCTGCTGAGACTTCTGGTTCTTCCCAGGCTGCTGGGGAAAGGAGGCAGACATCTCTGACCTGGTCCTGATCTCCTCTGGGTGATCTGTGTGTCTCCAGGGCTTCCTGTCTTGGCAGGAGGCTTTCAGGTGCAGGCAGGATGCAATGCCATGTGCACTCTGGGCACGGTGTCACATTGACTGTGCAAGCTGATTGCATGCAGGCATTTAGAGCCTGTTCCTGGTAAACCTTTGGAAGGCAGTGTCCAGGCAGTTCAGGATATAAGGCAGCATGGATACAATGGCAGAGAGCACAGATACAAGGGCAGAGCACGCTGTGCTCCCTGCTTATCTCTTTTTATCAATACAGCCTGAGACTAATGGGGCTTTGAACACAGAATAGCCAATCAGCATGGCACCTTGCCAAGCTTGACATTATTAGGTGAAGCCATAGGCTTGCTTTACCCTTTTTAGGGCCCTGCACAAGGCAGGCACAAGCCGAGCCTGTGTACCTTGTTTACCACAGGATGCAAAGGGCCAGGGTCCTTAGACCCAGTGGCTCCAGGTACTTTGTCCTCTTTCCTGCTGTTGTCTCTCCCCAAAACAGAAGGAGGGAGAGCAGAAAAACATCTGTGAGTAAGCCAGGACAAGTACAAGTCTATTTTGGCCTGCTTAGGCATGCCATGACAGTCAGGCTTAGAGTAGTGCTGACAGAGCTGTAGCTGTGATCTTGTAGGTTGCTGCAGAAGTGATCCCCAGCGCTTAGGGCAGTCCTAAGGCATAGACTGGTGCAAGTGGGCTTGGCCTGCATATTTTATGCATTCCCCAATACCAATGGATATGGCTCCCCTAGGAGTGCAGAATGAGCATTGCTACAGGAAACATTCGTGGGGAGGCCTTGGCCTTGGCGAAACTCTTTAGGAGGCACTGCTGTCCTAATTGGAGGGCAGTCTCGGTCCTTACTTTTTCTTTTCTTCATGTGTTGGTTTGGAAGTTACCCCCCACCATAGACTCTATTGAAATCCCCCAGACTAGACTCAGCCAGCTGGAAGTTAAGGACTGAAGCTCTATTTATAGCTCAGCACAATGTACAAGCAGAGATATACACTATAGACAGGAATAGTTACAGACATAGACAAGTTAAAGGGAATACAGAAACACAACAGCCCTCCCAGAAATCAGAGTCCCCAGGAGGGGCTCCCAACCACCCTTCCACCTTCTTTCCACCCCTCTGCTTTACAGCAGGGTCTGCCTTATGTGCAAGGTGAGTTTGGAGGATGGGCAAGGGGGGTTAGAAGCAGAGTTGGGTTACACAGCAGAAAGCCAGAGGACACAGCAGCTCCCAGAGAGAGATACTCTCTCTACCTTATCTATATTTGTGTCTTTGCTTTTTATCCATCTCAGCAAGCCTATGAGTGAAGCAGACATCAGCAGTGTTTGCTTTTCACAGCCTAACATCTCATTTTTCTCATTAAAATATTACACTTAGCCTCAAACCAGCAGACTTCATTTTTCTATGTTTTGGTTTGGTTTGTGTTTTTTGCTTGGTTTTTTTTTCCCTTTTCTCCTAATCTTCTTAGCCCAAAGGGAGGTTGGGACATAAAGATATCTTTTATGTATTGAGGGGAGGTTCTTCTTCCCCTCCACTCTGTCATGGGGAGGTCACACCTGGAATACTGTATCTGGGTTTGGGCTCCTAGTTCAAGGGAGACAGGGACCTGCTGGAACCCAGTGGAGATCCTTGAGAATGGTTAGGGGACTTGAGCTCTATGAAGAGAAACTGAGAGCCCTGTGGCTGTTTATTCTGGAGGGGATCTGATCAATGTCTATCAATATCTGAGGGATGGGTGTCAAGTGGAGGGCACCAAGGTCTTTTCAGTGGTGTGCAGAAATGAGACAAGGTGCGATGGATACAAACTGGAACAGAGAGGATTTCAGCTCAACATAAGGAGAAACTTTGTTACAGTGTGGGTGGCAAAGCCCTGGAGCAGGCTGCCCAGAGAATATCTTTCTCTGGAGACTTTCAAAACCCACCTGGATGAGTTTCAGACTACCCTGGGTGATCCTGCTTTGGCAGGGGAGTTGGACTGGATGATCTTCCAATATCTAAAGGGTGCCTACAGGAAGGCTGGGGAGGGACTATTGACAAGGTCTTGCAATGACAGGACAAGGGGCAGTGGGTTTGAACTGGCAGAGGGGAGATTTAGACTGGATGTTAGGAGGAAGTTGTTTGAAGTGATGGTGGTGAGACACTGGCACAGGTTGCCCAGGGAGGTTGTGGCTGCTCCCTCCCTGGAGGTGTTCAAGGCCAGATTGGAGGAGTCTTTGAGTGAGCTGTACTAGTGGGAGGTGTCCCTGCCTATGGCAGGGGGTTGGAACTAGATGACCCTTGAGGTCCCTTCCAACCTTACCATTCTATGGTTCTATGATCTCTGGAGGTGCCGCCCAACCTCTGATGTTCCGTGGTTCTCCCACTCACCATCACCATTGTTGCAACCTACAGAAAGGCAGTGGAGTTCTTCCTACGCTGAACATCTTTCAGGCATGCCCTACTGCAACCTCTATCTTCTAAATAAGGAGAACAAGAAAAAGAAAAACAATCCACATTTCTCCTCAGCATGTTTTACTGCCCATTTTCATTCTGGTTTATTTCTTTTTAATGTCCCTGCTTTAAACCTTTATTGGCTGAGAACTATGACCTTAGTTTTTCAGCGAATTTTCAACTGCGCGCTCCCATTAGGTTTTGTGACAGCAATTTGAATTTTTATTTCACAGTCTAGATAATCTAAATGTTAAAGGTGGGAATGTAGAAGTCAAACTGAAGCTTTCTCCTTAATAATAAGGTCTGCCTAAGTGCAAAACCAGATAAACATATAAAGGCAAGGAAATCTGAAGTCTAATGTAGAGGATGTCAGAATGATTAAAGTAATCTTCAAGTTATTAGCAAAATCATTACAAATAAGATATTTTAATACTAATTTGACCTACTTAAGGCTTGCATTGAGACAAGCTGCACAATGCAACAGTAGGCAAGATAGAATCAGAGAAACATAGAATGGCTTAGGTTGGAAGGGACCTCAAAGCTCAGCCAGTTCCAACCGCCTGCCATAAGCAGGGACATCTCCCGCTAGTACAGGTCACTCAAGGTCATCCAACCTGGTTCTGAACACCTCCAGGGAGGTTGTGGAGCACAGAAGCACAGAATGTGATCTTTGATCACATTCTGTGCTTCTGTGCTCCACAACCTCCCTGGGCAACCTGTGTCAGTGTCTCACCACCCTCACTGCAAACAACTTCCTCCTAACATCCAGTCTAAATCTCCCCCCTGTCAGTTCAAACCCATTGCCCCTTGTCCTGTCATTGCAAGACCTTGTCAATAGTCCCTCCCCAGCCTTCCTGTAGGCCCCCTTCAGATACTGGAAGGCTACTAGCAGCTCTCCTGGAAGCCTTCTTTTCTCCAGGCTACAGAGCCCCAACTCTCTCAGGCTGTCCTCACAACAGAGCTGCTGCAGCCCTCTGAGCATCTTTGTGGCCTCCCCTGGATTCTCTCCGCTCAGTCCAGATGTTGTTGCCCATACAGACTGCCTATCCCTCTCTCCTTACAACTTTTCTTCTTCACCAACTTTACACCAGAAAGAAATAAGGCCCCTGGGATGGCAGCTGCCTTCTCTGCTGGTTTCTGTGAAGTGCAGAGGATAGACATCCTCTTCTGTTGGTATCAGAAACTGTTGGGTGGATTTGGTGCAGTAAAGCAAGCATTAAATGAAAAAAAATATTGCAAAATCTGTCCTCATGGGTTATGTGAAGCCTGAAGTCCCTCTGTTAGCTTCATTTGTTCCATCACATTGGGACTTTGCTCTCATCAGAGCCCCACCTGGAATCCTGTGTGCAGTTCTGGAGCCCCCAGCACAGGAAGGATATGGAACTGCTTGAGCGGGTCCAGAGGAGGCCCCAGGTCCCTCTGCATAGCATCTCACCAACTGCACCACTCAGCTTGGTACCATAGAATCACAGAATGGTAAGGTTGGAAGGGACCTCAAAGATCATCCAGTTCCAACCCCCTGCCATAGGCAGGGACATCTCCCACTAGCACAGGTCACTCAAGGCCTCCTCTAACCTGGTCCTGAACATCTCCAGAGAGGTTGTGGAGCACAAAAGGTGATCTTCTATCACATTCTGTGCTCCACAACCTCCCTGGGCAACCTGTGCCAGTGTCTCACCACTCACTGCAGAGAACTTTCTCCTAACATCCAGTTTCAGTCTCTCCTCTGCCAGTTCAAACCCATTGCCCCTTGTCCTGTCATTACAAGACCTTGTCAATAGTCCCTCCCCAGCCTTCCTGTAGCCCCTTTCACATACTGGAAGGTACCATCTGCAAACCTACGCAAATATGAAACTTTTCCTGACTTAAATTTTAATTCTATAGGGTGCTGGGGTACTACAGACTAGAGCTCTCCTATATAGAAATGCAATGACATTGAACTCAGGGTGGGGGGTGGTAAAGATGAACAAATAAAGGAAGTTAGTATTTTGGGGAGCTGAGAAATAAAACTCTTTGTAAACGGATAGTAACCATTAGGAGGTATTTTTTGGCATGGAAATAACTTGGCTGGCTTTTCTACAGGAGTGTGAAATCTCATGAAGCTATTGAATGGGATATTTCACAATAAGGTATTACTTCCTTGCCTGTGAAATGTGCTCTGACCAGTGCAGTGATATAAAAGCATCCCAGGTAAGCTGCATGCTGTCAGAAGGACTCCCATTATCCCCATAACAATGCTGCATAATGATCCTCTCCCTGTATGTATTAGGATCCAAGATACTGACTCAGCCAGGAGAAAAGAACTCCAATACCATTTATTTAGGTCCAGAAGAAAAGAAGTGTGCTCATAAAATAAAGTAAGAAGGACAATGCCTATTATTAGAAGTGCAATTGAATTTGCATCACTAGAGGTTGATGCTAGGATGTTTTTGGTTTTGCTAAGTGCTGCACCAAAGCTGCCTGGCAAATCAGCAACAGCTCCCAGGCTTGCTGGTTATAAAACTGCTTTAGCCACAGCAGCTCTGACTCTTAGTGGTCTGTCCTGAGCATTTGACCTTCTTCCTGAAGTGGAAGGTATGGAAATAGTTCAGTAAAATTGTGTGCATCAGCAGCCTAAAAGGCAAATTGCACCCTGGGCTGCATCAAAGCAGCGTTGCTAGCAGGTGGAGAGAGGGGATTCTGCTGCTTTGCTTTGCTCAGACCTCACTTGGAATCCTGTGTCCAGCTCTGAAGCCTTCAACACAGGAATGATCTGATGGAGCAGGTCCAGGGGAGGGCCATGGAAATTATCAGGGAGTTTGAACAGCTCTACTCTGAGGACAGGCTGAGGGAACTGGGGGTGTTCAGCCTGGAGAAGAGAAGGAGACCTAATAGTGACCTTCCAGTATCTGAAGTGATCTACAGGAAGGCTGCAGAGAGACTGTTTGTAATGGCCTGCAGTGGCAGGATGAGGGCAATGGCTTCAAACTAGAGCAGAGCAGATTGAGACTGGATGTGAGGAGCAAGTTCTGCACCGTGAGGGCAGTGGAACACTGCAACAGGTTGCCCAGGGACATGATTGAGGCCCCATCCCTGGAGATATTCAAGGTGAGGCTGGACAGGGCTCTGGGCAACCTGATCTAGTTGAGGATGTCCTTGCTGAGTGCATAGGGGGTTGGACTGGATGAGCTTTGGAGGTCCCTTCCAACCCAGACCACTCTGTGATACTGTGATCTTACACGAGGTAACAACATTTGAACCTTGCACTTGGTCTTGGTGACCCTGAAGATTTTTTCCAACTTGAATGTTTCTGTGATTCTGTGTCTCTAGGGAAATGGACTTAGAGTAATGTAGGAAGGAGAAAGATAATTTGATCATTAGGCAGAAGATCCAAGACTTTTACTAACATAGAAGGAAGTCACTAGCTTCTTGGTGATGTCTTAGACTGGGAAAAAAAAATAAAATAAAAGTGACAAACAGAAATCTGAGACCAAAAGATGAAAATCGAAGAATCACAAAATCACAGAATGTTGGGGGTTAGAAGGGACCTCTACAGATCATCCACTCCAAGCCCCCTGCCAAATTAGGATCACCTGGGTTAGTCTGCACAGCAATTCATCCAAGTGGGGTTTGAAAGTCTCCAGAGGAGGAGAACTCTGTAACATCTCTGGGCAGCCTGCTCCAGGGCTCTGTCAGCCTCGCTGTAAAGAAGTGTCCCATTCTGTTGAGGTGGAGCCTCCTGTGTTCCAGCTTGTACCTGCTGTTCCTTGCCCTGGGTTAGTCTGCACAGGAATTCATCCAAGTGAGGTTTGAAAGTTTCCAGAGAAGAACTCCACAACCTCTCTGGGAAACCTGCTCCAGGGCTCTGTCAGCCTCACTGTAAAGAAGTGTCCCCTTCTGTTGAGGTGGAGCCTCCTGTGTTCCAGCTTGTACCTGTTGGTCCTTGTCCTATCACTGGGCATTGCTGAAGTCTGACACCCTCATCTTGGCACCCACCCCTCAGATATTCATAGAGGTTGATCAGATCCCCTCTCAGCTTCCTCTTCCCAAGAGCAAACAGCCCTGGGGCTCTCAGTCTGTTAATTCTATAATTTTAAATTATTCTTTTCTACTAATTCCTGAAAATGTTCTAGCAGGGTTTCTAGCTGGATAAAACACACACCTGGGGAAATGCACCCAGTCACTTGTTACACTATTTAGAATCATAGAATGGTAAGGTTGGAAGGGACCTCAAGGATCATCTAGTTCCAACCCCCTGCCATAGGCAGGGACACCTCCCACTAGTACAGGTTACTCAAGGCCTCATCCAGTCTGGCCTTGAACACCTCCAGGGAGGGAGCAGCCACAACCTCCCTGGGCAACCTGTGCCAGTGTCTCAAATGCACCCTCACTGCAAACAACTTCCTCCTAACATCCAGTCTAAATCTCCCCTCTGCCAGTTCAAACCCATTGCCTCTTGTCCTGGCATTGCAAGACCTTGTCAATAGTCCCTCCCCACCTTTCCTGGAGCCCCCTTCAGATACTGGAAGGCTACTCTAAGGTGTCCTGGAAGCCTTCTCTTCTCCAGGCTGAAGAGCCCCAACTCCCTCAGCCTGTCCTCATAGGAGAGCTNTTGCTGTCTGGGCTGCATGTGCAATTTTCCCACTTTTAAAGCCTATGGGCACAGGCAGGACTCTGACAGGGAGAATAAGAGGAGGGCAAGAGGTGTAACCAATTTAGCATCCTGAAAATTGGAGGAGATGCATTGCCTAGCTCATGCACTAGTGTGGTGAGAGATTACCTTGTTCCTAGGCAATTCCAGAGGGATGGCTATCTTCTGGAATTTAGAAACCTTAATAGAAGTGGTTATTCCATAACCTGCCAGTGACCTTTTGCAGGCTGTGTCAGTGGATGCAAAGCGGTACCTATTAGATGTCTCTGCTTTGCTGTGGGGGGAGAGCTGTTTTCTGGCAGCCTGTGAATTAAAAAGCTGCAAGCACTCAGAGATTCTCTCTGTCTTGCTCCTCACTTACACACCTGAGGTGAGCCATTGTCTCCCAGCCATTGTTGCTGGTAACAAAGTTGCCATGGGAATACTGGTTTGAAAAGTGTGGCACTTTTCCTGCGGTGCTGTGGGATGGGAAGGTTTCTGCTCCGACCTTGTGCTGTGAAATGTAAATGTCTACAGTACTTAATTCCTTGTATTCAGTTTAAAATCTTGACAGCTGTTGTTACAGCTCAGCAGTGCTTTTCTCTGGAATTTGCAGAATCACAGAAAACATCCAGCTGGAAGTGACCTCCAAGCTCATCCAGTCCAACCTTCCACCCAGCACTGCAGGGGGAACACCAAAACATGTCTCTAAGCACAGCTCCACAGGCTGCTCAGACACCTCCAGGGATGGGGACTGCAGCACTGCCCTCATCAGACCCCACCTGGAGTCCTGTGTGCAGTTCTGGAGCCCTCAGCACAGGAAGGACATGGAA
>VWZE01017018.1:17183-50061 GCA_013396675.1 Eubucco bourcierii
GTGTCCCTGCCTATGGCAGGGGGTTGGAACTAGATGATCCTTGAGGTCCCTTCCAACCTTACCATTCTATGATTCCAGCAGCTGAGAACCCTCTCTGGGAAGAACTATTTCCTAGCATCCAGCCTGAAACTCCCCTGCTGCAGCTTGGAACCATTTCCTCTGCTCCTGTTCCTTGCCCACCAAGGCGCAGAGATTGTCCCTTCCTCACTTCCAACCTCCTTCCAGGTAGTTGTAGAGAGCAATGAAGTTTCCTCTCCTTCTCCTTGTCCCCAGCATGAACACCCCCAGCATCCTCAGCCCCTCCTCACAGCCCAGGTGCTCCAGGCCCTCTACCATCTTCATTGCCCTTTTCTGGACATGCTCCAGCTCTTCAATATCCTTCCTGTGATGAGGGTCCCAGAACTGAACACAACACTCAAGGTGTGGCCTCATCAGTGCTGAGCACAGGACGATGATCACCTTTCTGTCCCTGCTGGCCACAGTGTTTCCTATCCAAGCCAGGATGCCGTTGGCTTTCTTGGCCACCTGTGCACACTGCTGGCTCATGTTTAATCTCTTGTCAACCAGAACCCTCAGGCCCCTCTCAGAGTTTCGGCTTTCCACAACTCCCAAGTCTGTAGCTTGCCACGGGGTTACTGTGACTCAGGTGGAGGATGCTCAACGAGGTTAACTGAATCAATATATTACAGTCTGGTCCTTTAACATTAGTTAAATACAGCAGCAGTCAAGAAACCTTTGCTATTTGCATCTTTGAGGGAAACAAAAAGGGTTTTCTTCACCTTAAGTCTAACTATAGATTTAATTTAGCTTGAGGCTTTGTATTTCCAGCAGCTCTACTTTCATTGCAGATTGCTTCCCCCAAAATACTTCATGCTACTTCATTTTTTTCCTCTGCTACTAGTCCCTGTTTTTCTTCCTGGATTTAATTACAAGCCTCATTTGTAGAAGATATTAATAAAACTGCAGCATCTGCCTCCTCCCAGGCTGGTGGAGCTGACAACATTGGAGTTGCCGTAGAGTGGTCACTGCTTTAAGGCTGCTGAAGGCTGCTCAGACCACCACTACAATCTGCACTCCTCTTTTGTCAGGGTAAAGTTAGTTAAAGAGCTGTAAAACAGGTGACAAGAAGAGAGAAATTAATCACTTTGAAGATGAAAGAGCAAAAAACAATCTTAGGCTTTAAAAGAGAACAAGGATCAAGTGTGACACTGCTGTTAGACAGAAAACTCCTGAGAGAAAGTGCAAGAGAAAAGGGCACTGTTTAATTCCTGGGCCTGTTTGAAACTAGCATCTCTCCTGGTAAAGAGGTGAGTCCAGGGGAAAAAAAAAATCAGAGAAGAGGGACATTTTGTTCCCTTGTACTGTTTCTTAAACCAATGTTGTATTTGTGCTAGGGAACTATCCTGTGCTTTGGGTTTGGTTTTTTTTTTAATTATTGTTATGTTTATTTCCAAGCTTCACTTTTAAAAAATCAATACATTGATAATTTATTAATTTTAAAAACCAACCAAACAAACAAAAAAAAAAGAGTTGTGGAACATTTTTTGCTGCTGAGGGCTAAAGAAATCTTTTAAGGACCTTCAGCGAGTGGTACTTTAAGAAAGTCTTTAGTGTCATCTGATTTTGAAGGGAATAAACCCATCAGCTGCAGGCAGTATTGAGCAGGACAGAGAGGAAAGATCACAGAATCACAGATACTTTCCAGTTGGAAAAGCCTCTCAGGATCAGCAAGTCCTAAAATCCCCTCAGGATCACCAAGTCCAACTCTTATCCCTACTGTGAAAAGTTCACCTTTAAACTACATCCTCAAGCATCGTATCCAAATGACTTCTAAACACATCCAGGGTTGGTGACTCCACCACCTCCCTGGGCAGCCCATTCCAATGCTTGCCCACTCTTGCTGGGAAAAATGTTTCCTAACATCCAGTCTAAACCTACCCAGTTGCACTTGAGGCCATTCCCTATTGTTCTGTCACTAATTACCTGTAAGAAGAGACCAGCACCAACCTCTCCAAAACGTCCTTTCAGCTGTAGAGAGCAATGAGGTCTCCCCTCAGCTTCCTCTTCCTCAAACAAAGCAGTCTCGGCTCCTTCAGTTAGTCCTTATAAGATTTACTCTCCAGGCCCTTCCCCAGCTTCATTGCCCTGCTCTGCACTGGCTCCAGCACCTCCACATCTCTCTTGTAATGAGGTGCCCAAAACTGAACACAACACTCAAAGTTTGGCCTCACCAAGTCCAAAGTTTGGCCTCACCATGAGCCAAGTCCAAGGGGAAAATCCCCTCCCTGCTCCTGCTGGCCACAGCATTTCTAATCCCAGCCAGGATGCCATTGACTTTCTTGGCCACCTGGGCACACTGCTGGCTCATATTGAATTGTTTGTCTCTTACAACCCCCAGGTCCCTTTCTGCTAGGCAGCTTTCCAGCCACACTGCCCCCAGCCTGTAGCATTGCATGGGGTTGTTGTGACCTGGCATTTGGCCTTATTGAAGCTCACGCCATTGATGATGGATCCAATCTATCCAAGTCCCTCTGTGGAGCCTCCCTACCCTTCTGCAATTCAACTTGGTGTTAACTGCAAGGCCATCCAAGGTTCCAGCACTGCTGCTTGAAAGCAGAACTCCCAACATTGTTATCTTCCATAAGGCAGCCCCAAAAGCTGGTTGGACTCCTTCTCTGCTTTTCACTTTAATCTGGAGAGAGGTGGCATGCACAAACCTTTGGGAGAAGGTGCCCACCTCAGTCCACAAGTAGAAATTCTTTCCACTTAGACGCCTTGCTCTGAAGAATTGAGCTACAGGATCTCAATGGTGCATGCTAATGTTTGGCTGCAACCAGGGCTCAGGCTAAATTGCTTTTATTAAAGGCTACTCCACAGTAAGCTGCCAGTAGCATTCATTACTGCAAGACTAAAGTTCATTTATTGGGTTGTTATTGATGGAATTAAGTAGACTGATCAGGAACAATTCAGAGCTGAAACAACTATGTCATGTAAAGAATGAAACTTTTTACTAGTAACACATAAAAAAAAAAAAGTATGGCTTGAACTAATAAGTGCATTTTAACTAAAAGTGGACAGCAAAGCTCAAAGTTTTCACCTGATGAGGTCTAACAACGCCTCTGGATACACAGCTGTTATATTTAAGGTCAGCTGTAGCTCTAAAGTCTTAACAGCTCTACTTGTGCACTGCAGATGGTTGCAGGATCAGCTGTGCAGTGTTCAGGTCAGGTCTTTTGCACCCAAAGACCTGTTGGAGAGTTGTGAAGGGCAAAAGGACCTGGGGGGTCCTAGTGGATGAGAGGTTGACCATAAGCCAGCAATCTGCTTGTGGCCAGGAAGACCAATGGCATCCTGGGGTCTATTGGAAAGGATGTGGTTAGTAGGTTGAGAGAGGTTCTCCTCTCCCTCTACTCTGCCCTAGTGGGGCCACATCTGGAATATTGTGTCCAGTTCTGGGTCCCTCAGTTCAAGGACCTCAGGGAACTGCTTGAGAGAGTCCAGTGCAGAGCTACAAAAGTGCTGAAGGGAGTGGAAGATCTTCCTTATAAGGAGAGCCTGAGGGAGCTGGGGCTGTGCTGCTTGGAGAGGAGACTGAGAGGTGACCTCATTCATGTTGATAAAGATGTGTAGGGTGAATGCCAGGAGGCTGGAGCCAGGCTCTGCTGGGTGATGCCCAATGACAGGATATGGGGCAAGGGGTGGATGTTGAGGCCAAGGAAGTTTCATGTAAACACAAGGAGGATTTTTTTTCTGTGTGAGGGTGACAGGAGACTGGAACAGGCTGCCCAGGGTGGTTGTGGAGTCTCCCTCTCTGCAGATATTCAAAACCTGCCTGAATGTGTTCCTTTGTGATCTGGTTTAGGAGATCCTGCTCTGGCAGGGGAGTTGGACTGGAGGAGCTTTTGAGATCCCTTCCAGCCCCTGATATTCTGTGCTTCTGTGAAAGGGGTTTTGCTGGTCACAGTGGAGGATGGTTTGGAGTCCAGCAAGCTGCTGAAGCAAATAGCGAAGTCAAAATCTTTGCAAGCCAGCAGGAGCCCTGAGCTGTCTCAGTGGAGATGCAGGAGATGCTTTTCCTCAGATGGAGGGTGCGGGAAGATGCAAAGGAGATGCCAGGAGCATGAGATCTGGGCTCAGTGCCAGTGCCACCCTGGCCAGAAGGACTTTAATTGGCCTGTCATTTGGTCTGTGCTCTGTTCCTGTTTCTCACTGTGCCATCTGAGGAGACAAAAAATTAGAAGCCAGCCTAGCTTTTTTCTTCTTCTTCTTCTTTTTTTTTTTTTTTTTNTTTTTTTTTTTTTTTTTTTTTTTTTTTTTTTTTTTTTGGTATTCTTCCCTATTTTTCAGAAAGGCCTCTCATAGACTAACTGAAGGTGAACTATAATTAAAATGTCACATTCCAGACATTTTTTTTAAGCCATTTGGCTTCATCACAGGGAGGAAGGAAGGTGGGGCTGGAGTGGGTGACAAGAGGACATGTTACATGAAGGGCTGTTTTATGAGGAAGCCTAAGAGAGATATTTGCTCCATCCACTGATGCAGGGATGCTCTGTGCTTACAAAGATTTCTAAAAGGCTTTTGCTTACTCTGACTCTGAGTCGTGCTGACTTTAAGGCCTTCTGGTATGCTTTAGAAAGATAAAATGGGAAGGGAAAAAAAAAAAGAAAAAAAGAAAGAAAAAAAAACCACCCCAAGAAGTATATTTTCTTTTTTTTACTGTTCATGGTGATTAATGTGAGTGGCTTTCCACAATCCATTTCCAATTAATTTTAACAGAGGGAGCTCTGCTGGCCTTGTGTATGAACTAAACTTCATATTAGAAGATTATTTAAGGGGTTGCAGGCTAAGGATTGAGCAGGGAGCTCAAGTTCCAAACTAGCCATCAGGTGAGTCACCAGAAACCACAGATCTTCCTCAGCATGAGTCATCCTAATGATACACTTTGGAGCCAGTGGACCTTAGTCCCTAATCCCCCTGGCACCAAATCTCCTGAAGGTCTTTTTTTCTGGTTGCTCTGAGGGTTGATGACAGCCTCAGCCGTACCTGGAAGAAGACAAGGGGAGGTCACAGCAGCATGTTTGCAGATCCCAGGTGGTGCAGCTGAAGGGAAAAGAGGGGGTTTGGTGATTTCCAGTTCAGAGTTGGGACTGAGTGAACAGCAGTCATGCTGCAATGCACACTGAACCCTAAGCTCTGAGGCCCTTTCTGCCTTTTTAAGAGAGAGAGAGAGGAGAAATATTTTGCTCTCTCTTCTTCAAGCTCCTTTGAATACCTACAGCACAATTTTAGATCATCCTTTGTAAGGAAAGTAAAACTGGTTTGGCTTATGAGAACACTTTTATTTCAATGCTGTTCTTGCTGTCACAGAGCTGTTACTATTTCCCCTTCCTCACTGAGCTATAATGTCATTTAAAAATAGAGCAGATGCTGAAGAGCAAGAAAAACTTCTTTTTTCTTAATTGTATGTGAATAATTGTAAGAACCCCTCTGTATGATGGGGTGTGAAAGGATAGGACCTAACAGGCAAACTAAGGGGCAGAAAAGGGAGGAACAGGTCCTTTACAAACAGAGCAGATGCTGGAGAGCAAGAAAAACTTCTTATTTCTTAATTGTATGTGAATAATTATATTGCAAGAACCCCTCTGTAAGATGGGATGTAAAAGGACAGGACTTAACAGGCAAACTTAGGAGCAGAAAAAAGGAGGAACAGGTCCTTTACAAAAAGAGCAGGTGCTGAAGGGCAAGAAAAACTTCTTTGTTTAGGTTGTATGTGAATAGTTATATTGTAAGAAACCTTCTATATGATGGGATGTAAAAGGATAGGACCTAACAGGCAAACTGAGGAGCAGAAAAAAGGAGGAACAGGTCCTTTACAAACACAGCAGATGTTAAAGAGCAAGAAAAACTTCTTATTTCTTAATTGTATGTGAATAATTATATTGTAAGAACCCCTCTGTATGACGGGGTGTAAAAGGATAGGACCTAACAGGCAAACTTAGGAGCAGAAAAGGGAGGGACGGGTCCTTTACAAACAGAGCAGATGCTGGAGAGCAAGAAAAACTTCTTATTTCTTAATTGTATGTGAATAGTTATATTGTAAGAAACCTTCTGTAAGATGGGATGTAAAAGGATAGGACCTAACAGGCAAAATTGAGGAGCACAAAAGGGAGGAACAGGTCCTTTGCAAACACAGCAGATCATAGAATCATAGAATGGTAAGGTTGGAAGGGACCTCAAGGATCATCTAGTTCCAACCCCCTGCCATATGCAGGGACACCTCCCAGTGCTGAAGAGCAAGAAAAACTTCTTTTTTTCTTAATTGTATGTGAATAATTATATTGTAAGAACCCTTCTGTATGATGGGATGTAAAAGGATGGGAGCTAACAGGCAAACTGAGGTGCGGAAAAAAGGAGGAAAAGATGAACCTGCCCTGTCTCCTGTAGTTGTATTCTACCAATGGCCAAGATATCCTCTGAAATAGCTGATTCATTCTTCACTTTGAGTCTCAGGATGTGCTAACAGCTACAGGATGTGATGCAGTGTGCTGACTGCTGCCTGTCCTGGAGGCAGCCTGGCTGCAGGGAGCTGCTGGGATGGTGCTGCCTTTAATCCAGTAAGCCGTGACAGAAAAGGAAGAGCAGAAAATTCTACTTTGTGAGGGTGTGTGTGAGCATACGTGGCAGACAAATTCCTTAGGATGGAGAGAATTTGGGCTGAGAAGGAATTTCAATTAGCTTTAACCTAAGTGCAGCTTGATTTGTGGTGCTTTCAATCACTTAGCCTCTTCTCCTTAACTCCTTACCACTTGTAAGTGGCAATGGATACTTCCTCCCTCCTGTGTTACCTTTATCACATCTGAGATGCTCTTATGCATAGAGATGACAACAGGATAAGGAAAAGTGAGAAAAGATTATTAGTGGTGTGCAAGTTCTATTGATAGAGAATGGTTTAGGTTGGAAGGGACCTCAAAGCTCATCTAGTTCCAACCCCCTGCCATAGGCAGGGACACCTCCCACTAGTACAGGTCTGAGTGAAAAATGAATGCCTGTTGTTATTTGTCCCAAAGCAGCTGATGCCACTCTATTTTCAAGATTTGTGGGAGACAGGAGGAGAACAGGTTGTACTTTCATGGCACACAGATAGAGTTGAGTTGGAGAGGAAGCACAATTACATCTGCTGGCTGCAAAAGTTTGCAGCTGATTTGTTATGATCCATGCACTGGGCAGAAGGAAAAACTGTGATGCTCGAGATGAAATACAGCATATGTGCTTTTGATGCAAGTGGAAAGCAGAAGCTATTGATCATTTGTGAAAATAAATAGATAGATAGGTAGGTAGGTATATAAATATAAATAGATAGATAGATAGATAGATAGATAAATAGATATTGGAGTAGATACATGGATAGACAGATAAATAGATAAGTAAATATATAAATAGATAGATGATTCTATAGATACATAGATAAATATATAAATAGGTAAATCTATAAATGGATAGATTAATAGGTAAATAGATAAATAGATAGATAGGTAAATATATAAATAGATAGATGATGCTAGAGATAGATAAATATATAGATAGATAGATAAATATATAAATACATATGTAGATAAATAGATAGATAAATGTATGAATAGGTAAATATATAAATGGATAAATAGGTAGATAGATAAATATATAAATAGGTAAATATATAAATGGATAGATAGATAGATAAATAGGTAGATAGATCAATAGATAGATAGGTAAATATATAAATGGATAGATAGATAAATAGGTAGATAGATAGGTAAATATATAAATGGATAGGTAGATAAATAGGTAGGTAGATAAATAGGTAGATAGTTCAATATATAAATAGGTGAATATATAAATGGATAGATAGATAAATAGGTAGATAGATAGGTAAATATATAAATAGAGGATGCTATAGATAGATAAATATATAGATAGATAAATAGATAGATAAATATATAAATGGATAGATAAATAGATAGGCAGATAGATAAATATATAAACAGATAAATATGTGAACAGATAGATAAATAGATAGATAATTGTGTGCAGTTCTGGAGTACTGTGTGCGGTTTTGGAGCCCTCAGCGCAGGAAGGACATGGAAGTGTTGGAGTGGGTCCAGAGGAGGCCATGAGGGTGATCAGAGGGCTGCAGCAGCTCTGCTGTGAGGACAGACTGAGAGAGTTGGGGCTCTCAGGTTACTCAAGCTGTCCTCCAACCTGGCCTTCAACACCTCCAGGGAGGGAGCAGCCACAACCTCCCTGGGCAACTTGTTCCAGTGTCTCACCACCCTCACTGCAAACAACTTCCTCCTAACATCCAGTTTCAATCATCCCTCTGCCAGCTCAAACCCATTGCCCCTTGTCCTGGCATTACCAGACCTTGTCAACAGTCCCTCCCCAGACTTCTTGTAGGCCCTCTTCAGATACTGGAAGGCTACTAGGTGGTCTCCTGGAAGCCTTCTCTTCTCCAGGCTGCAGAGCCCCAACTTTCTCAGCCTGTCCTCACAGCAGAGCTGCTGCAGCCTTCTCAGCATCCACTCCAACACTTCCATGTCCTTCCTGTGCTGGGGGCTCCAGAACTGCACACAGGACTCCAGGTGGGATCTGAAGAGAGCAGAGTAAAGGGGCAGAATCCCCTCCCTTGCCCTGCTGCCCACACTGCTCTTGCTGCAGCCCAGCACTCAGTTGCTGTCTGGGCTGCACTCACACTGCAGCCTCATCTTGAGCTTCTTATCACCCCAGACACCCAGGTTCTTTTCCTCAGGGCTGCTCTCAGCCATTCATTGTTCCTGAATATTATGCTGTTGAAAGTCAAAGGGAGCCTGTCTCTTGTAGCAGAGGCAGCCCTGATCAAATGGAGCAAATAAAGATGCAAAGGGTAACTACACTGCAACACACAATCCCTCACAGAGAAAAAGCAGGTTTCACAGAAATTCAACTGTCTGTCAGTCAGCTAATAGCTTAGTTGCTCCGGGGGGCTTAGGGCACTCTGAGTGAAGACGTTTAGGCTGAGCCTGTCAATCCTGGCTGTGTCTCGTTAGGAGGGAAAGGAAGGTGGATGTGCTGATCCAGATTTACTGACTGATCCCAGGGGCTATGCAAGAGAGCTTCCTCCCTGTGTCTTGCAATGACAGGACAAGGGGCAATGGGTTTAAACTGGCAGAGAGGAGATTTAAACTGGATGTTAGGAAGAAGTTTTTCCAGTGAGGATGGTGAGACACTGGCACAGCTTGCCCAGGGAGGTTGTGGAGGACGGAAGCACAGAATGTGATCAAAGATCAAAGATCACATTCAGTGCTTCTGTCCTCCACAATCTCCCTGGAAGTGTTCAGGACCAGGTTGGATGACCTTGAGCAACCTGTTCTAGTGGGAGGTGTCCCTGCCTATGGCAGGGGGTTGGATCTAGATGATCTTTGAGGTCCCTTCCAACCTTACCATTCTGTGATTCTACCTATCCAGCAATTTTCTGTACATCAGCCCTCTTACATGGTGTTTCACAGTCATTTAGAGTTTCCCAGCTTAAGAGAAGGGTTTTAAAACTGTCAGTAAAAGATCTCTGTGATCTCATTGGTTTCTTTTACATTGAGAGGAGGAGAAAGATTTGAGCCACAGGTTTCCAAGTCTGAAATTGGAGACTTGATTGCTTGGAGTGCCCCTGAAGCTCCTTTATGTGGCACTAATTACAGTATCACAGTATCACCAAGGTTGGAAGAGACCTCAAAGATCATCAAGTCCAACCCATTACCACAGACCTCGACTTGACCATGGCACCAAGTGCCATGTCCAAACCCACCTTGAACACCTCCAGGGACGCTGACTCCACCACCTCCCTGGGCAGCCCATTCCAGCAGTCAATGACTCTCTCAGGCAAGAACTTTCTCTTCACCTCCAGCCTAAACTTCCCCTGGCACAGCTTGAGACTGTGTNGCCCAGAACTGGACACAGGACTCAAGGTGTGGCCTAAGCAGTGCAGAGGCCAAGGGGAGAATGAGCTCCCTGCTCCTGCTGGCCACACTATTGCTGATGCAGGCCCGGACGCCATTTGCCTTCTTGGCCACCTGGGCACACTGCTGGCTCATGTTCAGGCAGGTGTCAATCAGCACCCCCAGATCCCTTTCTGTTTGGTTGCTCTCCTTCTTGCAAAGACAGAGTCTCATTTTTCTGCGGGGAAACGCAGGCGGCTCCGGCTATGCCGGCAGCCTCCCCTGGTCCCGCCGCTCCGGGCAGCGCTGCAAAGATGGCGCCGGGCGGGCGCAGCGCCCTCCTTGCTGGTAGGCTGGTGGCAGTGGCGGCCATCCTCTTGCTGGGCGCAGCCACTGCCTCCCTATTCAGGGGATGAGCTGGTGACTCCACAAGAAACACGTTACCTCAGTACCCCTCTTGTCCCAGTAGAGGCAGCGTGCATGGGCAGGCAGCCGCCGCGAACGGCGAGCCTGCATTTGGAGTGTGTCCTGCCGGGGCACCCAGAGAGAGCAGCGACAGGGATCCGTTTCCCCCAGCTGCGAGTCATTCTTAACTTTACAGTGGCGGAACCGGCCGTACCGCGCATGGGCGGAGGCGGAGTTTTGCTCCCCTTCCCGCTCACTCCTGCAGGTTCTGCATAGGGTGGCCAGCAAGGACCAGTGCCAAAGGGCATTGTGGCACTGCATATCCCCGTACGGGCCAGCAATTGTTCTGTCGTGGGTTTAAAGAGTCGACAGAGTGAAGCTCTCAAACGAATTGGAGGAAAAAAAAACCCCAGAATTATATTTGGAGAGAGTATTACAGATAGAAATTACAAGGCAGATACAGAATCCATAAGCAACCCCCCTTAATTTTCCTCCAACCCAAAACTAAAAACTANGCAACCCCCCTGAATTTTCCTCCAACCCAAAACTAAAAACTATCATCCCCAGTGCTCCAATCCTACCCCCCCCATGCCTCTGCCATCAAAGAGGCCTAAGCACAGCCTCTGGAGGCCCCAAACCAGGCCTGTCCTTCCATGTTTGTCCCAATAACGCAGCTCCTGCCCAGCACAAGGCTGGAGGAGTAGGAAATGAGAGTGAGGTGGCCTTGCCATGAATTTATGAAGAGATTGGGATTGAATAACAATTTTCCAGTCCACAGAGGACTCTTTTTAACCTTATAGTTCCCAACCTGGGACAATCCCCTATTTGTAACTTTTGATTATTCACTCTGGGTGAGCATGAATTTCTCTGTGAAATTACTGGAAAAGAATGAAGACAGATCTGGGAATGAATTGCCTGGGAAAAAAAAATTTGTTCATGTGGGTTTGGTTTTTACAGCTGCCTTTTTGATTTTTTAAAAAAGCATTCACCTGGATGCAACAACCAAACACCCCCCAACACTTAACCCCCTACTTGTTTCTTATCCCTTTCACCTGATAGCAATTTCAGCAGATTGTCTACTCTGTGGCATATAAGGAGCAGCTGAGGGAGGTGGGGCTTAATTTGGAGAAGAGAAGGCTACAAGGATATTTTACTGCTCCCTACAACTACCTGAAAAGAAGGTTGAGGTAAGGCTGGTGTTGTTTTTTTTCTCTGAGTAACTAAAAATAGGATGAGAGGAAATGGGTTTAAGTTGTGCCAGGGGAGGTTCAGATGGGACAATGAGAAAAACTTTTTTACTAAAAGAGTGGTGAAGGGTTGGAATGGACTGACCATCTCTGGAGGTCTTCAAGAAGTGTGTAGTTAGGGGAGGCTCAGGCTCTTCTCCCAGGCAGCTTGTGGCAGGACAAGAGGGCATGGCCTGAAGCTGTGCCAGAGGAGGTTTAGGTTAGGATATTAGGGAGCACTTCCTCAAGGAAAGGGTGGATAAGCAGTGGAATGGACTGCCCAGGGAGGTGGTGGAGATCTTTAAGAAAAGGTTGGATGTGGCACTTAGTGGCATGGTTTAGCTGATGTAGTCATAGGCTGCACTGGATGATCTCAGAGGTCTTTTCCAACCTCGGTGATTCTGTGTATGTGGCACTTCAGGATGTGGTTTAGTGGTCATGGTAATTGGACTTGATCTTAAAGGTCTTTTCCAGCCTTGGTGATTCTATGAGTCTGGGATAATTTCATCCAGAGCCTGTGAAGCTGTAGCAAAGACTGCACACTTGCCTGTCTCTCTTATGTCTGTTCTCCTACTGAGCCCCCAGCAGAAGGACATTGAACTGTTGGAGCAGGTCCAAATGAGGCTACAGAGATGTTAATAGGGCTGCAGCAGCTCTACTCTGAGGACAGGCTGAGAGAGTTTGGGCTCTGCAGCCTGGAAAAGAGAAGGCTTCCAAGAGACCTTCTAGTAGCCTTTCCAGTATCTGAAGGGGACCACAGGAAGGCTGGGGAGGGACTATTTCAAGGGATTGCAATGACAGGACAAGGGGCAATGGGTTTGAACTGGCAGAGGGGAGATTTAGACTGGATAGGAGGAAGCTCTTTACAGTGAGGGTGGTGAGGCGCTGGCACAGGTTGTCCAGGGAGGTTGTGGAGGACAGAAGCACAGAAAGTGATCAAAAATGTGTGCTTCTGTCCTCCACAACCTCACTGAGCAACATCTTTGATCACATTCTGTGCTTCTGTCCTACACAGTCTCCCAGGAGTTGTTTAGGACCAGGTTGGATGCCCATGAGCAACCTGTTCTAGTGGGAGGTGTCCCTGCCTGTGGCAGGGGGTTGGAACTAGATGATCCTTGAGGTCCTTCCAACCTTACCATTCTATGGATACCTCTTGCATAGCAACATCCTGTTGCACACTTGGTGTGCACGAGCTGTAATCTCTTTTGCAACATATGGACCAGCAAGTGATGAAAATATAGATACTGTGAGATTTGGAAATGGGAATTTATTTTTTATGTTGGAAGGGAGCAAGGAAAGGAATTGCATTAATAAAACTAAAGAGAAATAGGAGGTGAAAAAATGTTGTGTGTGTGTTTCTGCATCAGCATTGTGTGGCTTTTAAGGTATGTGGCAGGTGGGTTTTGCTTTTTTAGCTTTCTGTCTATGTTGTGCTATTCCAATAGCAGTACACACTGCAGATGTGACCTGCTGGAACATGTTTGCTTCTAAGTACATTTCCAACTCAATAATTGCAATAACACTTCCTGCAATAACAAGTAGGAATGAAATGTCATATTTAGATGTCCACTGGGATACTGTGCATCCCTCCTGGTGCTGGAGTACTTCTCCTATGAGGACAGGCTGAGAGAATTGGAGTTCTTCTGTCTGGAGAAGAGAAGGGATCTAGAGAGACCTTGTTGTGGCCTTCTAGTATCTGAAGGGGGGTACAGGAAAGCTGGAGAGGGATGTTTTAGAGTTTCAGCTACTGATAGGGTCTGGGGGGAAGTTAGAGGAGGGGAGATTGAGATTGGATGTTAGGAATGAGTTGTCCACCATGAGGTTGGTGAGGCAGTGAAACAGGTTGCCCAGAGAGGTGGGGGAAGCCTCATTCCTAAAAACATTTAAGGCCAGGCTGGATGTGGCTCTGAGTAACCTGATCTCGGGTGAGGTTGAGGCAGAGGGGTTGAAACTAGATGATCCTTGAGGTCCCTGCCAATTCTGTGATCCTCCAGCTTCCTACACTCGAACACCCAGGTCTGCACCACCCCCCAATTCAAGAAGAACATAACAATTCTTGAAAGATCCCAGTGCAGAGCTGTAAAGATGATAAAGGCAGTAGAACATCTTGCTGGCGAGAAGAGATTGATAGAGCTGGGACTCTTCAGCTTGGAGAGACTGAGAGGTGACCTCGTTCATGTTGATAAATGTGTAAAGGGCGAGTGCTAGGAGGGTGGTGCCCAATGACAGGACAAGTGGCAGTGGTGGAAGTTGAGGCATAGTGAGTTCCATGGAAGCATGAGGAGGATTTTTTTTTTTTTTTTTCCCCTGTGAGAGTGACAAGAGACTAGAACAGGCTACCCAGGAGGGTTGTGGTGTCTTCCCTCTCTGGAGATATTCAAGACCTGCCTGGATGTATTCCTGGTTTAGGTGATCCTGCTCTGGCAGGGGGGGTTGGACTGGCTGTGCTTTGGAGGTCCCTTCCGAGCCCTGACATTCTGTGATGACCTTGGAAGGGTTTTGCTTCTTTAAGTACCCTGCAGAAGAGAAGTGGAAGGTATCACTGTTTAGTACAAGTGAAGAGTGACTCATGGAAGTCAAGATGGTAGCTTGCTCTTCACACAGAGTTGTGCTGCTATTTCTAAGCATTGGCTAGCCTGGCAGTTCAATTTTATATGGAAAATAGCCTTGTGGCTATTGAATGAGACTCTTCATTAAAATAACTCAACAAAGAGCAGCGGAGTAGCAGCTGGAAGTGGCTTATTCAGAAATACAAAAGGCAGAGGCTGTTGACAGCAGGCAAAAGGTAGCTCTGAGCAAGATGTGAACAATGAACTAGCAAGAAGTGGTGAAAGGGAAGAGAACAGTGCATTTCACCCGTTTAAATTTCCTTTTCAGATGTGTTTGTAACCTATTTGCCTCCCCTTTTGCTTTCATTTGATTTCACTGGAGTATAAAGAAGACTTTTCAGTCACCCGGAGCTATTGTTCCAGAGCCTCACAGGGCTCCAGTAGATAAAGCATTAACTTGTGTCATTGAGGCTGCACCAGCACACCCAACCAGGTACTGTTTGCCATTAAAAACACATTTTGCCAACAGCAGCTGCTTGCCTTTAACAGTGTGGGTCCTGAGGAGTTTCTTCTGCTCTGTGGGAAGAAGACCTAAGCTGTCTCATGCTACTGATGCTATTGCTGTTTGACTCACTTTGTCGTTTGAATTCAAAGATTGGCTTTGGTGTTGTGGTTTTGTTTTTGTTTTTTGTTTTGTTTTTTTTTTTTAAGGCAATGTCACAGCTTGCATGATTCTGTTTTAGTCCTGCTTGTGAAAATCAATCATGAGGAACGTGGCAGGAGAACTTACCAGCAGGAGCAGGAAGTTCCTTGAGCAGCAGCTTACGGCCATGCTGATCAGAAGTACTTTGCTCTTTTCCTGCCTGGCTTTGAAGGGATATTGTTTGGGATGGGTGGTTTTGTGGTAGAAAATGATTGTCCTTTGAAAATGTCTCAGATTCTCTTGACTGTAACTTTTTTTTTTTAGTGTGATGCTCACAATGTGTTGCTTTATAAACTGATACTTGTTTAATGGGTTGCAACCTATGAATATTTCATACGTGCCCTGGAAGTTCTGCAGTAGTTGTTGCAGGGTCACAGAATGCCTTGGTTTGAAAGGGACTCTCAAACGTTTTCTAAGCCACCTGCAATCAACAGGGACATCTTTAACTAGTCATTGCTCAGGGCAACAAGTTTGACCTTGAATATCTCTAAGAATGGATCAGGACTTGATGGGTGGACCACTCGCTGGATAAGGAATTTGCTGGATGGTGGCACACAGAGTGATCATCAAGGGCACAATGTCCACCTGGAGACCAGTGACAAGTGGTGTCCCTCAGGGGTCAGTGCTGGCACCAGTGCTGTTTAACATCTTTGTCAGTGCCATGGACAGAGGAATCAGTGCACCCTCAGCAAGTCTGCAGATGACACCAAGCTGTGTGGCACAGTCGACTTGCTAGAGGGCAGGGATGCCATCCAGAGGGACCTGGACAGGCTGGAGAGGTGGGCCCAGGCCAACCTCATGACACTCAAGGCCAAGTGTAAGGTCCTGCATCTGAGTAGGCACAATCCCAAGCACAACTNTGAGAGGGCTGCAGCAACTCTGCTGTGAGAACAGGCTGAGAGAGTTGGGGCTCTGCAGCCTGGAGAAGAGAAGGCTTCCAGGAGACCTTAGAGTAGCCTTCCAGTATCTGAAGGGGGCTCCAGGAAGGCTGGGGAGGGACTATTGAGAAGGTCTTGCAATGCCAGGACAAGGGGCAATGGGTTTGAACTGGAAGAGGGAAGATTTAGACTGGATGTTAGGAGGAAGTTGTTTGCAGTGAGGGTGGTGAGGCACAGGTTGCCCAGGGAGGTTGTGTCTGCTCCCTCCCTGAAGGTGTTCAAGGCCAGGTTGGAGGAGGCCTTGAGTGAGCTGTCCTAGTGGGAGGTGTCCCTGCCTATGGCAGGGGGTTGGAACTAGATGATCCTTGAGGTCCCTTCCAATCTTACTATCCTATGATTCTAGGACCAAACCTTAACCACATCTCTGGACAGCCTGTTCACATATTTCACCACTCTCACTATAAAGAACTTCCTCCTCATGCCCAACCTAAAATCTCCCCTGCTCTAATTTAAAGCCACTGCCCTTCATCCTGTCACTACATATCCCTGTAAACAGCTGCTCCCCAGCCTTCCTCTAGGTCCTCTTCAACTACTGATATGCTGCTGTAAGGTGTCCTCAGAGCCTTCTCTTCTCCAGGCTGAGGAGCCCAAACTTCCTTAGTGTGTCTTCAGAGCAGAAGTGTCCTTGATCACCTTGGAGGCCTCCCTCCAGATGCACTCCAGCAGGTCCATGTCCCTCTTGTGTCCAGTTATAGGACCCTAAC
Source organism: Eubucco bourcierii (assembly GCA_013396675.1). Lineage (NCBI taxonomy): Eukaryota > Metazoa > Chordata > Aves > Piciformes > Ramphastidae > Eubucco > Eubucco bourcierii. The sequence goes on from VWZE01017018.1 coordinate 33,653, forward strand.
ACAGTACTCCAGGTGAGGTCTTAGCAGAGCAGCTTAGTGGCAGAATCACCTTTCTTGATCTGCTGGCCACACTTCTGATACAGCCCAGGACACAAGTGGCCTTTTGGGCTGCAGTATGTCCCTACTTATCAAGTGTGTGCATAAATTAGATGTGTACATCTGCATGTGTTTATCTGTGCTGAAAATGGAGGCTCCCTTCTTGCAAAAAAACATGCTGTTGTCCTGATGCATCCTTCTCACTCCTGCAAGAGTGGGAGTATGCCACAAACATGTGGCATTGTGCTTGAGCAAGAGGCTTTTTATAGACTCCTAGGATCCCAGCACAGAATATTAAGGAACAATACATCATTGTCTGTGGCCTACAAGAATATCTGACCTGGATGGAGATGGGATAGCAGCATTTCAACAGCTTGGATGGAGGTTTTCACATTTAAGCTAAGAGGGTGGTGAGACCCTGGCACAGGTTGCTCAGGGAGGTTGTGGAGCACAGAAGCACAGAATGTGCACCTCCCTGGAGGTGTTCAGGACCAGATTGGATGAGGCCTTGAGTGACCTCTGCTAGTGGGAGGTGTCCTTGCTTATGGCAGGGTGCTGGCACTAGATTTTTGAGGTCCCTTCCAGCCTTACCATTCTGTGAAACTCTATTGTTAGAGAGAAGCGAGGGCACTGGACACCCTGATACAGAGCCCTGAATCAGTCCTTTGTTGTAAGGTTAGTGCTAAACAGGGCTTGGAGAAATATCAGAATAATCAAAGAGAAACCTTTAGTGAAGTTTGCAACAGCTTTGATGTTGGCAGATAGCTCATTTCTGAAAATACAGTGGAGGGGGCTTGCTTTGGTGGTTGTTGTGGGCAGCAGGCATACCAGGATCCCTGAATAACTGGTGCCTGTGCCTAGCTGCCTTCCCACTCCAGTGTGTTTCTGAATCTTGGCCAGGATGTTTTTCTAGCACTGCAGTGACACTGCCTGCTTGTTGGCTAAACACCCTTAATGGTCAGTGGTGGCATTGTCTGCAGTTAAAACAAAACCAGAGGCTAACCCTTAATTGTTTTCTGGTGTACCATGTCTGTCTGTGAAGCAGGTATCCTTGTTCTTCCACAGCCTCTGATTTCATCTTGATTTTTTTTAAAGAAGTGGGTGAAGCCATTCAGCTCTCCAGTACAGGTTGGGGCTGCCCTGCTGGAAAGCAGCTCCCTGGAGAAAGACCTCTGCGTGCTTGTGGGCTACAGGCTCTGCGTGGGACAGTGATATGCCCTTGTGGCCAAGAGAGACAATGGCATCCTGGGGGGCATCAGGAAAAGTGTGGTCAGCAGGGCTAGGGAGCTGCTGCTTCTCTCTACTTTGCCCTGGTGAGATCTCACCTGTAATACTGTGTCAAATTTCGGGCTCCCCTGTTCAGGGGAGACAGGGACCTGCTGGAGAGAGTCCAGCAGAGAGCCATGAGGACAGGACAAGGGGCAATGGGTTTAAACTGGCAGAGGGGAGATTGAAACTGGATGTTAGGAGGAAGATCTTTACAGTAAGGGTGGTGAGGCACTAGAACAGGTTGCCCAGGGAGGTTGTGGATGCTCCCTCCCTGGAGGTGTTCAAGGCCAGATTGGATGAGGCCTTGAGTGAGCTGTACTAGTGGGAGGTGTCCCTGCCTATGGCAGGTGGTTGGAACTAGATGATCCTTGAGGTCCCTTCCACCCTTACCATTCTGTGATTCTAAAATTCATAACAAAAAATGTGTATGTATTCTTGGATACTCTTTCTCCCCTGCTGAGGATGTGCTCCCACCAAACTGCGTAAGGACCTGACTTTCTATGTTAGGGGTTAAGGAACTTTTCTGCTTGCTTTTAACTTAGCTTTCATTTGAACTTGACTACTTTTACCTACCCCCTCCTAGGGGGGAATGAAATATGTTTACCATACTTGTAGCTTAATTTCCTTAAGGTACACAGTAAGCCACTGATCTCTGGAGGATGTGCTTCTGTTGTAAGAGGCTTACGGACAGAAAAAAGCATTAAATAATTACACAACTTCCAGATATTTATGACTGCAGTGAGATCTCCTGACAGGAGGGACTTTTTTAATCTCAAATTGAATTAAGCTGGGCTCTTTGGCAGTTCTTAATATTGTAAGTATTCCATACTTACAAAAAAAAAAAAAAAGTATTATCTCTTCTAACCTTGTAGGAAAAAGACTTATCTAGAGCTACACCAAATAAAAGCTATTAGTAAGGTGCCGTAAATGACTTCAGTCATGCAACAATTATGTTTTCAGAGATACGTAAATTGAGGTAGGAAGTTGATTTCTGTTGGTGTGTTTTACTAATGTACAACTAGGCTGAGCAGCTGTTTTCTGAGAGACTCTCCCCATGGCATGAGGTTCAGCATTGTAAAATCAACAGGATATAGACATTTAAAGGCAAAGCAAACAAAACTGTGTTGCTGGTCAAGGGCCTGCATTGTATTTGGTAGGATTTTAGATATGTGCTTTGGGTTGTTAGAACAGCCCTTGGCTCTCACCTTTTTTTTTTTTTTTTTTTGGGTGGGTTTTTTTTTTTGTTTGTTTGTTTGTTTTGTTTTTGGTCTTGTGAGGCTCTTGCTGTTGGGTCTGAGTTCCTGGGGGGCACAGGCCAGGCAACATTTCCTAGCTGTACCCATACTGAGTACCCTGCAGCATGTACTGACTGTAACCATGTCCTGGACTCACCTGCCTTGTGTACACCCCAGCACCCATTCCTATATACCCTCCCTATGGAACTGCAATCACCACAGCTTTGTCCTGTGCTGACTGCACTTGCAGTGACCATGGAGAGCAACTGCACAGCTGCCTTCAGCAGAATGGCTTTGGTGTATCCATGCCCTGGCCCCGGGGGGAGAGGGGAGGCAGAGATAACAAATGCTTCTTTAGAGCCCTGCCACATTTTGCACAGCAGTAGAAAGCAGAATTTTGCTTTGTGTCTTCCCACCATGGGGTTTGTGCCTGTAGCTTCAGCCTGTGAAGCAGCACATCTGAGTGGGAAACCTTCTGCTGACACCATGTAGATGCTTTTCTGCACCTGGTAGGACTTGGGCTAGTAAAGGATTTGATATGAGATGTACCAGAATGGGTTTTATTGTATCTACACTAGCACAAATTACTTCACCAATCAATCCACATCTACCCCTCCTTGATGGTGTGTTACTGGTGTTCACTGTAAGAATGCAGCTCAGGAGCTTTGGTGGGCTTAAATGTCATGTGCCTGCTGTCGGGCTGTGGCTTGAAGGCAGCCCAGGCATCTCTGTGGTTATTTTTCAGCTGGGCTTTGGGCAGAGGCCACTGTTGGTTGCACAATGGAGATGTTTTCACTGCTGTTAGTGGGGCTACTCACTGACTGGAGGCCACAGCGCTGTCCCAGCACATAGATATCCATCAGGGGGGAACAAAAAGAAAAGCAAACAATTCTCAACTATTTCCCTAGTCTACATTTTATTTAGTTCCCCTCTTTTCCAGTGTGACTCGCAGTGCGCACACACAGCCCAGACAGCAACTGAGTGCTGGGTTGCAGCAAGAACCTTTAACTACACTAAAGATTGGTATGGAGGTTTGTTTTATTTTCTGCTGCCTGCAAACAGGGCATGGCAAGTTGTTTAGCTGGATGTTAACCACTGACTTGGATCACTTGCTTTGGTTTCTAAAATGTAAAAAGAAATGATAAAGAAGGGGCATAAATAGTGCTGTTATGTGAGCTGGCAGTGTGAGTGCAGCCAGACAGCAACAGAGTGCTGGGCTGCAGCAAGGGCAGTGTGGGCAACAGGGCAAGGGAGGGGATTGTGCCCCTTAGCTCTGCTCTCCTCAGACCCCACTTGGAGTCCTGTGTGCAGTTCTGGAGCCCCCAGCACAGGAAGGACATGGAACTGTTGGAGCAGGTCCAGAGGAGGCCATGAGGATGCTCAGAGGGCTGCAGCAGCTCTGCTGTGAGGACAGGCTGAGAGAGTTGGGGCTCTGCAGCCTGGAGAAGAGAAGGCTTCCAGGAGACCTTAGAGTAGCCTTCCAATATCTGAAGAGGGCTACAGGAAGGCTGGGGAGGGACTATTGAGAAGGTCTTGCAATGCCAGGACAAGGGGCAATGGGTTTGAACTGGTAGAGGGGAGATTGAAACTGGATGTTAGGAGGAAGTTGTTTGCAGTGAGGGTGTTGAGACACTGGCACAGGTTGCCCAGGGAGGTTGTGGCTGCTCCCTCCCTGGAGGGATTCAAGGCCAGGTTGGAAGAGGCCTTGAGTGAGCTGTACTAGTGGGAGGTGTCCCTGCCTATGGCAGGGGGTTGGAACTAGATGATCCTCGAGGTCCCCTCCAACCTTACCACTCTGACTATGGTTCTGGCTGCTGTTAGGAAATGAGTTAGGCTCACTATTAAGGCAGTGAGTTCCATTTGGAAAAGCGACCAAGAACTTAACACAGTGTTCCCAAACACCGGAACTCAGCCCCCAGGCTTTGCCAAACCTCTATTTTTATTTAGTCTTCATCTGATCTTAACAAGGTTGCCTGTGTTCCAAAAATGGATGAGCTCTAGCAGGAGTTAGCAGTTGGTAATAGGAGTCAAGAAGACAGAAGCTTTTAACACGTTCAGAATGTTTAATTTCCATCTGATGATAATAATTTAACATGTTTAAAAAAAAAAAAAATAGAAAGAAAGGAAAAAGGGGAAAAAAAACCCAAACCACAAAATTATGTGGATTTTAAAAAAGCCTCCCACACACCTTATGGAATTAAAATACTGTGTGGGCCTGGAACCACGAGTATGTTCACCAAGTATGATCTCCAGAAGTATGTTCTATTTGGAAAGAAAGGAAGGGAAAAAAACAAAAAGAAAACAAGAGCAAAATAAACAAAATAAAAATTCCTTCCCCTACAAAGAAACACCAAAAAAAACCCTCAAAAAAAACCCCCATGAAAACAAACCACAACAACATTAAAAAAAAAAATGAAAAATGACTGGTACCCCTTTTATCCACACATTCCCCTTCCCCAACCTTTTGCTTATGCCCGTTAAGTAATGATGCCATTTATGTCAAACTCAGCATCATCAGAGTTGGAAGGGACCTCAAGGGTCATCCAGTTCCAAACCACCTGCCATTGGCAGGGATACCTCATGCTAGATCAGTTTGCTCCGAGCCAAATGCAGCCCGACCTTAAAAAATACCAGGGATGAGGCTTCCACCACCTCCCTGGGCAACTTGTGCCAGTGTCTCACCACCCTCATGGTGAAGAACTTCTTCCTAACATCCAATCTGAATCTATCAACTTCTAGTTTTGTGTCATTACTCTCAGCCCCATCACTAACTGACATCCTAAAAAGTCCCTCAGCAGCTTCTTTCTAGCCCCTGTCAGATACTCAAAGGCCAGCATAAGGTCTCCTCAGAACCTCTTCTTCTCCAGACTGAACAGCCCCAACTCTTTCAGCCTGTCCTCAGAGCAGGGCAACTGCAACCTTCTGAGCATCCTCATGCCCCTTCTCTGGACATGTTTTAGCACCTCCAGATCTTTCCTGCAACAGAGCTTCCAGAACTGGACACAGTGCTCCAGGTGGAGTCTCACTAGAGTGGTGCAGAGGGACCATATCACTTATCCCACCCTGCTTTGGGGTGATATCTGTAAAACTAAAATATTTGCTTTTGTGAGGTTTGTTTTTTTTCATTTGATGAGTTTTTATTATGGGAAGACAACATTAGGATAAGTCCTGAAGGACAGGACAAGGGGCAATGGGTTTGAACTGGCAGAGGGGAGATTTAGGCTGGATGTTAGGAGGAAGTTGTTTGCAGTGAGGGTGGTGAGGCACTGGCACAGGTTGCCCAGGGAGGTTGTGGCTGCTCCCTCCCTGGAGGGGTTCAAAGTCGGGTTGGAGGAGGCCTTGAGTGAGCTGTACTAGTGGGAGGTGTCCCTGCCTATGGGTAGATGACCTCTGAGGTCCCTTCCAACCTTACCATTCTACGATTCCATGTCCAAGGCAAGGTCAGGCTTGGCTGCACCTTTCTTAACTGCAGCTTTCCCCTGTCAATATGTATTTAGCAGTATAGCCTGCTGTGTGTTTTCCTAAGGTTGGATGATTTCACTTGTGGCATGAAGAGCTGGTTGAAAGTCTGCCTTCCCAAGCAGAACTGGCACCAAACCAAGATCTATAGTATGCTTTGCAGAGTCACAGAACAGGCTGACGCAGAAGACCTGCTGGAGATAAATGTGGGAATTCCTATCTGCTTCATCATCCAATGGATGTGCAGAGGTGGGGGGAGGGAGAAAAAATACCAGAGCCTTTCTCTGAGACATTTGTAGGAAGTGATGTGATGAATATGTACTATAAATGTTTGGTTTTGGGGTTTTTCTTTTTTTTTGTGTGAATTACTGGGATTTTTGGAGGCATGGTAGGTGGGACTCAGAAGCTGTTATAACAAGACAGATAGGCACAGCCTTAGTGTGCTCAGGTGTATGTACAGCACTGCACTTTTATTAATAATTAGCCTGTTTTAATTTAGCTGACAAATCTGACCATACAGTCACGGAATGGTAGGGGTTGGAAGGGACTTGGAGAGATGGTCTAAGTCATCCAGCCTCCCAAAGCAGCATCACCTAGGGCAGGTTGGGCAAGTGTGGTGGTTTGAGAGTTCCCTGTGTCACCTCCACATTTTGTAAAATTCCTCAGACTAGACTCAGCTGGCTGGAAGTTAAGGACTGAAGCTCTATTTACAGCTCAGCACAATGTACAAGCAGAGATATACACTATAGACAGGAATAGTTATAGACAAGTTAAAGGGAATACAGAAACACAACAGCCCTCCCAGAAATCAGAGACTCCAGGAGGGGCTTCCAACCATCCTTTCACCTTCTTCCCACACTTATACATTACCCCAAGGTTTACCTTATCTGCAAAGTGAGTTTGGAGGATCACCCAGATGGGTTAGAAAGAAAGTGGTTAGTGAGGCTACTCAGCAGAGAGAAGAAAAACCAGAAGCTGCTAGACAGCCTGAGACTGTCTGTGCCCAAGTGTCTTATCTTTGTTCTGTATTCTTATTCTTAAACATCTCAGCAAGCCTATGAGTGAAGTAGACATCACCAGTGTTTTCTTTTCACAACCTATAATAGAACTTTCTCTATTAAAATATTCCAATTAGCCTCAAACCAGCACAGCAAGACAGCATCCAGGAGGGCTTTGAATGACTCCAGAGGCAGAGGTTATCTACCACTCCTCTGTGCGTCTTATTCCAGTGTTCCATCACCCTCACATGAAAGAAGTTTGTGGGTTTTTTCCTCATGTTGAGCTGGAAAACTGATGTTGAGATCATAGAATGGTAACATTGGAAGGGACCTCAAAGATCATCCAGTTCGAACCCCTTGCCATAGGCAGGGACACCTCCCACTACTACAGGTCATTAAGGCCTCGTCCAACCTGGTCCTGAACACTTCCAGGGAGGTTGTGGAGCACAGAATATGATCTGTGCTCCACAACCTCCCTGGGCAACCTGTGCCAGTGCCTCACCACTCTCTTAGCTTAGATGTGAAAACCTCCATCCAAGCTGCTGAAATGCTTGAAAGCACCACCACTGCTATCCCATCTCCTTCCAGGTCAGGTATTTTTTGATCATATTCTGTGCTTCTGTGCTCCACTACCTCCCTGGGCAACTTGTGCCAGTGTCTCACCACCCTCACTCTTAAGATCTTCTTCTTGACATCCAGTTCAAATCTCCCCTCTGCCAGTTTAAAGAGATAGCAAACTATTGCTTTCAATAGTACCAGTAGTACTATTACTGTTAGTAGTACAAGACCAACACACATTACAGCAGTAAATAATCCTCTTCTGACTGCTCTAACAATCAATTTAGGTTTTAATCTAAGGATTAGATTATAAACACAAAAAGGAAGCTGGGAAATGTGCTGAGCAGAAAAAAGCGGAGGGGTGGAACCTTCATTTCCTTCAGCCACTCCTCTTAAGATGCTACCCATTAGCAAGAAGAAGAGGCACTTGCAAATTCAGAATGCTACTGGTCGTTATGATTCTGAGGTTGTAAATGGGTGCTGAACACATCTGCATTGTTTCTAAATCTGGTTTTGTGGTTGGTTTGGGTTTTTTTTTTTTTAATTGCACTTACAATATGAGGATCACAATATGAAACTTCTCTTGGCGTTTGCTCATTTTCTTGATGAAAAGGACAAAGTTGCTCCCAGTGAACCCTTTCCAAATATGAGTTGATCTGGAAATAAAAAACCTTGTAGTTGGCAGAACATAGAAATGTAATAAAATGTGGGGGGGTGTTAAAAATATAATGTAGGATACAGAAGTCAGTGAGGAGAGGTAGAATGACACAAGAAATATGCCTGTACAAACCAGAGAAGCTGGACGTGAGCAGACAGTGTGCGCTGGTAGCCCACAAGGCCAGTGGCATCCTGGGCTGTATCAAAAAATGTGTGACCAGTAGATCAAGAGAGGGGATTCTGCTGCTCTGCTCTGGTGAGATCTCACCTGGAGTACTGCATCCAGCTCTGGAGCCCTTAACACAGGAAAGGAATGGACCTGATGGAGCAGGTCTGAAGGAAGTCATGAAAATTATGAGGCAATTGGAGCACCTCTGCTGTGAGGACAGACTGTGGGAGCTGGGGGTGTTCATCTCGGAGAAGAGAAGGCTCCAGGGAGATCTAATAGTGGCCTTCCAGTACCTGAAGGGGGATGCAAGAAGACTGCAGAGGAACTGTTCCCAGAGGCCTGCAGTGATAAGACATGGGACAATCATTTGAAGTTAGACAAAAGAAAATTTAGCTTGAATGTAAGCAGAAAGTTCTGCACCATGAGAATGGGTGAGACACTGCAACAGGTTGCTCAGGGAGGTGCCTGAGAGATATTCTAGGTCAGAGGATTGGTGCAGCTCTTCTATGAGGATAGGCTGAGGGAGCTGGAGTTGCTCATCCTGGAGAAGAGAAGGCTCCAGGGAGACCTAATAGCAGCCTTCCAGTGCCTAAAGAGGGCTGCGAGAAGGCTTCAGAGAGGCTGTTTACAAAGGCCTGCAGTGATAGGATGAGGAACAATGGTTTCAAAAGAATAGATTTAGGTTGGATGTTAGGAACAAATTCTGCACCATGAGGGCAGTGGAACACTGGAATAGGTTGCCTAGGGAGGTTGTTGGGGCTCCATCCCTGGAGCTGCTCAAGGTGAGGCTCAACAGGGCTTTGGGCAACCTGCTGACTGCAGAGGGGGTTGGACTGGATGATTTTTTTGAAGGTCCTTTCCAACCCAGACCATGCTATGATTCTATGAGGGAATTCTATATTAGGCCTCATCTTCAAACATGAAGACAAAATTAGTAATGCAGGGAGGGTTTGACTGGGTGACCTTTGGAGGTCCCTTCTGACCCAGACCATTCTATGCTTGTATGATGCTGTATTTCCTGTAGTGGTGGTGGTTTGTAGGATTGACTTTTTCTGATTCAGCTGAAGCTTTATCAATGATGCTTTTGCACTATGTACGTGCACACTGATAGGTTTCATTCATAAATCTCGCCTGCTAAGAGCTTTTTTTTTTTTTAATGAGCTACCATTACAGAAGCCCTAAAAAGACAGTAACTGTGAGCAGATTTTGCCACAAAAAAACCCCAACAAACCTCAAAATCCTACATTTCTTGAAGTAGACAGTCATGCACAGTCAACCAGAAACTCTATTTTTAAATGGATTTGTGTATAGAAAGCGTTTTCAGGAAGGAGAGATAGAGTTTTATCTTCCTTAGCTGTACGCCTGTTGTTAAGGTATTTTTATCATGTGCTGCAATCTGATGTTAGATCATCTGAGAGGGAGTTTGCACGTTCTTTTCTCCTTTTTTGTTAGGAATTTAAGTCCCTGATAAGCTTCTATATGATGCCTTTTATCGCTTGGTAAAGCAGCAGTTCAAAGACCAGAAACGCATATGGATTTTCGTCTTTGTGATCCTGTTTTGATTACTGGAGTTGGTTTCCTGATGCTGCTTTCCTGAGGTCAGAAAATGCTTTACAGAATCACAGAACCTTAGAGGTTCAGAGATCATCCATTCCAACCCCACTGCCAAGGCACCATCACCCAGGGTAGTCCGCAAAGGAACTACCTTGAGGACTGCATCCAGTTCTGGGCCCCTCAATTTAAGGAGGACATTGAGGTGCTTGAGTGTGTCCAGAGAAGGGCAGTGAGGCTGGTGAGAGGCCTTGAGCACAAGCCCTATGAAGAGAGGCTGAGGGAGCTGGGATTGTTTAGCCTGGAGAAGAGGAGGCTCAAGGGAGACCTTCTTGCTGTCTCCAACTACCTGAAGGGTGGTTGTAGCCAGGAGGAGGTTGCCTTCTTCTTTCAGGCAAGCAGCACCAGAACAAGAGGACACAGTCTCAAACTGTGCCAGGGGAAGTTTAGGCTGGAGGTGAGAAAGTTCTTGCCTGAGAGAGTCACTGACTGCTGGAATGGGCTGCCCAGGGAGGTGGTGGAGTCAGCATCCCTGGAGGTGTTCAAGGTGGGTTTGGACATGGCACTTGGTGCCATGGTCTGGTCTTTGAGGTCTGTGGTAATGGGTTGGACTTGATGGTCTTTGAGGTATCTTCCAACCCTGGTGATGCTGTGATACTGTAAAGAAATATCTGTGATACTGTACCCAGGCAGGGTTTGAAAGCCTCCAGAAAAAGAGGCTCCACAACCTCTTTGAGCAGCCTGTTCCAGTGCTCTGTCACCCTCACTGTAAAGAAGTTTCTCCTTATGTTGAGTTGAAACCTTCTGTGTTGAATTTGTATCTATTTTTCTTTTCTGTTGGTGCTGACCAGTGAAAAGAGCTTGGCCCCAGCCACTTGACACCCACCTCGCAGATAGCTGTATACACTGATCAGATCCCTTCTCAGCCTTCTCTTCTCCAGACTAAACAACCCCAGGTTTTCAGTCTCCCTCCACAGGGGAGATACTCAAGTCCCCCATTCATCCTCACAGCTCTCCGCTGGACTCATTCCAGCATGTTCATCCTGAACTGGGAAGCCTAGAATTTGACAGAGTATCCCAGGTGAGATCTCACTAGGGCAGAGTAGAGACTTTATTCAAAATTCTCTCACTTTGCTGCTAACCTTCAGCTGGGGGAGTGTCGTGTTAAATCCAAAACACACAGTTAAAATACTGAGGGGGAAAAAAAATTTCCTTTCCTGCTAATAAATTAATACAAATAGTATTTAGTTTTCTCTCAGTTTCCTCATTAGCTCCTCCTATGAAGGGGGAGCAAACTGCAGATGAGAAATTGTAAGAAAACATCTTTTGCGAAATGAAGCATCAGTTAACAGTGAAAGAATAGACTGCACTGACAATTAAGCAATGAGAAAAACAAGTCGTGGATGGGAGAAGCCTGTGATGCCCACATGAAAGCTGCCACAGGCTTGCCGGCCCTGAAAACAGAGTGCAAGGACAGGCTGGAGTAGCAATGTCAGCCCTTGCTGGAGAACTTCCACAAGTAGAAAAGGAGAAAGATGAAGGGGGGCAAGAAGGAGAAATGCCAGAGAGGAAGAAGTGTCCCCCCTGCATGTTTATATTCAATGTCATTTGGCACTGGCAAATCCCCCAATGCTATTTTTGTTCTCACTGTCTCCCAGTGAGACAATTCTGTCAGCACTCCTCCTGCTTTTCAGCCTTTATGGTGTTATTATGAAACTAAATCCATGTTTTGCTTTCTGAAAAAAAAAAAAAAGAAATAAAAAAGAAAAGAAGAATGTTGAGGGCATAATGGAGATGGATATGCAGGCAAAGAACATGAAATTGCTGTCTTTTAAATGATGATCTTTAAATGTAATCTGCCTGAAAGTAGATTACACTTTTTTTTGGTCATTTGGATATAAATATATTTTTTTTATAAGAGAGTTTTCTACTCTGGGAAGTAAGTGGAAGGAGTTTAGAGGATATGTACCCAAAAAATGCCTAGGAAGCTCAAGGAATCAATTCATGTTTGAGTATTAAAGTAATGGCAGTAAAGCTTTAGCAGCAGGAGCTAGGGGGATACAGGGGGCTTTGGTGTCTTGCAGCAATGCATGAATATTTGTAAAGAGGATGAGAAAAGCCTGGAGATTGTGACCTAACACTGAAATCAAACATTATCAGTGGGGATTTCAAGCTGACCAAAAAATGAAGCGGTGAAGACATTTTAAAAGTGGCAAGCTCAGGCAGCAGGAGGGGTGAGAGACCATCCTGGCAGTGCCTGGGTCTTAATGAATGCAAAAGAAAAACCTCTAGGTCTGCTTCAAAATGTTTAGAGTTGAGGTTTCTTTATTGGGTTTTAGATTGTCTTTGGCTTGTTTGGTGAAGTTGTTGTTGTTCTCTCCCCCCGCCCCCTGCCCCTGTTTTCAAACTAACTCCAGATCAGCATGTTTGAAAAGGTCTTGTTTCTTACAGAGTTGTGTAGGTGTTCTGTGTTGGTTTTCTGCTTCGTTGTGGTTCTGTTTTGGTAGGTTTTTTTGTTTTGTTCTTTGTTCTCGGTCTGTTGAGTCCTCACCTGGAGCTCTGGAGCCTTCAATACAGGGAGGACAGGGACTTGATGGAGCAGGCCCAGAGGAGGGCCACAAAGGTGGTCAGGGTTTGTTTTGGGTTTTTCTTTCTGTTTTTTCAAACTAACTCCAGATCAGCAGGTTTAAAAAGGTCTTAAATTCTCACAACTCTGTAAGAAATGAATGTAGGTGTTTTGTGTTGGATTTCTGCTTCGTTGTGGTTTTGTTTTGGTGGGTTTTTTTTTGTTTGTTTTGTTCTTTGTTCTCGGTCGGTTGAGGCCTCACCTGGAGCTCTGCATCCAGCTCTGGAGCCCTCAATACAGGGAGGACAGGGGCTTGATTGAGCAGGCCCAGAGGAGGGCCATGAAGGTGGCCTCTCCCATAGGGGGTTGGAGCAGCTCTGCTACGAGGGCAGGCTGGGGGAGTTGGGGTTGTTAAGCCTGGAGAAGAGAAGGCTCCAGGGAGATGTAATAGTGGCCTTCCAGTACCTGAAGGCTGCAGAGGGACTGTTTCCAGAGACCTGCAGTGATAGGACATGGGACAATGATTGGAAGGTAGACAAAAGGAAATTTAGTTTGGATATAAGAAAAAAATTCTGCACCATGAGCATGGATGGGACACAGCAACATGTTGCCCAGGGAGGTGCATGAGGATCCAACCCTGGAGATATTGAAGGTCAGAGACTCTAAAAGATTCTGTTCTAGGTGAGGATGTCTCTTCTGACTGCAGGGGAGTTGGACTGGATGACCTTTGGAGGTCCCTTCCAACCCAAACTGCTCTTTGTGGTTTTTTTCTGTTTTAGTGTTTTTATTTTGAGGGAAATGCATTTCCTTGTAAAAAGGACACAGCATAGTAGTTCCCAGGGAATAGTTGAGTTTTATTTTGACTTTTACAACATTTTATGCTTTCTTTTTCTCTGACTTCTTGTGTTTCAAATGCATTACAGCCATTGCCTCCAATGGGAATGTCAGTGTTAAGGTCGGTTCAAGGGTAAGTTAAAAATGCAGGAGATGTCACTGCTGAAAGGCAAACATGCATGATTTTGAGTACTCGTAGGTATAGATAATGAATATCCTGTGATAAATTCAGGTTTACATGGGCAAAGTGTAATATCACAGGATGTTAGGGGTTAGAAGAGATCTCTGGAGATCTTCCAGTCCAACCCTCCCTGCCACAGCAGCACCAGAGAATCCAGCGCAGGTCACACAGGAACACATCCAGACAGGGCCGGAAAGGCTCTAGAGAAGGAGACTCCACAATCTCTCTGGGCAGCCTGTGCCAGGGCTCTCTAACCCTTACAGCAGAGAAGTTCTTGCTCATGCTCAGTGGAACTTCCTGGGCTGTAGTTTCCAACCCTTGTGCTATGCCAGGGCACAAGTGAGCAGAGGCTGTCCCAGTCCCTTCCTTCCTTCCTTCCCCTAACCCTCAATTACTGATAGACATTGCAGCCATTGAGAGCCTATTCCTGGTACACTGAAGGCAGTTGGGTTTCTAGGTAATTCAGGATGCAATGAGACAGCAGCAGCACGCTGTGCTACCTGCGCGTTCCTTTCAATCAATATAGCCTGACACTAATGGGCCTTTGGATGTAGATTAACCAATCAGGATGGCACTTTTCCAAACCTGACCATATCAAATGAAGCCAGGGCTGTTGTTTTTTCCTTTCCTGAGGTTGCTTCTCTTAGCACAGAAGGAGAAGTATGGTGGAGAGGTAACTAATTAATACAAGATGATATTTTAAAAATTTACTATTGTTTATTAATATTCAGAACTCTCCCCACTATGATCACTAATTTTAATAACACTCAGTTCTTTGCATTGGTCATGGAAACTTTACAGGCAATAACAGGCTCTAACAATAAGCAGTGGTAATATAGAACATGAATTGAACTAGATTGAGCTGGCAGAGAAGGTCGCTGTGGTCAGTGTACAGCTTGCGGTCGGTACTCCGCTTGCCCACTAGATGGCCTCAAGGAGCTCATGGCAGAAGGCAATGGTGAGTTACAAGAGGCTTTAAGCAGTCACTCACAAAATGCTCTCCTGACTGGCAGGGCTGGCTACAGCTTCAGACAGCACCCAAATGCTTTCAGGGGATTCTTGTCGTCTGCTGAGACTTCTGGTTCTTCCCAGACTGCTGGGGAAAGGAGGCAGACACCTCTGACCTGGTCCTGATCTCCTCTGGATGATCTGTGTGTCTCCAGGGCTTCCTGTCTTGGCAGGAGGCTTTCAGGTGCAGGCAGGATGCAATGCCATGTGCACTCTGGGCACGGTGTCGCGCTGGCTGTGCAGGCTGATTGCATGCAGGCATTTAGAGCCTGTTCCTGGTAAACCTTTGGAAGGCAGTATCCAGGCAGTTCAGGATATAAGGCAGCATGGATACAATGGCAGAGAGAAGGATAAAATGGCAAAGCACATTGTGTCACCTGCTCATCCCTTTTCATCCATACAGCCTGAGATTAACGGGACTTTGGACACAGAATAGCCAAACAGGATGGCAGTTAGCCAAGCCTGACCATATTAGGTGAACTCATAGGTTTGCTTTACCCAAATTTGGGCAGAGCACAAGCCCTGCACAAGGCAAGCAGTGTACCTTGTTTACTGCAGGATACAAAACAACTCTGGGCAAGCCACAGTTCTCAGACTCAGTGGCTCCAGGTTCTTTGTCCTCTTTCCCATGGTTGCTTCACCCCAAAACAAAAGGAGGGAAAGCAGAAAAATATCTCTGGGCAAGCCAGAACATGTATAAGCCTATTTTGACCTGCTTAGGCTAAGCATGACATCCTGTGTCTCTTGAACTGGGAAACCCAGAACTGGATGCAATATTCCAGGTGGGACCCCACCAGGGAAGTTTTGCAAGTATGTTGAGTGACATTGAAATGTACATAACTATAACTAAAGCAGCAAATTAAGCTCTAAACTCTCTCTCTCTGTCATGATTATGCAAAGATGCAGAAGATGGTCTTTTAAACTGCAGGTTTATTTTTGGTGGTCTTATCCATGTACTTATCACCAGGAACTGTTAGTCTGAAGGGCAATGTGAACATAGCTGCAGAGCACAAACCAAAAAAGATCTTGAAACTTACCAATTCCTTTTACTACTCAAATAATAAATAAAGTAGGTCAGAAGGCTTCTTATTTTAATTAAATGTATGTTTAGTCATTAAAAGTAACAAGTCTTCATCCTCCTATCCTGCAGACAAGAAAGGCTTAATTCAGGGTTCAGCAAAACAAGAGCAATATAACCCAAGGCAACTGCAAAACTGGATTAAAAAGCAACTGTTCACATTGCTGCTCGGGCACAGATTTTTCAGTTTACCCATGGCAGTTGTCTTAGTACTGCTATTAATAGGACTCTGCCTTGTCTTCTGATTACACAGGTTTTACAGATACCCAGGAAAATGCACATTTAGATAAACTTGATTTATATAGCTCGAGCTAATGAGTAAGTTTTTGCTTAATTAAATGAATTATGTAGCCCTTTTTTTAATTGTCAAAATGCCAAAACCAATACTCCAGGCTTTGGAAATCCTCTCTATTTTTAGAACAATACAGACTTTGTTTCTTCTAATGACATCTTTTTATTTTTCAAGCTAGTAATCTATAAGTATGCCCAGGGCTATTTTGATGTGGCTGTCTTTAATTAAGCTCATAAGTCATTAATATTTTGAAAGTTGGATTAAATTCTTTTGATAGCATTTTTAACGTGACAGTTTGTAATCGCTTTCTGCTGCTGCAGCAGGGAGATCACTAAGTCATTAGTTATTCCCTTTTGCCTTCAATAGTTGCTCTGATGAGTGAACAGGGCCTTTCACGTGCTAAGTTGATAGTGTTGAGCCCAACTCAGTAGTCCTAAAGTCCTCCTACAACTCTATTACTGTACTGTATCTAAATCATAAGTAGTAAAAAATTGGGGGGGGGGGGGGGGTGGAAAATT
>VWZE01017018.1:59385-94916 GCA_013396675.1 Eubucco bourcierii
CGCCCCTTCCCCCTTTGCCTGCCGCCGCCCCGCCCGTCCGGGTGCCACCCCGGTGTGTGTGGGGGGGGCTGGTGCCGGCCGGTCCGTGGCGGGGGCAGCGGGGCGTGGGGGCTGTGGGTGGCGGTGAAGGCGGCGTGTGACAGATGTCCTCCTCTGACAGCTCTCGGTATCAGCCCAGTGGCTCCCTGCCATTGGCTCAGTGCAGCCGACCGGCAAGGCTGCTCGCTATAATAACACTATGCCTGCCAGAGGCGCCAGCTCAGACGGCTCCGCCNAGGCGGCCCCGGCCCCATCCCCATGGAGTGCTACTACATTGTCATCAGCTCCGCGCACCTCAGCAACGGGCACTTTCGCAATATCAAGGGAGTTTTCCGAGGCCCCCTCAGCAAAAACGGGAACAAAACTCTGGTAATGGCTTCTTCTCTTACCTTCTCTCTTCCCTCCTTTTTCACAGCGGCGGCTCTGGCTGCCTGGAAGCCGCTGCGTGCGCGTTGCCAGCCATGCGGGCAGCCGGCTGCGCGGCTGGCGGTGTCCTTACTGCCATGTGCGGATGCGCTGGCCGCAGCTCCCGCCGGCCGGGCTCCCCTCCTTGCCGAGGAGAGCCGCGTCTCCGGCTCTCCCCGTTCCCCGGGGCGCTCAGTACGGCGCTGGGCTAGGTGCTGGCGTGCTCGTTCTAGAGCTGCCGGTGTGGGGGCTGGTCGTGGAAAGGCTGCGAACGGAGAGCGCGGAGACCCTACTCGGCGGGGAGCCGCAGGGCCGGGGCTCCACCGCCCTCAGTCCGGGCAGCGGCTCCGCTGAGGTGGCCGGTGGACATCCCACGGCGGGGAGGATTCCGGCTGGGTCACTCGGGGACTGACTACTACCACCCCCGGGTCGGTGACTGCCACCACCCCGTGTGCCTTATCGAGGGACAGCTGGAGGTCCTGCTCAATAAGGCGAAGAAAGGACCTTTGCAAAACTAGTTCACTTGGGAACTCTTTGCGTATAGAGATTCCTGTGTTGGAAAAATAGCTTGAGAAGCGATACACCTTTTTTGTTTCTTAGTTGCCAAGTTGTGGGGTTTGTTTTTTTTTTTTTTTTTTTGTTTGTTTGTTAAAAGCAGAACTCTGGCTTTGAGAGGAAACGATGGATTTAGGCAATTCGGCTACATATTCCGTAGGCTGTTAAAACTGTTTCTGTGCACATATGCCATGCTTTGATATCTTTCCATCTATTGAGTTTCCCGTGGCTTTTGCTGACTTGCGTGGAGTCTCTTTGCTGCTATTACCGAACTTTAATGGAAGAGTTATGACGCGATAGCATTGACAATACATGTGCTCTCCTGCCTGCTCAGAAAAAAAGAGCTGCAGGATAGCAGAGCGGGCAGGGTGAGCTGCAGCACGTAGAATCTCAATCACGGCACAAACCAAGTGCGGACAGATGTCTGGAGAGTAGGATAGATCAGAAAGAGGGGCTTAGGCGTGTTGTTTATTGCTCTTTCCCATCACCCTCTTACTCCAAAATCCCCTTTGGAGGAGATGGAGCAGAACTTAACACATTCTTATTCCCTCGAATGCACGACCTATATTGATGGAGAATTTACTGAAGTACTTAACATTTGCTAGAGTTGGCAAGCTTGCAATTTCGCCCTAAATAAAGAGATTAAAGCGAGTCTGAGCCAAGTCATAAAAATAGTAACTACTACGAGAGAATCTGAGGCAGTTTTGATTTCTTTTTTTTTTTTTCTTTATTTTTTTTTCTTTTTGCCTGTTTCAAATGCAAAGTTCCCGCTCTTGCCTTGTAAATCTTAACCACGGGGTTTTACTTGCTGGGGATGCTGCTTAATTTTTTTTTTTTTTTTTTCTGTCAGGGATTACATTCTTGAAATTTTAGACAAGTATTTGTAGTATCCATGAGATGGCAATGTGTGTGTAATATTTCACTGCAGCAGTTGCAAGACCAAGGCTTACTGTCGAAATATTTGCCATGCTTTAAAATGAATTGCTCAGTGCGGCGGCGGCTTTCTGCTGAACAATTCCAGTGAAGATGCATTTGGCAGGACTGAGAATACTCTGATGTAACTTTTGGACTGTGTGTTATCTTGCAATTCATAATTGATTCTGCTTCAATGGCATTTTAGTCTTGCTCCATTTTTTTTTTCTTTCTGTTCTCTTGACTGAAAAAAAAAAAAAAGGGGGGGAGAAAAAAAAAGGGGGGGAGAAAAATAATTTTAAAAAGGACAAAAACAGGAAATAAAANTAAAAATGGGATAAAAGGAGGGGGGAAGAAAAGGTGGGAAAAGCGGGGGAGGGAAAAAAAAAGGAAAAAGGAGGTGGGGAGAAAGGGAAAAGGAAAAATAAAAGGGGGAAAAAAAGCAGCCCTGCATTCCCAACATTTCTGGTTGATGTATTTACTGGTTAAAGAAAAAAAAAAAATCAGTGTTTCCCAACATACATTGGTGTTACCTTAGAATTCAAATGAGCATATTGCAGAGTCTTTGAAGCACTCTTACTCTGGAAAGAAATTGAACTCAACCC
Organism: Eubucco bourcierii; assembly: GCA_013396675.1. Lineage (NCBI taxonomy): Eukaryota > Metazoa > Chordata > Aves > Piciformes > Ramphastidae > Eubucco > Eubucco bourcierii. The sequence continues at coordinate 61,902 of VWZE01017018.1, forward strand.
TGCTCTCCAGTGAGATAGAATAGATGTAAGGGGAGAAAATAGAGTACTGGTTGTGTTTGCCTTCCATTTCTTGTCGTTGTGGGTAGTGAGTACTGAAAGTGTGGAAGTTTCTTGCAGGGTTATAAAGGGAGAGTTCTTGGTGCTTTCTCTGTGGACAGCAAAACAAAGCTCTTGACTAGGAAATAAGTGGTGTACATGCAGATACTGAGTCTGTTTGTATGTTTTTTTAATGTGTGAGGTAAAGGTATTGCCTTGTGATACAGGGTGATGGGGTAGTTTGGAAGCATTGCAGTACAGTTTGTCCAACTTCCATGGGAAAATCAAATGTTGCATCATTTCACTGAGATGGAGACATCCACTGGAAGCAGACTTGCAAACATAAAAAAGATTAAAAATTTCATTAGTACAAAGTCATTGGAAGTTCTGATAAGAATTGTAGCCTTTTAATATGCTCTTGGTGGCTTCCATCCTAGAATGAGACCAGGAGAAACAGCAGTTTGTTTTGGAGCCGCTTTGACTGGGGTCTGCCTTCCCATTTTGCCATAAGAGCATTGTCTTCACCCGTGCTCCAGGCTCTCTAAAATCACTGCTTCCTCAGAAACTGGGGAGGACTTGAAAACAGTCTCTGCTTGTGCAGCATGGGATTGCTTCTGTATGGAACTTAACTCACTAAGCTTTGCTTTGCTTAAAGAAGTTGTGCCACTATGCTGTCTGGAAAGAAAGATGACGACGCGTGTCACAGTAGGAGTTCCTCGCAAGTAGGGAAGTGCTGGTCGTAGTCAAGTGAGGGTGGCAGTTCAAGACAGTTTCATGTAGTGCATCTTCAAACCTGGAGCTGGTTAGGTTTCAAGGGAGGGAGGGAGGTCACTAAAACTTTTGGCTACTCTTCTACTCTGAAGTGACCTGGTGTTCACCTGCAACTCCTCTTTTTCTCCTTGCTCTCCAAGAGAGATTCTTTTTTATAAATACTTTTCCTTGGCTGTTTGTGCTTGCAGGTGATCTGTACATGTCCATCCTCTGCCTGTGTCCTCTTTCACGCAGAATTAGTCATTTAAAGCTTTATGAAGTTTCAGTTCAAAGTTCAGAGGAGGTAGTAAGAGGAGCCATGAACCCTTACTTGCCTCTCAGGGAGCGTGAAAAACAAACCTTTGCCCTTCTGAAAAGGTCTGCCAGTGGAGAGCATCAGAGAGTTACTCTTTGGTAAAGAAGGTGGAATAACAATGTTTATATCGCCTGTTCCCAGGCATGGCCTCTCTCTAAGTCATAGTTACCTGTAATGCCTACTGAGTGCAGCGTTTTGAAATGGGGTTATTTGGGAGGTGGTGAGGAGTGGGTGAGGGATGAACATATTAAGTAGGAGAGGAAAGCTTTGGTTCTGTTCCTTAAGGAAAGATGTTAACATGGAAAATCTGAACTTGGAGAGAAGTGAAAGGAATAAGAGAGAACGCAGCAAGGGATGAATTTAGACAAACTGAGAAAAGAGGCTGCAGTAAAAGAAAAAAAAAAACACTTAAAATTAAATATATAATAATAATAATAATAATAAAAAAAGCTTGTGAATGAACCCTGAGTGAGATGAGTTTGCATAAAAGAAAATAGTGGTATTTGGGCTTTTGGAGAAGGCTTTATCCTCTCCCACCACAATTTAGGCTGTCTGGAATATCATTCTGATAGATACAGTCTCAACAATAGCTGATCTGCAGCTGGAGTACTCTGAGGGCTCTTTGGAAGGGAATTTTTGTTGATGGAGTACTGTCCAACTGGACCAAGTGCTGTCTGTTCTTTGTGTGGAAGAACAAGAAACTCCAGTGGTCCCACGTGGGTCAGCAGTGTGTAATGACGTTGTGTATTTCTGATGCTTTTCGTGTATTTGTCTGCCATGCTGTGTATGTCTGGGTGCTTTGTTCAGTTGCTATAGGGCTGGTTGGCAGTTTCACAGAATCACAGGGGCTGGAAGGGACCTCTGGAGCCAGAGCAGAGTCACCTAGAGCAGGTTGTGTAGGATGGCATTCAGGTGGGTTTGGAATGACTCCAGAGACACTACCACTCTGGGCAGCCTGTTCCAGGGCTGTACCATCCTCAAGGCAAAGAAGTTCCTCCTCATGTTTAGATGGAGCTTCCTATGTGTTTGTACCTGTTATCTCTTGTCCTTTCACTGGGCACCACAGAAAAAAACACTGACCCCATCCTCCTGACACCTAACCTTTAAGTATTGATAAGCACTGAGAAGATCTCCCCTTGAGGCTTTTTAACCTGGAGAAGAGAAGACCAAATCCCTCAGCCTTTCTTTGTGAGAGAGACATTCTAGTTCTGGAACCATCTTCACAACCCTTTGCTGTACCCTCTCAAGCTGCCCTTGAACTGAGGTGCTCTGATTTCTTGTCAGAGTTGATAGTTGATTATTTTTCAAGCTTTTCCCAAGGCTGTTCTTTTTATCAGTAGCAGTTTATATATATATATATATGTATATTTTAAATCCATGGATTTCCAGAAGTTTTCATGGCCTTTTTGTGTTCTCTTCTCTCTTTTATTTAATGCCTTATATTATTGCTGTCAAATTGCACAAGTCTTGCTTTGTAATTCATCTTCCTTGCTGTGGCATTGACTCGCAGCTTATAATCTCAAACAAAACAAAAAAAAAAAGTATTGAAACTTGTATGAAAAAATAGCTCTCTGGAGTGAGAAATCAGTTGTTTGGAATCATGACTGCAGGTGATTTGCTAAATCCTTCAAATGGCTTTTTGGAATGAAAAGTGAACCATTTCAAACTGCTGCCCTAGTTACGAGTGCCGGTTGGTCAGCGAGAGAATCGATGCTTTGGTCTTCTGAGTAGCTGCTCTGTGGGTGGTGACTGCATATCTGCTGCTTCATCTGAAGGTTCTCCACGTATTGGAGTGGGTCCAGAGGAGGCCACGAAGATGCTCAGAGGGCTGCAGCAGCTCTGCTCTGAGGACAGGCTGAGAGAGTTGGGGCTCTGCAGCCTGGAGAAGAGTAGGCTTCCAGGAGACCTTAGAGTAGCCTTCCAGTATCTGAAGGGGGCTACAAGAAGGCTGGGAGGGGGACACTATTGACAAGATGTTGCAATGCCAGGACAAGGGGCAATGGGTTTGAACTGTCAGAGGGGAAATTTAGACTGGATGTTAGGAGGAAGTTGTTTGCAGTGAGGGTGGTGAGACACTGACACAGATTGCCCAGGGAGGTGTTCAAGGCCAGGTTGGATGAGGCTTGGAGTGATCTATGTTAGTGGGAGGTGTCCCTGTTTATGGCAGGGGGTTGAAACTAGATGATCTTTGAGATCCCTTCCAACCTTACCAGTCTATGATCTGTGGAAATAGCTTCACCTAGAGGGATGAAAAACAAACCTTGTGGGGTTTGTTAAATGCTTTTAATTGGACATGTTTTTCTCTGTTATTGGAAAGAATGAGGAAGTGTCATGGTCTGGACTTGAGGCGGTTTGTTAGTGTGATCTCAAAGTGCAAGGCACAGGTGACTCAGGCCAAGTGGTTTTGCCTTAATCAACAGTGAGTCTTTATTGTTTGGCCATGAGAAATAGAAAAGAGTGACAAGAGGAAGGTGAAAAGAAAAGTGAAGGTGGAAAATGGGAAGAAGTCCTACAGCTACCAACCGTGTGAGTGTCCCAGAGGTGTCTCTCTAGTCCCAGGGTCCAGTCCTACTGGTCCTCCTGTTCTTTTTGTTGTAACCGCCTTCTTGTTGCTGGAAGAGACCTCTGCTGTTGTAGTGAATTGTAGAGATGAAGTTGAGGACTCAAGCTCTTGAGGCTCCAAAGCTCTTGGTGTTCTTGAGGCTCTAACCTGTTGCTAGGGGGACTTCTTCCATACCTGCCTTCACACCTGCTGATGACCAAACTCCCCTCTCTCTGCCCTTTTTACCCCCATGATGTAAAGTTTCCACACATGCTCAAGGAGGAGTGCCCAAGGTGTGGTCTGGGCCTAAGAAGGCAAGATCTGCCTTGGAGGTGGGCAGGTGTGTGTTTGGTATTATACACCAGGAGGTGTGTTTTGGTATTATAATGAGCAAAGTTCACTTGAGTTCATGTTTCCCTTAGCAACAGCAGCACATGAATCTCTTACGGCAGCAGCTCCATTCTTTGCATCCCAGACAATGCTCTTAAGCAGTGGAACTGTCCATCAGAGGTGGCAAGTATGGACCACTGGTACCAGGATGGTTTCTTCCCATGAAGGCTTGCATCTGTACTACATTCCATTGTGTGGCAACAGCAACTTAATCAGTAACTTATTATGGGGTAGGCTGCTGCAGACTCATTTAAGAGGTTAGCATGACTTCTAGTCAAAGTCCTTGAAGGCAAGAGGGTCCTGATTCCTGATGACAACAAAGAGAGCATGCTCTTTGGACCACTCCTTAGAGGAAGGTCCTACTGACTACCCAAGGAGGGCAGTGAAAAGTTTAGAGCTTTATATGCTGTAAATTGCTACTGTAGTTCTGATTTCTAGTGTCTCAATTGTAGATTCTTGTTGATAGTGATGGCAAATAGGTGAGATGAAAGTTTTCCTGGTAAGCAGCTTATTGAAGAACTGCAGTTTAAAGTGGGCTGAGCACAGATACCTGTTGTTGTGTATAAGAATTACCTCTCTGTATGCATACACATATATATGTGTGTCTGCACATGTGTATATATACATTGTGCTGGTTGGAGGCTAATTGAAATACTTTAATGAGAGGAATTAGAGCATTGGCTGTGAAAAGAAAATCTTAATGAAGTCTATATCATTGGTTTGCTGAGAGGGATAAAAAGTCAAATTATAAACAATCATTCTCACTTGAGGCTGTGTCACTGGGTCTAATCATTTCCTCTTAACTCCAATCTACTCTAATATCTTTAATCTCAATTTACAGCTAACACATGATGTTTGCAGGCCTTTGTTTTTGTTTGCCTGTCTGAGATAAAGAGGGAGAATGGGGGTAGCTTTGAGCCCTTCTGAGCAGTTTCTTTGTGGTGAGGTTACCCATGTCATAGGTGCACATACAGGTTTATACTTTGGTTGTGAATATGTGCACAGGGGACTGCAAGGGTCAAAGTGAGATGGTGATGCCCTCCCCTTCAAAAGAGGCAGTCACAATTTATCTCAAACTCAAATCAAACTCTGAGCTCAGTGTGCTAAGCTTTGTGGAGAGGAAGATCACGTGAACTTCAGGTAACTACCCATATAGTGCAACCTTCTGCCTGCCAATTGGCTTGAACATAGGTGCAGGGAGTGCATGCTGAACTTTAAAACACAAGGTAGGTGCAGGTCTGTCTGTAATGCCCTATAAGGAGTGCCTGAGGGAACTTGGGTTGCTTGGTCTGGAGAAAAGGAGGCTGAGGGGAGACCTTCTCTGTCTCAACAACTCCCTGAAAGGAGGTTGGAACGAGCAGGTGTCAGTCTATTCTCCCAAGCAGCAAGTGTCAGGACAAGAGGAGATGGCCTCAGGAGTCCTGTGTGCAGTTCTGGAGCCCCCAGCACAGGAAGGACATGGAACTGTTGGAGCAGGTCCAGAGGAGGCCACAAAGAGGCTCAGAGGGCTGCAGCAGCTCTGCTTTGAGGACAGGCTGAGGGAGTTGGGGCTCTGCAGCCTAGAGAAGAGAAGGCTTCCAGGACACCTTAGAGTAGCCTTCCAGTATCTGAAGGGGGCTACAGGAAGGCTGGGGAGGGACTATTGACAAGGTCTTGCAACGACAGGACAAGGGCAATGGGTTTGAACTGGCAGAGGGGAGATTTAGACTGGATGTTTAGGAGGAAATTGTTTGCAGTGAGGGTGATGAGACACTGGCACAGGTTGCCCAGGGAGGTTGTGGCTGCTTCCTCCCTGGAGGTGGATGAGGCCTTGAGTGAGCTGCACTAGTGGGAGGTGTCCCTGCCTGTGGCAGAGGGTTGGAACAAGATGATCCTTGAGGTCCCTTCCAATCCTACCATTCTATTATATTATTCTATTATATTAGGCAAGGTATAGGTTGGACATTAGGAAAAACTTTTTCACTGAAATTGTTGTCAAACCCTGGAACAGGCTGCCCAGAGAATCATCATCCCTGGAGATAAAGTCATGTAGACTTGGTGCTTAGGGACATAGTTTAGCAGCTGATTTGGTAGTGCTCAGTTTGTGGCTGGGCTCGCTGATCTTAAAAGTCTTTTGCAACCTAAACAATTCTGTGCTATCCATTTAGCCCATCTTTTATTTATCTAGTTGTTTATACCATTAGCTGAAAGGTTCATTGAACAACACTGCTTTGAATTTTTATTTATATGCTTCTTTATGCATATGTTTCTTGATATATACAAAAATACTTCTTTTAAAAGTCCCAGGACTTGGTTCTGCTTTAATAAAAACACAGCAGAGTTCAGGAAGGGATACACTACTGTCTTCTGAAAATGCCATCTGTTGTTCAGGCTGTGTGTTGCCTTCAGTTCTTTTACCTTGGGTAGAGTATTTCTGTTTTTTTTAGATCAGCTGAAGTAAATATCTTTGTGGTGGACAGAAAAATCTATTTCCTGGGAGTTTTTATTACAAACTTCTGTACCCTGCTACAGTAAGAAAGCAGTGAACTACCTGTAAAACAGCTTTCCTGCTGAAGAACTGTGGTACTTCTGCATGGTCAGTTGGAAATGTCTGCTGATTGCCAGGTCCCTAATCCAGATGTGAAATAAGCAACCCTTACTATGGATTTATTTTCAATACAGGCAAAAGCAGGACCTGCAGTTTTCTTTGCTGTATTACCTCTTGCCAGTAGCTGAGGGTAAGTTTTGAATTGTAACCTTATCCAGGCAGAATTTAATAAAACTCTTGTGATGTGTTGTTTGTCATCTTGAGGGCTGCAGAGGCTGCAGAGTTGTTAGGCTAAAGGTATATTGGTTAAGGGAGAAAAATCACCCACTGCTTTCATCAGTGGTTTGTCCCCCCATGGATCTGCTGAGGTCTTTGGCATTTCAGCGTGCTTGTGACTTGAGTTTGAAACTTGAAAATTGACAGACTCGCAGATTGCTTTGGGTGGGAGGGAACCCTCAAAGATCATCTTGTCCAACAGTCAGCAGAGGCACTGGAACAGGCTGCCCAGGGAGGTTGTGGCTGCTCCCTCCCTGGAGGTGTTCAAGACCAGGTTGGAGGAGGCCTTGAGTGAGCTGTACTAGTGGGAGGTGTCCCTGCCTCTGGCAGGGGGTTGGAACTATAGATGATCCTTGAGATCCCTTCTAACCTTACCATTCTATGATTCTATCTCCAACTAGAGCAGGCTGCCCAGAGCCACAGCAATGCTGAATGTCTCTGGGGATGAGGCCTCCAGCACATCCCTGGTACCTGTTCCAGTGTTTTACCTTTATTGTTGTAAAGAACTCCTTCCTTATGTCCAACCTAAATCTCCTCTGCTCCGATTTCAAACCACTGCCCCTCATCACTACAAGGCCTTCTAAACAGTCCATCCCCAGTCTGCCTGAAGGTCCCCTTCAGATATTGAAACACTACTATAAGGTCTCTTTGGAGCATTCTCTTCTCCAGGCTGAACAGCTTCAGCCTTCTGATCATCTTTGTGATGTTCACATCTCTTCTGTGAGAGCAGTTGAACAACCCTAACCCACCGAAACATGAAAACAACAGAACAAGTTCTACCTAATTTAATTTGAATGATCAGTGTCACTTAGGTCATGATTGAAACCCAACCACTCAGAAGACAACAAAATAATCTGGTAAAATGGAAGAAATTGTGAGAAATCAAATCTGTGTTCTAGAGTTCATTTACGTGAACACAAGTGACTTTTTTTTTTTCCCTAATGAGCTGTCAATAATTGTGCTGATCCAAAGTATCATTGGGGAGGCATTTTGAGTCAAGCGAAGAGGAGGCTGTCCTCATCTCAGTGCAAGCTCAAAGCAATTCTGAGAGGTTGCTGAGCAGCAGTGTGCCCATGTGACCAAGAGATCCCATGACATCCTCAGGTGCATTAAGAAAAGTGTGGCCAGCAGGGCTAGGGAGGTTCTTCTTCCCCTCTATTCTGTCCTGGTGAAACCACACCTGCAATACTGTGTCCAGTTTTGGGCTCCCCAGTTCAGGAGATACACAGACCTGCTGGAGAGAGTCCAGTGGAGAACCACAAGGGTGGCTGGGGGACTTGACCATCTCCCATATGGAGAAAGACTGAGAGCCCTGGGGCTGTTTAGTCTGGAGAAGAGAAGGCTGAGAGGGGATCTGATCAATGAGTACATATACCTGAGGGGTGGGTGTCAAGTGGCTGGGGCCAGTCTCTTCAGTGGTATGCAAGTAATAAGCCAAGGAGCAACAGCTACAAACTGGGATATAGAAGGTTTCAGCTCAACATGAGGAGAAACTTCTTTACTGTGAGTGTGACAGAGCCCTGGAACAGGCTGCCCAGAGAAGTTGTGGAATCTCCTTCTCTGGAGACTTTCAGAGCCAACCTGGATGCATTCCTGTGCAAACTACCCTGAGTGATCCTGCTTTGGCAGGGGGCTTTGACGCAATGACCTCTTGAGGTCCCTTCTAACCTCTACCATTCTGTGATGCTGTAAGGCTCATGCACTGAGATTTGGCACTCTCATGCCCATCAAACTCCATATGAGCCTGAAAAAGAGTAGGAGCTGGAGTCCAATGTGCAGCACATTTAAACTGGGACAGCTGCTTCAGAGCTACTACTGGGGCAGACTTTTGTGCTGTAAAAGCTTATTAAATACATGGTAAGCTTCAAACACATTGGTATTGTTGGATGTAATTAGACTATTACCATGGTTAAATTAGTACACTTTTAATTTTTTTTTTCAGATCAAGGCCTTAAAAGAGTTAAGTCTGAGGAAAGCCTTTGCCTTGAATATTTTCCAGTGCAAATATCCGTAGCAATCTCTTAGCTCAGAGATACATAACATTAATTTTAACACATTGCTCCAGCTGGCAGTCAGTGTTGCTATCACCTTGTTTTAACACATTACTAACTGGAAAAGAGCAAACTGGCTTCTGTGTTTTCAAAGCCACACATGGGTTTGGACTTGTTTAAAGGTCGAGGAGACCTTAGAGTAGACTTTCAGTATCTGAAGGGGGCTACAGGAAGGCTGGGGAGGGACTACTGACAAAGTCTTGCAATGCCAGGACAAGGGGCAATGGGTTTGAACTGGCAGAGGGGAGACTGAAATGGGATGTTAGNTGAACCTCCTCATGGGACAGGCTGCAGTCCTGAAAGTCTGTCCTGTAGGCTGTGGGAACATGCTGGGTTTCCTGACCTTCCTATTAGAAGGGATTCACCACTGAGAGCACTAGTTGATGGTGAGGGAAACAGCTAGAGGACACTGAGTGGCCTTTTAGTATCATAGAATTGTCAGGGTTAGAAGGGACCTCAAGGTTCATCTAGTTCCAACTCCCCTGCCATGCACAGGGACACTTTCTGTTAGATCAGGTTGCTCACTCAGAGCCACATCCATCCTGACCTTAAAGACTTACAGGGATGTGGCTTGCACTATCTCCCTGGGCAATCTGTTCCGGTGTCTCACCACCCTCATGGTGAAGAACAACTTCTTAATGTCCAATCTCAACCTGTCCTTCTCTAGCTGGGGTCCACTACCTCCACTAGTCCTATCACTGGTCCCATCCATTCATCCTGTCACTACCTACCTGACACCCTGAAAAGTTTCTCCCCAGCTTTCCTGTAGCCTCTAGGATCTAGATGATCTTTGAGGTCCCTTCCAACCTTACCATTCTATGATTCTCCTTCAACATACTGGAAAGCCACAATAAGGTCTCCTTGGAGCCTTCTCTTCTCCAAACTTAACAACTCCAACTCCCTCAGTCCTCATAGGAGAGGAGCTCCAGCCCTCTGCTCATCCTTGTGGCCCATTGCTAGATGCATTCCAGCACGTTGGTTTCTTTTTTTTTTTTTTTTTTGAGTACTATTTGACAAATAACAATTGACAAAAAAATCTTAGATGCCCCTAACTGGACAAAATAGCTGCAAAATCTTGGATGCCCCTAACTGGAGACAATTGCCATAATGTCTTTTTTTTTCTATTTTTTTTTTTTCCCTTTGAATGACACTTAAGCATTCCAGGAGGAACGATATATCCCTGCAAAAATCAAACCTATTGAACAGCTGCATTTTGAGATGCAGATATTGACTAAGAGAATCCCACAAAATCAATCCATCTATTATTTAAAATCTTAATGTGTGATGGTTAGTCCTGATGGTAGCCTTATGTATAGCACAGGCTCTTTAACCCTGCCTGCTGGTGCTGGTGGTAGAAAGTGAGCTGATTTGGTGTGTGTGTGTTTTTTCTGTTTGCTCACTTGTGATTCAAACCATGGGAGAGAGGAATGGAGCTTTCCTAATTGAGCTGTGTTTGGCCAATCCCTTATAAGCAAACATTAGCCAGCCCCTTTTGTTTCTCCAGGCATTTGCAGAAGGAGAACAAATGCTTCTCCTCCAGCATTCTTCAGAGCCTGTTATGTGATGAGCTGGGACTTAATGTTGCTTTAAAAAAAAAAACAAACAAACAAAAACAACAAACCCACAAACCCAACCCCCAAAGTAAACAAACAAACATTTACTCCTAAGGAGGCACAATATCTGTCATGTTGAACCTTGGGGTTTGTTTTTTTTTTTTTTTTGTTCCCAGAGAGATGATAAACTACCTGAAGGCGTTGGGAAAATGGAATTTTGAGCTGGAAGTGTAATTAATTTATTTTGTTAACGTGTGTTTACTCTTCTCTTGGGGTACAGAGGGTTTCTGTGATTTTCCCTTGGCAGAGGATGTTTGTTCTGAACCATCTGAGTTGTGTGGATTTCTGTGGAACCCAATTTCATTCCCTTATATTATTTATTATTTTTTTTCTTAATTAGTTCAGATAGCAAATTTCAAAATATTTTCACTCCAGGAATTTTTAAATGGTGGCAGTTACACAGACAATATTCTAAGAAAGGAAATGCAAATTCTTCCCCCACAGTTCCAAGAGCAAATCCTCAAATAAGACCTGAAGAGTAATCTCCAAATCTCCTGCCTGGCACTGAGCTTCTCATTGCATATGATAAAGAACAGGATTTTGCCTTAAAATTCTTGAGGCATCTTGGAAAATGTTTGTGTTTGGTTTGAGGAATGGAGAGAGAGTTCTTTTTTTTTTTCAGTTTCTCATCAATATTCTTGGTTCGTACAAAAGATTTAGGGCTTGTCAGGCTTTTTGTCTGACTGCTCTGATTTGCATTTCTTTACAATTATTATTTTATTTTTCTGAGAGAGAGCCAATTCCTTCCCCAAGTACCAAGTGATCAGGCTACCTCCTGTAGGGCCCAGCTCAACTCAAATATTCATGTTGCTGGATTTCTCACAGCTAGCTCAAAGCTGCAACACTGATGCTGGCCAAGTCTTGGTTGGGTTCTTTGTGGAAACTTTTGTGGTGGGGAAGATCTGCTAGGAGTTGCCTCTTCACCTTACAGCAATGAAGATCTGGACTAGGAAAACTGCTTCCTTCCCAGCTTACTGATAATACACTTCCACAGTGAAACACAGAATTGGATGTGTGAAAGCATGCTGCTGAGCAAGCTGCCTGGCATTTACTGGGATGCATTGAGAGAGTTCCTTAAGTACATCAATGGCTGATTCAGGCTTGGAACCTTGTATTCTAAAGTAGGTTTTGTCCTCTGTAGATCTTGTGAGTTAATTGAAAAAAATCATCTGACAAATCATAGAATGGTAAGGTTGGAAGGGACCTCAAGGATCATCTAATTCCAACCCCCTGCCATAGGCAGGGACACCTCCCACTAGTACAGCTCACTCAAGGCCTCCTCCAACCTGGCCTTGAACATCTCCAGGGAGGGAGCAGCCACAATCTCCCTGGGCAACCTGTGCCAGTGTCTCACCACCCTCACTGCAAACAACTTCCTCCTAACATCCAGTTTCAGTCTTCCCTCTGCCAGTTCAAACCCATTGCCCCTTGTCCTGGCATTGCAAGACCTTGTCAATAGTCCCTCCCCAGCCTTCCTGTAGGCTCCCTTCAGATACTGGAAGGCTACTCTAAGGTCTCCCGGAAGCCTTCTCTTCTCCAGGCTGCAGAGCCCCAACTCTCTCAGTCTGTCCTCACAGCAGAGCTGCTGCAGCCCTCTGAGCATCCTTGTGGCCTACTCTGGACCTGCTCCAACACCTCCATGTCCTTCCTGTACTGGGGACTCCGGAACTGCACACAGTACTCCAGGTGGGGTCTGAGGAGAGCACAGCAAAGGGGCAGATGAAAGGCGGCAAGGGGGTTTAAAATGTGCTTACAGCTACAATAATCAATTTCTCCCGACCATCAGAACTGAATTTATCAGTGAAGGTAACTTCACTAAAGATTGGTTTAGAGGTTTATTTTATTTTCTGCTGCCCTGCAAACAGGGCATGGCAAGTTGTTTAGCTGGATGTTAACCACTGACTTGGATCACTTGCTTTGGTTTCTAAAATGTAAAAAGAAATGACAAAGAAGGGGCATAAATAGTGCTGTTATGTGAGCTGGCAGTGTGAGTGCAGCCNGGAGAAGAGAAGGCTTCCAGGAGACCTTGGAGTGGCCTTCCAGTATGTGAAGGGACCTACAGGAAGGCTGCGGAGGGACTACTGATAAGGTCTTGTAATGCCAGGACAAGGGGCAATGGATTTAAAGTGGCAGAATGGAGATTGAAACTGGATGTTAGGAGGAAATTCTTAGTAGTGAGGGTGGTGAGATGCTGATCCAGGTTGCCCAGGGAGGTTGTGGAGGACAGAAGCACAGAATGTGAGATCACATTCTGTGCTTCTGTCCTCCACAATATCCCTGGAGGTGTTCAACACCAGGCTGGATGAAGCTTTGAGCAACCTGTTGTAGTGGGAGGTGTCCCTGCCTATGACAGGGTGTTGGAACTATGTATCTCTGAGGTCTCTTCTAACTTAAAGCATTCTATGATTCTAAATAACTTTATACCAGAGAACATTTGACTTCTTACTTGGTGGCAGTGTATCACCCTAGACTGGAGACTCCAGGAGTTTGGTAGTGGTGGTGTTTTGTTTGGTTTTTTTAATCCGTTATGTTTTTACAAAATATTTGTTTCTGAAAAAAAAAAAAAAAAAGGTGGTAGAGTGTTCAGATTTCCTTAAAAGTGAGACTCTGGAAACTTAGTGTAATAGCATAAAGAACATTATGCTCTTCTGCATGAGCAGTGAGCAACTGTTTATACAAATAAAACAGATTTCATGGGCTTTTTTTTTTCACCAGTGCAATACTTTTCGTGCTGCTTATGCATGGTATTTTCTTAAAATATACTTAGTCACTGCTCAGGTTAGCAGTGGAATCTAATCCTGGATAGATTTGGGGCTTGCTGGTTCTCTGCATTGATTTTTCTCATAGTCATGCTATTTTTTTTTATTTTTTTTTTTTTTACTGACAGTGTTAAGGAAATGTTTTCCTTTATAAGAGAAAAAAACCAAGAAGGCTCCAAGAGACCTAATTGCCAAAAAGACTGTAGAGGAACTGTTTATGAAGGCCAGCAGTGATCAGACAAAGGGCAGTGGTTTGAAATCAGGGAAGAGGGCATTTAGATTGGATGTTAGAAAGAAGTTCTTTACTATGAGGATGATTGAGCACTGGGACAGGTTGCCCAGGGAGGTGGTTGAGGCCCCATCCCTGGAGATGTTCAGCATGAGGCTTAACAGGGATTTGGGCAACTTGATGTAGTTGAGGATGTCCCTGCTGACTGCAGAGGGGTTGGACTGGATGACCTTTGCAGGTCTCTTTCCAACCTGGGTGATTCTGGGGTGTTAATCATATTTCTGCTGCGCACATGAGCAGCTACACCACAGAATCACAGAACTAACCAGGTTGGAAAAGACCTTTGAGATCATCCAGTCCAACCTATCACCTAACCCTTCAGTGTTCTTCAATCACATTCTGTGCTTCTGTGCTCCACAACCTCCCTGGGCAACCTGTGCCAGTGTCTCACCACCCTCACTGCAAACAACTTCCTCCTAACATCCAGTTTCAGTCTCCCCTCTTCTGGTTTAAACCCATTACCCCTTGCCCTGTCATTGCAAGACCTTGTCAGTAGTCCCTCCCCAGCCTTCCTGGAACCCCCTTCAGATACTGGAAGGTTACTATGAGGTCTCCTGGAAGCTTTTTCTTTCCAGGCTGCAGAACCCCAACTCTCTCAGCCTGCCCAACTCAGCCCTGCTCCAACCCTCTGAGCATCTTTGTGGTGCTCCTCTTGTGGATGGGCACCACATTGGCAGCTTCCAGTCTTCAGGGACCTCTCCAGTGAGCCAGGACTGTTGATAAATGATGGGGATTGGCTTGGCCAGCCCATCTGCCAGACCTCTCAGCACCCTAGGATGGATCCCATCTGACCCCATGGACTTGAGAGAATCCAAAGTTGTCTGACACCTGTTTGTTTGGCAAATTGTGAATGTGAGTGAACAAGTAGTATGAGGAAGTAGAAAAGCACTTTTAAAGGACGTATTCTAAAGATTTATCAAACTGTAACCCTAATGACCTGTTGAGCAGAGAGAAGAGTCTTGCTACCAACAGGCTGTCACAAGTGCTTGGGAGTTTCTTTATGAAACACCTCTAAGAGCTCATGGGTATCGAAGTGTCAAGGCAGCTTTAATTAGAAAAGCTCTACTGAAACCTGGTAGCTGTAGCATTGTGCTGGCAGCCACAGGTGGTGACAGAGTGTGACCGGAGTGGACTTGCTTTATACATGGCTGGGAAGTAAAAGAGAAAAGCAGAGTTTTCCATTGCACTTGTATTTGAGGGGAAAGTGCAGGTAGGTATGCAAAGGAAACAAATACCCAACGTATTTCACACAGAGAAAGGAAAAATTACCTAACAATGGCAACAGTGACAGTGACTAATGAGAAGAGGAGGTTGGAGAAGGAGAATGACTACAACTCAGGGACAAAGGTTCACCTGTCACTGTCAGCAGATTGGTGCTGTCATTGTTTGTGCAGATTCTTGCATTGTGAATTCTGGGAGGAGTTTTGCTCCCTGTCCCCTTGGAGATGTGTAGTGGGAGACAATGGATGCAAGCTGGGATGTGGGAAACCTGATCAGGTACAAGGGAAAAGGGGGGAATAAAAAGATGAGGGTGATCAGGTGCTGGAAGTTGCCAGAGAAACTGTGGGGTCTCCATCTTTGGAGGTGTTAAAACTCAACTGAGCAGCCTTGAACTACTTTGTTGTGCCCTTAAGCAAGGTGTAAGACTAAATGTCTCTTCCCTCCTCATTCAGTGTTATGATTCTATGCTGGAGCTGTAGGAGTGGCTTTTAATTTAATGCAATGAGGGGGAACAAGGCACTTCATTGGCACATCCTGCTCACAACCTCTCCGGACTACAGGGTACTTGTGGCTCACCTCATTGTAGATCACAGAATGTCAGGGGCTGGAAGGGACCTTGAAAGCACATCCAGTCCAACCCCCCTGCCAGAACAACATCACCTAGACCAGATCACACAGGAACACATTCAGGTGGGTCTTGAATATCTCTAGAGAGGGACACTCCACAATGCCCCTGGGCAGCCTGTTGCAGTGCTGTGGTGCTCTGTCACCATCATAGTGAAAGAGTTCCTCCTCATGTGTCCATGGAACTTGCTATGCCTCAGCTTCTACCCATTGCCCCTTGTCCTGTCATTGGGCATCACCCAGCAGAGCCTGGCTCCAGTCTCCTGGCACTCACCCTGCACATCTTTATACACATTGATGAGGTCACCTCTCAGGCTCCTCTTCTCCAAGCAGCAGAGCCACAGCTTGCTCAGATTCTCATCATAACAGAGATGTTCCATTCCCTTCATCATCTTTGTGGCTCTGTGCTGGACTTTCTCTAGCAGTTTCCTGAGGTCCTTCTTGAACTGAGGAGGCCAGAACTGGACACAATATTCCAGATGCAGCCTCACCAGGGCATAATGGAGGGGGATGAGAACCTCTCTCTTCCTACTAGCCACAACCATTTATAATACACCTCAGATGATGCCTGGCTTGCAGGAGTGGTGCCTCCACTGTCTCTCTCTGGGGCTCTCCTCATCTGCCAGTGGTCTGAAATAAGAGTGCTTGCTTCAGCTCTTGGGAACAAATAAATCAAGTGCAACTGTTGAATCTCTTTCTGCTTTTTAGGGATTCCCAAGCTGAGTCATGCTATTCATAGTCAGTGACCCAGCTTGTAATTAAGAAAGATGATGTTCTTGAACCTCTCCACAACTAATTCATATTTAGCTCTTACTCACCACAAATCATAGGCATTATCAGCAGTATTTTCCTGATTGCACTTTTTCATATTAAAAACTGCTGCAGTATATAATCTTAATTTTGGAAAGGCTTTTGAAAGGTACTCAGGAGGGCCAGCGGTGGAGGAATTGATTTGTTGTCGTTAGAACAGCATTATGCAGAGGCAAAGGGAAAAAAAAACTCAGGCTGAACATCTTTTTAAAGCATTGTGTGCTGCACTCTTGCAGTGCTGGAGATGCAGCTTGTTGCAAAGAGTGGGGGGGGGGGAAGCAACAAGCTGTAAAATTTATCTTACTCAGCCTGCAGAGCTCTTGCACTGTGGAGTGAATAGTGCCTGCTCTCATAGTTTGAATGTTTCCAGGAAATTGGTCAGGTACTTTGCATCTTTTTATGTATGGAGTTGGTCCAGATGGGGCCACCAAGATGACTGGAGGGTTGGAATGCCTCTGCTGTGAGGACAGGCTGAAAGAATTGGGACTGTTCAGCCTGGAGAAGAGAAGGCTCCAAGGAGACCTTATAAATACATTTCAATATGTGAAGGGGAATCAAACAAACATGCAGGTTGGCAAAACCCCTCAGGATCACCAAGTCCANTGCAGGTTGGCAAACCCCCTCAGGATCACCAAGTCCAACCTAGAACCCTACTCTACAAGATTCACCTTAAACCATAGCCCTAAGCACTGCATCCAAGCAACCCTTAAACACATCCAGGCTGGGTGACAACTCCACCTCCCTGGGCAACTCTCCCTGGAGAGGCTGACCACTCCCTCTATGAAACACTTTTTCCTAATGTCCAGTCTAAACCTCCCCAGTCTCAGCTTGAGGCCAATTCCCCCGTGTTCTGTCTCCAATTACCTGTAAGAAGAGACCAGCAGCAGCCTCTCCACAAGGTCTCCCCTCAACCTCCTTTTCTTCACACTAACCACCCCCAGCTCCCTCAGTCACTCTTCATAAGATTTATTCTCCAGACCCTTCACAGCTTCCTTGGCCTCATCTGGACCTGCTCCAGCACCTCCACATCTCTTGTATTGCAGTGCCCAAAACTGAACACAACACTCAAGGTGTGGCTTCATCAAAGCTAAATCCAAGGGAACAATCACCTCCCTACTCCTACTGGCCACAGAATTTTTAATCCAAACCATGATGCCGTTGGCCTTCTGGGCCACCTGGGCACACTGCTGGCTCATATTCAGCTCCTGTCTATTACAATCCCCAGGTCCCTTTCTACCAGACAGCTCTCCAGCCACACTGCCCCAAGCCTGTAGTGTTGCTTGAGGTTGTTGTGACCCAAGTACAGGACCTGGCACTTGGCCTTGTTGAAACTCAACCCATTAATGTTGGCCTATTGATCTAAGCCTATCCAAGTCCCCTCTGCAGAGCCTCTCTACCCTTGCTCAAATCAACACTGCCACCTTACTTGGTGTCATCTGCAAACTTACTGCTGACACTCCCTATGCCTGGATCAAGGTCATCAATAAAGATGTTAAAAAGAAGTGGTCCCAATGCAGATCCCTGAGGAACACCGGTAGTGACCATCTGCCAACTGGATTTAGCTCCACTGACTACCACTCTGAGCCTCTCCTGTCCAGCTGGTGCTTTATCCAGGAGACAGTGTGCTCAGCCAGGTCATGAGTAGCCAATGCAGATCCCTGAGGAACACCGGTAGTGACCATCTGCCAACTGGATTTAGCTCCACTGACTACCACTCTGAGCCTCTCCTGTCCAGCTGGTGCTTTATCCAGGAGACAGTGTGCTCAGCCAGGCCATGAGTAGCCAATGCAGATCTCTGAGGAACACCAGTAGTGACCAGCTGCCAACTGGTTTTAGCTCCATTGACCATCACTCTGGGCCCTCCTGTCCAGCCAGTGCTTTATCCAGGAGACAGTGTGCTCAGCTAGGCCATGAGTAACCAATACAGATCTCTGAGGAACACCAGTAGTGACCAGCTGCCAGCTGGATTTAACTCCATTGGCCACCACTCTGGGCCCTCCTGTCCAGCCAGTGCTTTATCCAGGAGACAGTGTGCTCAACCAGGCCATGAGTAGCCAATTTGTCTACAAGGATTTCCTGGGGACCTGCAAGAAGGCTGGAGAGGGAGTGTTTAAAAGGGCTTGGAGTGATAGGACAAGGTGCAGTGGTTGGAAATTGGAGCAGTGGAGATTTAGGTTGGACACAAGGAGGAAGTTCTGCACTATGAGAGTGGTGAAATACTGGAATAGGTTGCCCAGGGATGTGGTTGAGGCATGTTCAAAACCAGAACTGTGGCCCTGGGCAACCTGCTCACTGCGGGGGTGTTGGAGGAGATGACCTTGAGGGTCCCTTTCAGCCTGATGCAATTTGTGAATCTGTGCCTACAGGTTGATTTTCCTCATAGAACGGCTTAGGTTGGAAGGGATCTTGGAGATCATCTACTCCAACCTCCCTGCCATGGGCAGGGACACCTCATTTTGTGTTTGTTTTTTTTGGTGGGGTTTTTTTGTGTGTTGTTTGGGGGGTTTTTGAGGGCTTTTTGTTGTGTTTGGGTGGTTTTTTTTTTCTTTTTGTTGGGTTTTGGTTTGGTTTTTTTTTGTTGGGTTTTGGGGGGTTGTTTTTTTTGCGTGTTTTTTTGGTGTGGGGTTTGGGGGTGGTTGGTTAATTTTTTTGTTGTTGTTTGTTTTTTATTATAGTAATACACATCATAAACTTATGTACTATATATGCTATCTTCTATAAAATACTTTGACATCCTTTATTTTAACATCTGTGTATCGAGGCCTGCTGTTGAACACAGTGGTGTGGTACCATACCAGTTCCATGTAGCTCCTGATTACTGCAGAGCAAACCTGATTCAGAGGGCTGGCAGTGCCAAAGCTCTTTATGAGTGGTTGAATCTCTTCTGTAAGAGAAAGCTATTTCATAGGAGCAGTTTCCAATTTAACAGAATGGAACTGAACAGAAGATCAACCTTGGGAAAGTTGGCACTTGGGAAAAGTTTCACAGCACTTCAGGACAGGGTTTAATGGCCATGGTGGTGTTAGGTGGATGGTTGGGCTCATTGATCTGCAGTGATCTTTAGCAATCAAAACAATTCTATAGTTATATGAAAGCTCACACACACACTCCCAGAGCAAACCTGAGCATGTGAAAACTGTTTATGTTCTCCCACATCCCAACACAAGCAGCAGTAATTCTGAGCTTGCCTTGAAGTGCTCTGGTTGCTGCAGCCCAGGTAGTGGCTAATTGTGACTATAGTCAAGAGATGAAGGTTGAATTACTTTTTTTCAACTCAGTGGAGTAACTGGAGCCATATATAATTGCCTCCTCAAAAGAAAATTGTTGGGAATTTTGATGCATAGCAAACGTGAAAGCTACAATATGGAATAAATTATCAAATGGCTCAAGTTCAGTGTCTCTTTAAAGACTGGGGTGGGAGGGGAGAGTGTAGAGGAAATTACACTTGTATTTTACACCTGCCAAATGAAATTATAGCAACAAATCTGTCTAATTACAATGGAGAGGGACCATGATTTATTCTCAGTTAGGTAATTAGAAGCAGGACTACACTTGAAGGTTGAAATTGTATTCTTAGAGAGAGTCCCTTACATGAAAACACTGATTTCTGCTCAGGTCATATTCTTCTCTTCTATTTTAAGACTTTTGAATCATAATGCAAAGTGACTCATCTATTATTTCCTCATCTCTTCATCTGTGCAATGCACAAGAAATTGTTCCTTTGGTTGTTTCCCTGCCAATGTGGAATCTTAAGGGTTTCTTCTCTTTCAACAGGCATTCATAAATCCAATTAACAGTGCTGAGTCTAAAATGTCTGCATTGAAAGAGTGGGGAAAAAAGGACCTTTGTCTCTTAAAGTATCTGTTTAACTGCAGAGAAAAAAAGGAAGAAGCAGCTTTTGGTGAATTATGGCTTCCAAAGGCAGTAGCTTCTATCTCGTTTTTGCAGTAGCTAACACATTCCCCTGGTTCTCTCTGCCCTGTCGAGGGTCCTTGTATGAGCTATAAATGCTGGTTGAGCAGTGCTGGTGGAGAAGTGGAGAGCTCTATTATTGCCTCCAGCTCTGAGATTAATTACTAATAGGCCACACTTTCCACCAAATGGCGAGATTACAGTAGGGTTAATGTGGCTGGACTTCTGTCTCCTGACATAATTCTGTGGGAATGGAGTGAAAAGAAGTAAAAAGTATTAATATCTCAGTGAGTTGTAAAGAACTACTTAGTGGTCCTCTTCTACAGAGGTTCTACTGTCCCTCTAAAGAACCAGAGTGGTGCTGAAAGAATCAGTGACATCTGGAGTACTGTGTACGGTTCTGGAGCCCCCAGCACAGGAAGGACATGGAACTGTTGGAGTGGGTCCAGAGGAGGCCACCAAGATGCTCTGAAGGTTGCAGCAGTTCTCCTATGAGGACGGGCTGAGAGAGTTGGGGCTGTACAGCCTGGAGAAGAGAAGGCTTCCAGTATCTGAAGGGGGTTATAGGAAGACTGGGGAGGGACTATTGACAAGGTCTTGTAATGACAGGACAAGGGGCAATGGGTGTGAACTGTCAGAGGGGAGATTTGGACTGGATGTTAGGAGGAAGTTGTTTGCAGTGAGGGTGGTGAGACACTGGCACAGGTTGCTCAGGGAGGTTGTGGCTGCTCCCTCCCTGGAGGTGTTCAAGGCCAGGTTAGAGGAGGCCTTGAGTGACCTGTGCTAGTGGGAGGTGTCCCTGCCTATGGCAGGGGGTTGGAACTAGATGATCCTTGAAGTCCCTTCCAACCTTACCATTCTATCATAGAATCATAGAATTCTATACTATGATTTTGTATCATTCAGTAGTGTTTCTCGTTTGCTTTTTGGGGGACTCTTAGAGCAGCTGTGGCTTTCCCAATGAGGTCTTGATCAAGCTTAATGCTAGTAGAAGGCGAATAGGGTCTTAGTAAATTAAATACTGACCTCCAGAGCAGCATCTGCTCTTGTTGCTGGCAAAGCAGTCTCAGCACAGGGAGTTTTGCTCAATTTAATATGTTGTCAATTAGCAGCAACTTTTAATTGCCCTTTTGGATATTGAGGTTGGGAAAGAAGACTTAAACTGAGGAAACAATTCCTTAATTTGACCTCATTAATGTTTATAAATATGTAAAGGGTGAGTGTCAAGAGGCTGGAGCCAGGCTCTGCTCAGTGGTGTCTGATGACAGGACAAGGAGCAGTGAGTGGAGGTTGAGGCATAGGAAGTTCCATGGAAACATGAGGAAAAAATTGTTCCCTGTGAGGGTGACAGAAGACTGGAACAGGCTGCCCGGGGAGGGGTTGTGGAGTTTCCCTCTCTGGAGATATTCAGAACTTGCCCGGATGTGCAATCCTGTGTGACCTGCTGTAGGCGACCCTGCTCTGGCAGGGGGGTTGGACTGGATGTGCTTTTGAGGTCCCTTCCAGCCCCTGACATTGTGGTTCTGTGAATTTAGCGATGTCAGAGCTTGAGAAGGGCAGGTGGCTGAAAGCACTTTCACAAACAGCTATGATGGGTGTGGGATCCACGGCAAGTCCCACCACAGGTTCCCCTGCAACCCCCACCCCACAACCCACAATCCACAACCCAGCATTGCTGTGTGTCCCCAGTTATACCTCCTTGGTCATAGCCAACATGCAGAAAGACTGCCAGGAGCTTGCTGCAGCATAAACACAGTCGTAAGGTCTCTCAGAAGCATCGCCTCACTTCAGAGGTTTGGAAGTAGCATGTTTATTAGCTGTAATCATGCCCAAATTCCCATTTAAATAGATAGCCAGAGGTAGGCAACACCATTGGATTTCCATACAAACCTTTTGTGCAGTTTGATCCAGAACAGAAGGCATCATCTTTTCACATGAGGAAAAAAACCAAAACAATCCATGAGCAGTCAGAGGCTTTGGGATTGACCCCTGTGTCCGCAACCCTCTAGTGGGTTCATGACTGTGCTTTCCTGGAGAGACAGATTGTGACTCACCCCGTGTAAGATGATCTAATGTGCAATTCTGTATAGGATGCTGTCTGCTTTAAAATACCTCCCGTGGCACTTGCCTGTCAGGAAGCTTTCCCTGATACCATTACTGCTTTGCCACTGCGTTTCCTCTGCCTTATTTGAAGCGCAGCCCGTTCTGTCCTGGCTAATTGCCGTCCCTCCTCGACGGTTACATCCTTTAGATATTTGTAAGCTGCAAGAATCCTCATTGCTGCAAGGATCCTCATTACTTGCATCTTTCCCCAGCTTGGCACACTAAGCTGTTTTCCTCTTTTCCTTTGTACATCAGTTCCTCTGGTCTTGATTATGCTGTGGCTGGTTTGTGTTGTTTGTTTCTGAACTCGCTCCAGCGCTTCAATGCAAATCTCTCCAAATGCTTTCCAGCAGTCTACAGGAAAAGTGAAATTAGAAGAATTCCATGGATGTTGCTAGCAGCTCCTTGATGTATAGATGCTCGGGGGTGGATGGTGCAGTCTGTACTTATAGCGATGTGTGCTTGTGCTATACATAGTCCCACCAGCATCATCGGGACCGCTTGCTTTGTCCTATTCTTATCTCTTCCTTAGTTCCCTCCTCCACTCTTCAAACTCCTTGCTGCAAATGCAGCATTTGGGGAGAGTTTTTAGTTTTCTGAAGTCCTGAGGCTAAATGAATGTGTACCGTAAACATACCAGGGACTTGACTTCCAGCTAGCTTTGTTCTGGTTTTCTAGATCCTCTGCTGCCTTTTGGTGTCTCAGGTGTAATTTTCAACTTCCCAGGAAGGTGCTTTGATAAATCCCTGATTACAACAGTTGTAAGATGGGCTGCTTTGTGGTGTGTAAGAACAATGTCATCCTTGCCATGAGCTGACAGATTTATTTGCTTCTATTAATTGCTCAAACTTTTGTATGTCTGTGTATATATTTGTTCTTTCCCTTGTGAAACAGCAGAAACATGAAATATTTCTACACATTTAAGAGACAGAAATGTTATTTCTGACCTCTTTGTCTTTTAATCTTTGCCTTATTTTCCTGCCATGTGGTCCACCCCCACCCCAAGCCCTGCATCTGTAGAAAATTTCCCTGGCTTGGTTAGCATTTTGGTGTAAATCTCACCTCAGCAGGTACATCCATTTGGGATGTTAGGAGCAAGTTCTTTACTATGAGGATGGTGGAACACTGGAATGGATTGCCTAGGTAGGTGTTTGGGGCTCTATCCCTGGAGATATTTAAGGTGGTGTTTGGGGCTCTACCCCTGGAGATATTTAAGGTGAAGCTTGGGGCTCTACCCCTGGAGATATTTAAGGTGAAACTTGGGGCTCTACCCCAGGAGATATTTAAGGTGAAACTTGGGGCTCTACCCCTGGAGATACTTAAGGTGAAACTCTACAGGACTTTGGACAAATTGATCTAGTTGAGGCTGTCCCTGCTGACTGCAGAGGGAGTTGGACTGTGAAGGTCCCTTCCAACCCAGACCACTCTATGACTTTCTGTTGCATCTCTTCAACCTCTCAGTCCACTTTTGCTGTCTCACCTTATGTATTTTTTTTCTGATTAATGGGATGATCTGAATCCACTGAGGGTTTCTTTTGGGAAGCAAGAAAAAAAAAAGGCAGTCAAATTTGTTCCTTTCAGTGCAAATA
Source organism: Eubucco bourcierii (assembly GCA_013396675.1). Classification (NCBI taxonomy): domain Eukaryota; kingdom Metazoa; phylum Chordata; class Aves; order Piciformes; family Ramphastidae; genus Eubucco; species Eubucco bourcierii. The sequence continues at coordinate 85,710 of VWZE01017018.1, forward strand.
TTTGGAAACAGTTGAGTTGTGTTTGAACTTGACTCTCACTGTTGGTTCTTATACAGTTGTACAATTTAATTTTCTCAGTTTTATACCATCCTGACTAGATTGGCATTCTCATCACTTAACCATCCACCATGACTTCAAGTTCTTCTTGAAGAAATGACAGAAGAAATCTGTCATTTCTTCACAGACTGGATTTTTAGAGTGACAGGCATAAATTGAATGAAGTTGAACTTCACAGCAGACAAATGCTAGTCACCAATACCCCTAAATTAATTTCCCCTTGTAACAAAACCTGAGCTCCATCAAGATGTGGCTTTATTTGATCTGAAGAAGCACTTTTGCAATATTTGTTTCCCAGTCATGCTGTAGACTGCCATGCTGGAGGAGTACCCCTTGTTGGCAACTTTTTCAGTATCAGGATGAGCTCTGAAATCTGCCTGTTGTCTTTCATAGAATGTTAGAGGTTGGAAGGGACCTCCAGAGATCATTGAGTCCAACTTGAGTGTGCAGAAGAGCTAACTGGCTGGAAGGCAGTTATCTTAGCTGCCAAAAAAACCACTTAAGGAGGAGTTCACATCCTTAGAAATACCACTTGAAGCTTGAAAATGCACCTGTCTGAAATACTTGAAGAGCAGCATTTATCAGGGGAAAGCTGAGTGGTTCTTAGACGGTAACACTACTGTCTTCTAATATCACAATTGCTCAGCTAATAGGAAAACCATCTCTTGATTATTTTGTACTTTATGCTTCCCATTTTATACTTTATACTTTTGTACTTACTGCCTGGAAATACAGCTTATACTGAAGTTAATGTTTGAAGGAGTCATATGTCAGGAGAGAACAGGCTTCCTTATACTGTATTTTTAGGTGATCTTTGAGGGCCCTTCCAACCCAATCCAGTCTATGGTTCTATGTTAGCATGATAGTTTAAGAACAGGTTTCCTTATGCTGTATTCTTAGGTGATCTTTAAGGACCCTTCCAACCCAGACCATTCTATGATTCTATGTTAGCATAACAGTTTAAGAACAGACTTCCTTATGCTGTGTTCTTGGATGATCTTTGAGGACCTTTCCAACCCAACCCACTCTATGGTTCTATGTTAGCATAACAGTTTTGTATTTTAGATGATCTTTAAGGACCTTTCCAACTCAAACTGTTTTATGGTTCTGTGTTAGAATAATAGTTCAAGATGTTCAGATGGGTGGACAGGCAGGGATCATGAGCATTGTTGGCACTTTAACACAGCACCCCTGCCTTCATGTGAGCCAAAAGTTTTCTTGCTTACCTAGAGTATGTTTTGCTTGCTTAAGCTATATTCAATGTTAGTTTTCACAGTGGTATTTAATTGCCTAAAGTATGTGGTGGATTCTCTGTTTCCTTTCAGGGTGCCTGCATTTCAGAGGTAGATGAAAGAAATCCTGTGGTAAATTTGTGCATGCACTCAACGCTCTGCCAAGTTATGTTGTTAACCTTGCAAACATTTCTTTATCATTTAGCTTGCTAGAGTCTTCTGTGTTGAGACCAAAACATGCCCCAGTGGTTCCCATCTCATTCTTCCCAAAGCAAGTGTGTGTCTCACTCATTTTCAGTGCTCATAGCAACATTTTAGAAGTCACAAGTAAGTGACAACTTCTAAAATAGGGTTGTGGTTTGCTTTTGCACTAATGAAAATACACTGTGAGGTATTTTGTATAGTCAACTTTAACTGGGCAGTAGTGATTGAACCACATTTAATATGCATGTGTCTTTTAGATACTTCATCTGTATCTGGCCTGTTGAATAGCCTGAAGATTGCTCAGATTTCTACTTTGTCTCTACATGACCTTTCCTTATCCATACTAGCAAGTGGGGATCAGAAGAGAGTTACTTAGGCCTCCTGTAGAGGTAATTGGAGAATGTTTAAGGCAGTCATGAGGATGTAGGGATGATTGCATTACCTTGGCTTAGAAATGCTTCCTTGTGTTATCTGAGCATGCTTTTAGACTGAGAAACGAGAAGTAAATCGATGCAGCCCTGCTCATTTTCCTGCTAGGCCAAGTTGATTTGACTCACTGAATATTGCTTACGGTCAAGGGCAGGACTGAGGACAGCTCATGTATACAACCCTGTGGGAAGCTGGGGTTGCCCTTTGAGCTGTAGGAGCTGCATTCAGATGCCTTAAGTTCTGTAAAATGGTTTCTACCGGCTCCTGCATTGTGTTTAATTTCAGAGAGATCCTGTAGCTGTAAAGTGAATTGCTTTGCCTCTCTACCACGTACTGGTGGGATGTGTGTGACGGTGCTGGGACAGGTCAACTTGGCTCCTTTTGGAGTGAAACTCCTTTTTGGAATTTTGGAATTCATTTTGGAATGAAAATGAAAGTCCTCTCTGTGAGACTACCAAAATAGATGTTAAGCCATCAGTAAGGGACCAGGCTGATGACTGGCTTTCAGGTAGCTTGGAAATACATACATTTGATCTAGAAAATCCTAAACAAAATACAGACTGGGTGGTCAATGGTCCCAAGCACAAATCCCAGCTGGGTGGGGAATGGCTGAGAGCAACCCTGAGGAAAAGGACCTGGAGGTCTGGGGTGATTAAAAGCTCAACATGAGCCTGCAGTGTGAGTGCAGCCCAGACAGCAACTGTGTGCTGGGCTGCAGCAAGAGCAGTGTGGGCAGCAGGGCAAGGGAGGGGATTCTGCCCCTTTACTCTGCTCTCCTCAGACCCCACCTGGAGTTCTGTGTGCAGTTCTGGAGCCCCCAGCACAGGAAGGACACGGAACTGTTGGGGCAGGTCCAGAGGAAGCCACCAAGATGGTGAGAGAGCTGCATCAACTCTGCTGTGAGGACAGGTTGAGGGAGTTTGGGCTCTGCAGCCTAGAGAAGGCTTCCAGGAGATCTTATAGTAGCCTTCCAGTATCTGAAGGGGGCCTACAGGAAGGCTGGGAATGGACTATTGACAAGGTCTTGCAATACCAGGACAAGGGGCAATGTGTTTGAACTGGCAGAGGAAAGATTGAAAGTGGATATTAGGAGGAAGTTGTTTGCAGTGAGGGTGGTGAGATACTGGCACAGGTTGCCCAGGGAGGTTGTGGCTGCTCCTTCCCTGGAGGTGTTGAAGGCCAGGCTGTGTGAGGCCTTGAGTGAGCTGTGCTAGTGGGAGGTGTCCCTGCCTCTGACAGGGGATTGGAACTAGATGATCTTTGAGGTCCCTTCCAACCTTACCATTCTATAATTCTATGAAAACTGGATTAAATCTAGTTTGAAGTAAAGTCCCCGATCTGCTTGTGGCACACATTTATCTAGGCTAGATATCAATCTGGAGATCCATCCTCTTGTACAACCTCTCTGTAATGCAGACGTGGCCATATGTCACCGTGTCATGGAGACTGAACTATTTCCAGAACCAGCATTTTGCTCTGTAATGAAGTGCAATTAGATATTACACTCAGAATAGCGACAGTGTTTCCTTTGCAGCAGGTGAGATGTTAAAACAAGGCCAGAATCAGATATTTCAGGCTTTTTGCATTACATGCTTGCATGCAAGCATTCCCTCTTGCACAGATGCACACAAAATATCTTCTCCATGTGGTTGGCAATATTCCTGTACTCAGCACTGCTCAGGCCACACCTTGAATGCTGCATCTGGTACTGGGACCCTGAATTCAAGAGAGATGTTGAGGTGCTGGAAGGTGCCCAGAGAAGGGCAGTAAGGCTGGCGAGGGGCCTGGAGCACAGCCCTGTGAGGAGAGGCTGAGGCAGCTGGGGGTGTGCAACCTGCAGAAGAGGAGGCTCAGGGCAGACCTCATTGCTTTCTACAGCTCCCTGAAGAGAGGTTGTAACCAGGTGGGGTTGGGCTCTTTTGCCAGGCACCCAGCAACAGAATGAGGGGACACTGCCTCAAGCTGTGCCGTGGGAGGTCTAGGCTGGATGTTAGGAAGAAGTTCTTGCCAGAGTGAGTGATTGGCATTGGAATGGGCTGCCCATGGAGGTGGTGGAGTTGCTATCCCTGGAGGTGTTGAAGAAAAACCTGGATGAGGCACTTCGTGCCATGGTCTGGTTGATTGGCTAGGGCTGGGTGATAGGTTTGGCTTGGTGATGTTGGATGTCTCTACCAACCTGGCTGATTCTGTGGAGGCACAATGGGAGGAAGTCAATATGTGCAGTGGATGGATTGAGGGCTTTTCCATCCTGCTAGCTTCAGTGGACTGCAAGGCCATTAGCAGGTGGAGTGCGTTAGGCTTAGTCCTCGAGTCCATCTTTGAGATTCACTTGCATGCTACAGGCTTTCTGGATGGTGTGAATCAAAACACAGTAAATGAGTGTGGTAGGGATGTCCCAGGGCACACTCTCTGGAATCTAAATGCAGACACATCTATTCATGTGCTTACTTCTGCCAAGCAGCATTTTCTAGGAGCATGTTTGTTTTTTCAGGTAAGAGATGGAAAGTACATGAGGCTGCTGCAAGACCATAGTGGTTTTTGTTAAGTTCATTTATATCTGATGATGTTGGGGTTTGGGGTTTTTTTTGCCTCCATCAGAATGTTCATGTGTCCTTTGACATTAGTTGGTCTGTTCATCATAAAAGAAACAGTGGAGATCTTATTTAAATAAACACCCAAATGCAAAGAGGGAAAATGCAAAGAGAAAGGAGAGATGAGGGGGAAAAGAGAGAAAAAGAGATGGAGAGTTAAGAAGTAAAAGAAAGATATCCCCACCCTTGGTTCCCATGAGGTCTCAGGGGCATAGTGAAAATTCTTGGTGAGGCCTGTACATTCCAGCAGAGTCTTCTGTGGTAATTCTTTGAGTTTGCAGGAAAAGCTGAAACTCTTCCTGAGCATTTGAGGGCAGAATCAGTCTCTGTCAGTCTATATTCCTGTTAAATTCTGTCTTTCTGACTCCATTAGAAGTAATAACATCAGCAGGAGGAACTGCATCCTTGCTTTCTCCTCCTGCATTATTCAGTTTTTCTCACAATGAATGTATCTTCAAGGTATTCAACCTTTGCGTTTCACTATATTGAGCTAAGGTCACAAACCAAAGCTGCTGATTCTTGTGCTGCATAAACCTTTAACTCCTAATTGTGCTTTAGGGTTGTGTGAACCAGACCAGAAAAACAAGACACAATGTTTGGAAAAGTTGTTGAAAGATGATTAAAACATTTAATTTTTTTTTTCCCCATAGAATCATAGAATGGTAAGGTTGGAAGGGACCTCGAGGATCATCTAGTTCCAACCCCCTGCCAGAGGCAGGGATACCTCCCACTAGTACAGCTCACTCAAGGCCTCCTCCAACCTGGCCTTGAACACCTCCAGGGAGGAAGCAGCCACAACCTCCCTAGGCAACCTGTTCCAGTGTCTCACCACCTTCACTGGAAAGAACTTCCTCCTAACATCCACTCTAAATCTCCCCTCTGCCAGTTCAAACCCATTGCCCCTTGTCCTGTCATTGCAAGACCTTCTCAATAGACCCTCCCCAGCCTTCCTATAGGCCCCCTTCAGATACTGGAAGGCTACTCCAAGGTCTCCTGGAAGCCTTCTCTTCTCCTGACTGCAGAGCCCCAACTTTGTAGCTTGTCCTCATAGGAGAGCTACTCCAACCCTCTGAGCTTCTTCATGGCCCTTCTGCTGCTTCATTTGTGTCCTTTGGCACTCCTCTGGTGTCCTTCATCGGACCCTAGACAGAATTTGGTGTAGAAATTCAGTAATTAAGTCAGCTCAGTGCTGTGCTTCACATACAGAAGGGTAGCTTGGCACCAATGTGGCAGAGCTGCCCTCTTGCTTTTCTTTAGCAGCTGTTTCAGCAACACTGTGTCCCAATAATGTAGTACTGCTGTTCAACTTTCTCACCTCTTCACTTAAACTGAGCGACCTGAAAGAATATGGGGGGAAAAAATAATTTAGCTTAAGGATAACAAAAAAATAACAAAGAAAAACTAGGACAGTTCTGCTGTGCCTCTCTGGGATGGGGACTCTCATGGGCAGCTTGGGATGTTTGAAAGTTTTGTTTGCTCTTGTGCTGGTTGTATGGATTTCCTCTGTAGTAGGTCATGGCCAAGACAAACCTTGTCTGTGGAACTCCTTAGATGGCTGAAGAAGTGAGTGTTACCTCTGCAGCATGTGCTTTTGTTTCTGAGGGCCTGTTGTCACTTGGATAACCTCAGCAACAAAGGTTTCTGATCCAAATTGGTGGCCTCTTGAGTTTAGTGGTGGAACTGTGTTCTCACAGTGTTGGCTGGTTGTCTGAACCATTTTCCCCCTCTTTATGTAAAATGTCACAGAATCAGAGAAACATTCATTTTGGAAAAGATCGTCAGGACCATCAAGTCCAACCAAGGCTCCTACTCTACAGGGATAGAAAAGCAATGGGGGGAGTTAGGGGAACTAAAGAAGAGTTTGCTGCCAGCTTTTCCTGTTAGCTGTGTTGCTGGTTGTCGGTTGGCTGCTTTGCTTACCTGGCAGTCAGCTAAATGCACACATACAAAGCCCAGATATCAGGAGTAACAGGATATTGTCTTGCTCAAGGCTCATTTTTTGGGAAAGAAACGGAGATCACAGTCACAGAAACATTCAGGTTGGAAAAGACCCTTGGGATCATAGAGTCCAACTGAGAACCCTACTCTACAAGGTTCACCCTAAACCACATCCCTGAGCACCCACATCCAACTGACCTTTAAACATATCCAGGGTTAGTGACTCCACCACCTCCCTGGGCAACCCATTCCAATGCCTGACCACTCTTGCTGGGGAAAAAAAAAAAATCCTAATGTCCAGTCTAAACCCACCCAGTCACAGCTTCAGGCCATTCACAGAATCACAGGGGCTGGAAGGGACATGGAAAGCTCATCCAGTCCAACCCCTCTGTCAGAGCAGGATCATCTAGAGCAGATCACACAGGAATGTATCCAGGTGGGTTTTGAATATCTTCAGAGAGGGAGAATCCACAATTCCCCTGGGCAGCCTGTTCCAGTCCTATCACAAATTACCTGTATGAAGAGACCAGCACCAACCTCTCTACAATCTCCTTTCAGGTAGTTATAGAGAGCAAAGAGGTCTCCCCTCAGCCTTCTCCTCTTCAAACTAACCAGCTCCAGCCCCATATGTGCAACTGTTTGCAGTAAATGATTCCATGTGTACCATGTGAGCTTTGAAGATATTTTTTGCTCCCTGCTGCTGGAACAAGATACTAAAATGTGTATATAAAAAGCTGCAATAGTTGTTAGAATATTCACATTTTGATGCATTAAGAGGTGAATACATGTCTGAAATGAAGGCAAACTGATGTCTTTGTGGGCTGCAGTGTGGCCAAGCACGTTTTGGGTGTGGAAATATTTTGCAGGGCTTGATACCCTTTTGCTATGGAAGGAGATCCAAGCAGGCTGCTTGCATGTATTCTAAATTACAAGGGTAGCTGACTGGGTGGTGATGCATCTTGCTGTTGTGACACTTTTAACCTCAGCTGACAGCTCACCTTAACAACTGGTCATAATAGCTCTAAATGGGGTGAGTGCTACCTGCCCAGGCTGGGTCCTTCTGTTCTGCTGGCATTGTGCCCACCTAGGCACTGCTCAGTAAAAACAGAGGCAAATGTACAGGTGTGGAGTGATCTCTTTAAATCCCTACCTTCTTTATTTCACCTGCAGCAGTTGTTGATTGTTTGACTCGAGGATGCTGTCTGCAGAGTTGAAGTTATGGGGGAAGGAAGGACTTGTCTCAGATGTAACTAAGTGTGATCAGGCAAATTTTCGAGCTGAGGTGTACAACAAAAGAATAATATGCTAATTGTTGAACTGAACTTGAGGTTCAGTTGTGGTGTAGCTAGGGTCATCCAGGAACTAAACGACGGGAGAGGGGGGCAAAATGTTGATTTTTAAGAGTCGCAGGTGTTGCCCTTTTTTAAAAGCAAACCAAAGACCCAGACAACTCTTCGTTTTAGGCCAGGCTGACTTCATGACATTCAACAAGCCCAAGTGTAAGGTCCCACACCTGGTCAGGCACAATCCCAAGCACATCTCCAGGCTGGGTGGGGAATGGCTGAGAGCAGTAGTAAGGAAAAGGCCCTGGGGGTCTGGGGTGATGAAAAGCTCAACATGAGCCTGCAGTGTGAGTGCAGCACAGACAGCAACTGAGTGCTGGGCTGCAGCAGGGCAAGGCAGGGGATTGTGCCCCTTTGCTTTGCTCTCCTCAGACGCCACCTGGAGTCCTGTGTGCAGTTCTGGAGCCCCCAGCACAGGATGGACATGGAAGTGTTGGAGCAGGTCCAGAGGAGGCCACCAAGATGCTCAGAGAACTGCAGCAGCTCTGCTCTGAGGACAAGCTGAGAGAGTTGGGGCTCTGCAGCCTAGAGAAGAGAAAGACTTCCAGGAGACTTTAGAGTAGCCTTCCAGTGTCTGAAGGGGGCCTACAGGAAGACTGGGGAGGGACTATTGACAAGGTCTTGCAATGACAGGACAAGGGGCAATGGGTTTGAACTGGTAGAGGGGAGATTGAAAGTGGAAGTTAGGAGAAAGTTGTTTGCAGTGAGGGTGGTGAGACACTGGCACAGGTTGCCCAGGGAGGTTGTGGCTGCTCCCTCCCTGGAGGTGTTGAAGGCCAGGTTGTGTGAGGCCTTGAGTGAGCTGTACTAGTGGGAGGTGTCCCTGCCTATGGCAAGGGGATTGGAACTGGATGATCCTTGAGGTCCCTTCCAGCCTTATCATTCTATGATTGTACATATTGCGTGGGCTGTAAATGCACATTTCCAGTGCAAAGCCGTGGGTAATGGTGGCTGCTATTGCAAACTGCTTTGGGAAAAGTGAGAGCACTCATCCCTTTTTCTTCCACTTGGTGTTCAGAAAATCTGAGTTTGGGGTGGTTTGGATTTTTGTTGGTTTTGTTTGTTTTTTTTTTCCGTTTTCAGTCTGTAGGTTTAGGGTTTAGTGGAAAAAAGACTTGTGACTTGCTGTTGCCAGGTACATCTGAGCAGAATCAGTTGGCTCCTGCTCAAACAGAGCATAAGGACAAGAGCAGTTCAGCACAGCTGGGTACAGGAGCAGGAAGCCAAAGCCTGGAAATAGCCATTAGCCACGTCCTGGCAGGCGAGAACATGAATCAGATGACTCCCAGGCAGCAGGGTGGGATGGTGCTGCAGCATCTTTGTTGCGTGACATTGGAGAAACCTTGAGCTGGTCTAAATTTTCCCTACCAAAATGTGCTTTGTGACTTTTTTTTTTTTTTTTTTTTTTTTTTT
>VWZE01017018.1:95489-110675 GCA_013396675.1 Eubucco bourcierii
CCCAGCACACAGTTGCTGTCTGGGCTGCACTTACACTGCAGGCTCATGTTGAGCTTTTCATCACCCCAGACCCCCAGGGCCTTTTCCTCAGGGCTGAGGAGGTAGGAGTTAGCCACATTTGGGTAAATAAACAGAAAACAGAGTTTCAGTGCTGGGTGGAGGATGGCAGAGTTCTCTCTAGTTTTATCTAACCTTCCTTTGAATTCGCAGTATCACACAGTATCACAGTATCACCAAGGTTGGAAGAGACCTCAAAGCTCATCAAGTCCAACCTGATACCACAGACCTCAAGACCAGACCATGGCACCAAATGCCATGACCAAACTCGCCTTGAACACCTCCAGGGACAGTGACTCCACCACCTCCCTGGGCAGCCCATTCCAGCAGTCAATGACTCTCTCAGTCAAGAACTTTCTCCTCACCTCCAGTCTAACCTTCCTCTGGCATAGCTTGAGACTTACCTAGCATGGATCTTGCTCTTTAATTGAGGGCAAAAGGGTGACCTTGGCCAGTAGGCTTTACACCAACTTACACATAACTTGTCTGTGTTAGAATTAAAGTAGAGCTACTGCTGAGGACATGAGCCCAGTATAAAATCCACTTCAACTGTGGCTTTGCATCTGTCCTAGCCCATGTTCAAGGTCCAGCAACTGTCTGGTAGCACTGCAGGTTCAGCATCCATATACACCTGTGAATGTAACCTTGAGGATCTGCTTTGGATGGGATCTGCAATGTCCTCCTTGCTTTACACACTGTGCAAGGGAATTAAGTAGAAGATTGATTTCTGAGAAGCAGAGGGAGGTTGGAAGTATGAGCTTTGTCCTTGAGGGCTCTTGTCCTCGTGAACTGTAGTTCAGCTGTACTATAGCCAAGTATCCAATGTGATTAAGTCATTAGAAGTGTGGGATTTTCTGGGAGATGGGAACAATATTTTGTGCTAGAGATCCAGAACTACTCTGATTTTAGGTCAATTGTGAGATAACATGGGGTAGGTGAAAATGGGCTGGTGGGAACTGACTCTGTTAACTGTCAGCACCAAGTTAGGGACTCCAAAGAAAACCTATAGCTGTTTGTGTATTTGTTTTCATCATTGTTCTTCCATTGGCATAGAAAAGGGATACTTAGGGCTGTGGGAAAGGGGAATTAAAAGGACTGAGTATGTCACAGGATTAAGGATAGTTACACCACCTTAAGGGAGGAGGAAGGTAAAGTTCTGGTCAGACGTGTAGCCAGAGGGATGCTTTTCAGGAGAGGGAATCACACCAGAAAACAGCTCCAGCAGCTTATTTAATCATAGACTCATAGAATGGTAAGGTTGGAAGGGACCTCGAGGATCATCTAGTTCCAATCCCCTGCTGTAGGCAGACACCTCCCACTAGTAAGCTCACTCAAGGCTCCTTCAACCTGGCCTTGAACACCTCCAGGGAGGGAACAGCCACAACCTCTCTGGCCAACCTGTTCCAGTGCCTCATCGCCCTCATTGTAAAGAACTTCCTCCTAACATCCAGTCTAAATCTTCCCTCTGCCAGTTTAAACCTGTTTGTCTGGCAGTAATGCAACAGAGTGGGGTCATGGTTTCTTATGCAATGGAATTGAAATTCCACTGCAAGCAATTTTGTAACTGTTCCCATTGATGCCATAATTTGAAGCAGCCTAGACTGGTTATAGTTCAGTGTATTTGATTTATGTTATTATTTAAAGTTGAATGTATTTGGTTTAGTCTCTTATTTAAAGTAGATAGCAACAACTAGCTTGGAGAAGAAAGGAACCTGAGAGGTCACCTCATTCATGTTGATAAATATGTAAAGGTTGAGTGCCAGGGGGATGGAGCCAGGCTCTGCTGGGTGATACCCAATGACAGGACAAGGGGCATCAGGTGGAAGCTGAGGCATAGGAAGTCCCATGGAAACATGAGGAGGATTTTTTTTTTTTCCCCCTGTGATGGTGACAGAAGACTGGAACAGGCTGTCCAGGCGGGTTGTGGATTCTCCCTCTCTGCAGATATTCAAAACCTGCCTGGGTACATTCCTGTGTGATCTGGCTTAGGTGATCCTGCTCTGGCAAGGGGGTTGGACTGAATGAGTTTTCAAGGTCCCTTCCAGCCCCTGATATTCTGTGATACTGTGAAATAAAATAGGATGCAGTTCAATGGGAGAGTTAAACTCTCAGTTCCTAGATCATCAGGTACTCAAGGGTCTGTTCTTATGGGTCTAGATATTGCTTCATCTCTGCAACTGCTGAAGCCATTTTGGACCTTGCCTTACAACTATCTTCTCTCTTCCTCTCCAGTATTTAGTTGTTCTTCTGAACTTTCTACTTGTAATATTTTTTTCTTCAGCTGTTTAAGTCACAGTATTGTCAGGGTTGGAAGGGACTTCAAGGATCATTTAGTGCCATCCCCCCTGCCATGGGCAGGGACACTTCACACTAGATCAGGTTGCCCAAAACCACATCCAGCCTGACCTTAACTTAGAATCATTGTGTTTCCACCACCTCCCTGGGCAGCCTGTGCCAGTGCCTCACCACCCTCATGGTGAAGAACTTCTTCCTAACATCCAATCTGAATCTACCCGCTTCTAGTTTTGCTCCATTCCCCCCAGTCCCATCACTACCTGTCACTCTAAGATGTCCCTCAGCAGCTTTCTTGTAGCTCAGATCTTTGATTTGAAGGGATGGATGGGGATGTAAACTGATGGTGTATCTGACATGACAAACCTAAGGGAAAGCTAATTAACAGTTGGGTTGGGGAAAGAAAAGAAATGGGTGTTCAGATAGCTCTTTCCCAGTACAAGGGAACTCTGCCATGGAACAATCTGCAGTAAGCATACAGTTCTATATTACTTATGCAGAGATTTAAAGGGAAACCCCAAAGAACGAAGGAATATGAGAAAAGTATTGTGCCAGGATCACTTTCTTCTGTCATCCAGATGCTTCTGTCTGTTAAAGCATACACCACACTGGGGCAGCAGTCAGCAAGCATAGGTTGTCTGAGCTCCAGCCTCATGCCACCAGAGTTATGTGCTGGGCTTGCTTGAATCATAACATGGTCTGGGTTGGAAGGGACCTTCAAAGGTTATCCAGTCCAGCTCCCTCTGCACTCAACAGGGGCATCCTCAACTAGATCAGGTTGCCCTGAGCCCTGTCCACCCTCACCTTGAATACCTTCAGGGTTGGGACTCCAACCACCTCCCTGGACAACCTGTTCCAGTGTTCCACAAGCCTCATGGTGAAGAATCTGCTCCTAACATCTAATCTAAATCATGGTGAAGAATCTGCTCTTACCATCCAATCTAAATCTGTTCTTCTCTAGCTTGAAACCATTACCTCTTGTTCTGCCACAGCAGGCTTTTGCAAACAACCTCTCCAGCAATTGTCTTTGTTGGCCTTTGCCCGGTTTCTTTGGAGAGGAAGTTGGTTGTGTGCATCTTTAGATCTAGATTGAGGAGCAGTCACTAACTGCTTGTCTTGGTGTGTACCAAGAGGAAAAAAAAAAAGGTAGAAGGAGAAATGTGTTACCACCTGATGCTCCTGTCAGTCTATCTGCCTCTGGTGTTCTCATGTATATTTAGAAAACCATCCTGTGAGCTGGCAGGTAGTAAATTAGTTTTGACTGCTCATCTGCTGAGGGCTCTTCCGTGGTTTAAGTTTACCCTTGTCCCCCTGTTTTAGTTACCATTCTATGATTATTTTGATCTTCTTAGAATTGATTTGAATGGAGTGAAGGAGATGGTTCCCAAAATGGTAGCAACATCAGATTGCAATTCTTCATGGTGTGTTTGATGCCTTATAAAATCATAGAATCATTGAATAGTAAGGTTGGAGGGGACCCCAAGGATTATCTAGTTCCAACCCTCTGCCATAGACAGGGACACCTGCCACTAGTACAGCTCACTCAAGGCCTCACACAACCTGACCTTGAACACCTCCAGGGAGGGAGCAACCACAACCTCCCTGGGCAACCTGTACCAGTGCCTCACCACCCTTACTGCAAACAACTTCCTCCTAACATCCAGTCTAAATCTCCCCTCGAGCAGTTTAAACCCATTACCCCTTGTCCTGTCATTGCAAGACCTTGTCAAGAGTCTCTCCCCAGCCTTCCTGTAGGCCCCCTTCAGATACTGGGAGGCTACTATCAGGTCTAATCCTTGCCCATGGTAGGGAGGGTTGGAACTGGATGATCCTTGAGGTCCCTTCCAGCCTTGACAGTTGTGTGAGTTCTAGCCCAGCCCCATCATGCTCAGAGCACAGACAGCTTCCTAATTCCATATGGAAAACTTTTCAGCTTTGTACATATGTGTGGAGTTTGTGGCAAGGAGATGGTGAAAAAGCCTGACCCAGTAGAACTGGAGCATCTGGCTCTAACATCATTGAATAAAATGTGGTGCAAACATGCAACAATGTAGTAATACAAACTAATTCATCTCTGCATGCCTTGGTAAGAGACCCAACTTACTTGTAGTAAACCTTGGATTGCTTTCAAGGTGGAATTTCTTTTTGACCTGCTGCAAAGTCTGTGTTAGGTTAGCATATTAAAGAGGTTTTCATCTCAGATTTTAGGCTTTACTGGACTGGGTGCTGAAGATGGAGTGGTGGTTATATTGAAATCTGTATACACACACATCAGTGGGATTAAGTATTTAAAAGTGTGTAACATACTTGAGTAGCAGATGAGAAAGCTGTTTCTGGCTATTAAAAAGATTTAAATACTAGACCATGTTTTAAGTGACTGGTGAAAATCTTGGAATAAGGGATGAGTAGAATCATAGGATGGTTTAGGTTGGAAGGGACCTTTAACATCATCTAATTACAACCCCCCTGCCGTAGGCAGGGACACTTCACACTAGTACAGGTCTCTCAGACTCTCATCCAACCTGGTCCTGAACACCTCCAGGGAGGTTGTGGAGCACAGAAGCACAGAATGTGATCAAAGATTCTGTGATTCTGTGCTCCACAACCTCCCTGGAGATGTTCAAGACCAGTTTGGACAAAGTCTTGAGTGAGCTGTACTAGTGGGAGGTGTCCCTGCCTATGGCAGGGGGTTGGAACTGGTGATCCTTGAGGTCACTTCCAACCTTACCATTCTATGAATGCCCCACAGACTGGTGTTGAGCAAGGTGTAGGCTTAATGTCTGTGTGTGTGCTGCATAACTGTTACTCCTTTTTGGTTTCTATCTTGGAAGTGAGGTTGCATGTGGAGGGTCTAGGGTTAATCTGTGCTTTCAGGATGAGGTGGTTTAAAGGAGGGAGTGTTAGAGATTACTGAGGGAAAGGATGAAAAGGTGCACAGAGGGTTTAGTGTTATTTTCAGAGCTACTGACTCGTGAAGGGAACATCTTTTGTTTCCCTAATCTGCCAATTAATTGTTTCCATTGTTTGTGTGAAGATTTACCAGCAGTAGGTGGGAAATGCCAAATAATGAACACATCCTGCTGAAAAGGAGTTTACAGCAGTTAGCACTGAGTACAACTCTGGCTGAAACCTTCTACCCAACCTCAACAAGTATCTGGAATTGGAAGGTCCTGTGGAGATTGGAGATGTGCAGACAGAGATTTCATACTATCATAGAATGGTAAGGTTGGAAGGGACCTCAAGGATCATCTAGTTCCAACCTCCTGCCATAGGCAGGGACATCTCCCACTAGTACAGCTCACTCAAGGCCTCCTCCAACCTGGCCTTGAACACCTCCAGGGAGGGAGCAGCCACAACCTCCCTGGGCAACCTGTACCAGTGTCTCACCACCCTCACTGCAACTTCTTCCTAACATCCACTTTCAATCTTCCCTCTGCAGTTCAAACCCACTGCCCCTTGCCCTGTCATTGCAACACCTTGTCAATAGTCCCTCCCCAGCCTTCCTGTAGGGGGACTTCAGTGTCCAGTTGTAGAGGGATTTCAATGTCCAACTGTTTCTAAGACCAAAACAACAGCTGTGATTTCAACCAGCAAAAGAATATTCTCACTGAGTTTCCTCCTGTTCATTGTATTACTCTTAATATAAATGTCTTAGGAATAAATTGTCCACAGAAGTTGTGGATGCCCCATCCCTGGAAGTGTGCAAAACCAGGTTCAGTGGGACTTTGAGCAACCTGATCTAGTGAAAGGCGGCCTGTCCATGAGGGAAAAGGGTTGGAATTCAGTGATCTTTAACATCCCTTCCAACTCAAACCATTGTGGTTCTGTGAAATCCAAAATGTTCTGCTGGAAAGTTCCTTGGTTTACTCCAGACTTTTGGCAGAACCTCTTCTCTGTGTTTGCAGTTCACAATCATAGAGTCATGGGTTGGAAGGGACCTCCAAAGCTCATCCAGTCCAAACCCCTCTGCACTCAGCAGGGACATCCTCAACTAGATCAGGTTACCCACAACCCTGTCAAGTCTCACCTTGAATATCTCCAGGCACTGGGCCTCAATCATCTTCCTGGGCAACCTGTTCCAGTGTTCCCCTTTCCTCATGGTGAAGAACTTGCTCCTAACATCTAATCTAAATCTGCTCTGCTCTGTTTTGCAGCCATTGCCACTCATGTGTCATATGCTGTTTGGTATCTATTACCATTGATTTTTTTTCTTTCCTTTTTGACAAGATTAGCAGTTCTGTGTCTGGGGCTCTCTAGGTGTGTTCGTAACTCTCTTCCTGCAGCATAGCTCGGCAGATAGCAGCAACTTTTGATAGAGTTGGTCCTTTTAGCCCCTGTTAACCTCTACTAAGCTCTTAGGTTTGTGCATGCTAGGTTTAAATATTTTGCCAAACTGATCCTCTAGGATTCTTTTCCTATTGAAGTGATATTAAATGTTGATCGTTTAGGAGAAGTAGACAACCAACCAAGTCCTGGGCTGCAGCAAGAGCAGTGTGGGCAACGGGGCAAGGGAGGGGATTTTGCCCCTTTGCTCTGCTCTCCTCAGACCCCACCTGGAGTCCTGTGTGCAGTTCTGGAGCCCTCAGCACAGGAAGGACATGGAAGTGTTGGAGCAGGTCCAGGGGAGGCCACCAAAATGCTGAGAGGGCTGCAGCAGCTCTGCTGTGAGGACAGGCTGAGAGAGTTGGGACTCTGCAGCCTGGAGAAGAGAAGGCTTCCAGGAGACCTTAGAGTAGCCTTCCAGTATCTGAAGGGGGCTACAGGAAGGGTGGGGAGGGACTATTGACAAGGTCTTGCAATGCCAGAACAAGGGGCAATGGGTTTGAACAGGCAGAGGGGAGATTGAAAGTGGATGTTAGGAGGAAGTTGTTTACAGTGAGGGTGGTGAGACACTGGCACAGGTTGCCCAGGGAGGTTGTGGCTGCTCCCTCCCTGGAGGTGTTCAAGGCCAGGTTGTGTGAGGCCTTGAGTGAACTGTGCTAGTGGGAGGTGTCCCTGCCTATGGAAAAGGGTTGGAACTAGATGATCCTTGAGGTCCCCTCCAACCTTACCATTCTATGATTCTATATTTTTTGTATTATGGTTCTAAGGAGAAAAACAAAGTTAGGAATCATGTTTACAGTATTTATTGAAGCATTTCTCCTAAATTTAGCATGCAATCCCTTTTATATGTCTTCTCTTTCTGTCATGCTCTAGTATTTTCTCTTACATACCATTTAGTTCCTTTCGCTTTCCTGATGTTAATGTATGATGCTCCTTGACTCTTTAGCTGGTAGAAAGCAACCTTGCAGAAAAGGTCTTTGGCAGTGCTGATGGATGAGAAGCTGGACATGAGCAGGCGGTGTGAGCTTGCAGCACAGGAGGCATAGGGCAGCCTGGACTGCATCCAAAGCAGCATGGCAAAAGGTGGAGAGAAGGGATTCTGCTACTCTGTTCTGCTCTGCTGAGACCTTATCTGGGGTGCTGTGTCCAGCTCTGGAGCCCTCAACACAGTTAGGATATGGAACTGATGGAACAGATCCAGGGGAGCGCCACAGAAATGATCAGGGGGTTGGAGCAGCTCTGCTATGGGGACAGGCTGAGGGAGCTGTGGGTGTTCAACCTGGAGGAGGGAAGGCTCCAGGGAGACCTAATAACAACCTTCCAGTACCTGAAAGGGACTACAAGAAGGCTGCAGAGAGACTGTAAAGGCCTGAAGGGACAAGACAAGGACAATGGCTTCAAACTAGAGCAGAGGAGATTGAGACTGGGTGTTAGGAACAGGTTCTTTACTGTGGGGGTGTTTGAGCACTGATTAAGATTGCCTAGGGAGGTGGTTGAGCCCCCATGCCTGGAGATATTCAAGGTGAGACTGGATAGGGCTCTGGGCACCCTGATCTAGTTGAGGATGTCCCTGCTGACTGCAGAGAGAGTTGGACTGGATGAGCTGTGGAGGCCCCTTTCAACCCAGACCATTCTATGGTTCTATTATTGAAGAGGAAATTTTGTGGTAGACTTCATGTTTCTCCTTCTGAAATGCTGACTAAGGAGATTGAGATTTTAGCATTTACCTGCAGGAACTAATATTTTACTCTTGAGTACTTCTGCCATTAGTGGGACATAGAATTGTTTGAGCCAGTCCAGAGAAGGGTGACAAGGATGTTCCAAGGACTGGAGCACTTCTGCTATGAGGGTAGGCTGAGAGAGCTGGGGCTGTTCAGCTTGGAGTTGAGAAGAGGCCTTGAGTGAACTGTGCTAGTGGGAGGTGTCCCTGCCTATGGCAGGGGGTTGGAACTGGATGATCCTTGAGGTCCCTTCCAACCTTACCATTCTATGTTCAGCTTTGACATTTTACAACTGGTGTTGAGTAGCATGAAATGACTATGGATTTGAGCTAATACCTTCCAAACTCTGATATTATTTTTCAGAGGGAACAATAAATGTTACCTTTTGAGGGAATTGAGCAGGTCTGCAATGGCTGATTTTGTCATTAATGGCCCATGTTTTGGTGTCTGATGAGTATCCAGAGTGTTTTGTATGTATGGAGGAGTCTGATGGTACAGAATGGTGTCTTCCCATTTCCACTCCATCCCTACTTTTCTCCTTCATGCTGTTAAGCTAGCAGTGAAACCACCATACCACAGAATGTCAGAGGCTGGAAGGGACATGGAAAGCTGTAAGGCAAGGTCCAAAATGGCTTCAGCAGTTGCAGAGATGAAACAATATCTAGATCCGTAAGAGCAGACACTTGAGCCCTTGATGAGGTAGGAACTGAGAGTTTAACTCTCCCATTAAACTGCATCCTATTTTATTTCGCAGTATCACAGAATGTCAGGGGCTGGAAGGGACCTCAAAAGCTCATCCAGTCAAACTCCCCTGCCAGAGCAGGATCATCTAGACCAGATCACACAGGAATGCATCCAGGCAGGTTTTGAATATCCGCAGAGAGGGAGACTCCACAACCCCCCTGGGCAGCCTGTTCCAGTCTTCTGTCACCCTCATAGGGAAAAAAAAACCTCGGCATGTTTACATGAAACTTCCTATGTGTCAACTTCCACTCATTGCCTCTTGTCTGTCATTGAGCATCACCCAGCAGAGCCTGGCCCCAGCCTCTTGGCATTCACCCTTTGCATTTTTGTCAGCATGAATGAGGTCACATCTCAGCCGCCTCCTCCCCAAGCTCAAGAGCTCCAGCTCCCTCAGGCTCTCTGGGTAGATTGGGTACAAGATATCTTGCCTACTGACCATACAGGTAGAAGGAAGGTGGGAGGAGGGAGGTTTGACACTCTACAACTTTTCAGGGTAAGGGTTTCAAGTTAGCAGTTGAAAACTCTCAAATGTACATCTGAGCAATTCAAAAGGCATCTGAAAACACTCACCCACCATTTCCAAACATCTTCCAGTCTGCCCCATGGAAAAGCAGTGATGTTCAGTAAGGACAACTGTAGTAGAGTCCTGCATCTGAGGAGGAATAACTCCAGCACATACTGGGGGTTGCCCTGCTGGAAAGCAGTCCCATGGAGGAAGACCTTGGAGTGCTGGTGGACAGCAGGTTCTGCATGGGCCAGCAATGTGCCCTTGTGGCCAGGAGAGCCAATGGCTTCCTGGGGGGCATCAGGAAGAGTGTGACCAGCAGGGCTAGCAGCAAAATGAGTGGGCTTTGGAGTCTCTGCTTTGCCCTAGTGAGACCACACCTGCAATACTGTGTCCAGTTTTGGGTTCCCCAATTCAAGAGAGACAGGGACCAGCTGGAGAGGGTCCAACAGAGAACTACTGAGGGTGACAGGGGGACTGTGAGGAGAGGCTGAGAACTCTGGGGCTGGAGAAGAGAAGGCTGAGAGGGCATCTGATCAATGTCTATAAGTATTTGAGGTGTAGGCATCAAGATGAGGTGCCAGGCTCTTTTCAGTGGTGCCCAGTGACAGGACAAGGCACAATAGGTACAAACTGGAACACAAGAGCTTCCACCTCAACAAGAGGAGAAACTTCTTTACAGTGAGGATGACAGAACCCTGGAACAGGCTGCCCAGAGAGGTTGTGGAGTCTCCTCCTCTGGAGACATTCAAAACCTGCCTGGATGCATTCCTATGTCTTCTGCCCTAGTGAAGCTATTGTGGCAGGAGAAATCTAAATGATCTCTAGAGACCCCTTCCAACCTCTGCTGTTCTGTGATCCTGTGAATTGCTTTCCAGGAAAAGATTTCTGCCCGCTCAGTCCTGATTTGTGCCACTGCTAATTCCTGGCCACCCTTGCACCCTACTGAAGCTGATGGCTGCATTGAGGATGCTTCTTACAGCCCTGAGCTTATGGGAGCACTGCTTTAACAGGGAGCTGATCTCACTCAGTGTCATTGTGGTTCATTAAACATCTTGGGGTAATCTGAAAGGTAGAAATATGCTCCATTAGGTAAATGGTGAGTTTATGACCTTCTGTGTCGCTCACTTCTGCCATCTGAGTTGGTCCAGCCCTGTGAATAGGCTCATGAGGCTCTGTACCTCAGAACTGGGATTGCATTTGAAAGCTTCCATGATCATAAACTGGCCTTCAGGATAAGTGAGGACAAGTTTTAGGAGTTGGGAATTCTTATTTCAGGGTTAGATGTAGGAGTGTTATTACTGTGAGTTTTGCCTGGGGCAAAATTATTGTCATAGAATCATAGGATGGCTCAGGTTGGAAGGGGACCTCAGAGATCATCTACTCCAACCTCCCTGCCATGGGCAGGGACACCTCTCAGCTAGACTTGGTCGCCCAAGGCCTCAACCAATCTGACCTTAAACACCTGCAGGGAAGAGTTATCCACAGCCACTCTGGACAGCCCATTTTAGAGTCTCTGAAGAGCTTCTTCCGAAGATCTTGTCTAAACTACTCTGTCTTAGCTTAAAACCATTCCCCCTAGTCCTGTCTCTAGACACCGTTATGAAAAGTCCCTCACCAACTTTCCTGTAGCTCCCTTCAGGTATCAAAAGGCAGCTCTAAGGTCTTCCTGGAGACATCTTTTCTCCCTGCTGAACAACCCCAGCTCCCTCAGCTTATCTTCATAGTGGAAGTGCTCCAGCCCTTGGATCATCCTTGTGGCCCTCTCCTGGACTAGTTCAAGCAGTTCTATGTCCTCCTTATGATGGGGACCCCAGAACTGGAAGTAGTAATTGAGGTGGAGTCTCATAAAAGCAGGGTAAAGGGGCAGAATTCTGTCTCCTGCCCTGCTGGCCACCGTCTTCTTGCTGCAGCCCAGGATATGATTTGCTGTCTGGGCTGCATGAGGGCACTGCTGGCTCATGTTGAGCTTCTCATCAATCAACACCCCAAAGTCTTTCTCTTCAGGGCTACTCTCAACTCGCTCAGCACCCAGACAGGATTTGTGACTAGGGCTGACCTGACCTGCAGTTTGTAGGTGGCCTAATTCTCAAGCCCATCAAGATCCTTTCAAAAGTCTGGATTGATATTTGCAGGAGTATAGGATGGTATTGGCTTGATTTTTTTATTTCTTCATTCTTAAGACTCATAGAATCATAGAATAGTAAGGTTGGAAGGGACCTCAAAGATCATCCAGTTCCAACCCCCTGCCATAGGCAGGGACATCTCCCACTAGTACAGGTTACTCAAGGCCTCACACAACCTGGCCTTCAACACCTCCAGGGAGGGAGCAGCCACAACTGTGCCAGTGCCTCACCACCCTCACTGGAAAGAACTTCCTCCTAACATCCAGTTTCAATCTCCCCTCTGCCAGTTCAAACCCATTGCCCCTTGTCCTGTCGTTACAAGACCTTGTCAATAGTCCCTCCCCAACCTTCCTGGAGCCCCCTTCAGATACTGGGAGGCTACTCTAAGGTCTCCTGGAAGGAAACCTTCTCTTCTCCAGGCTGCAGAACCCCAACTCTCTCAACCTGTCCTCACAGCAGAGCTGCTGCAGCCCTCTCAGCATCTTGGTGGCCTCCTCTGGACCTGCTCCAACACTTCCATGTACTTCCTGTGCTGGGGGCTCCAGAACTGCACACAGGACTCCAGATGGGGTCTGTGGAGAGCAGAGTAAAGTGGCAGAATCCCCTCCCTTGCCCTGCTGCCCACACTGCTCTTGCTGCAACCCAGCACTCAGTTGATGTCTGGGCTGCACTCACACTGCAGGCTCATGTTGAGCTTTTCATCACCCCAGACCCCCAGGTCCTGCTCCTCAGGGCTGCTGTCAGCCATTCACCACCCAACCTGGAGTTGTGCTTGGGATTGTGCCTACTCAGCTGCAGGACCTTACAAGAAAAGAAGATTTTCTGTGTTTGCTGACTGTGTTGAAAACATGTGGAAGGAGGCAGACTTTGGGTGGTTTGAATCTCTACCTATGTTTACCTCGTCACAGGGTTGTGCTCCAGGCCCCTTCCCAGCCTTGCTACCCTTCTCTGGACACCTTC
The DNA here is from genome assembly GCA_013396675.1 of Eubucco bourcierii. NCBI lineage: Eukaryota > Metazoa > Chordata > Aves > Piciformes > Ramphastidae > Eubucco > Eubucco bourcierii. The sequence continues at coordinate 108,218 of VWZE01017018.1, forward strand.
CAGCACCTCAACATCTCTCTTGAACTAAGGGGCCCAGAACTGGACACAGAACTCAAGCTGTGGCCTGAGCAGTGCTGAGCACAGAGGCACAATAACCTCCCTGCTCCTGCTGGCCACAGGGTTCCTGATCCAGGCCAGGATGCCATTGGCTCTGCTACCCACCTGGGCACACTGCTGGCTCATCTTCAGCTACTCTCTACCAGTACCCTCAGGTCCCTCTCTGCCTGGCTGGTCTCCAGCCACTCTGTCCCTAGCCTGTAGCACTCTTGGGGTTGTTGTGACCAAAGTGTAGAACCCTGCACTTAACCTTGTTCAATCTCATCCCATTGCCTCTGCCCACCCATTCAACCTGTCCAGGTCTCTCTGCAGAGCCCTCCTGCCCTCAAACATTCACATCTGCTCCTGGCTTGGTGTCATCTGCAGATTTACTGATACTGGACTCAATCCTGTGGTCCAGATCATCAGTAGATATATTGAACAGGATCGGGCCCAGTGCTGATCTGTGGGGGACACCACTGGAGGCTGATAACTAAGCATACCTGAGCAGCAATGAGAGCAATAAAAAGCACTCCAGGGATGTCTTCTGCCATGCATGGCTTTTGAGCTTCATTTTGCAGAGACTCCTCTTCAGTCATGTTTGCTGAAGAAGCTGCCTTGCTGTGATCCTCTGTGAGTCAGCAAATAAGTCCTGTACATGGACCTGATTCAGCTGGGGTGAAACCATCAGAGCATAAATATTGCTTCTGAGAGCAGGGAGTTTTCTGAGGCCTATGAGATGTGACAGTATTCTGTTTAGCTGATAAATTGCAGTGTAGCAGGAAGGATGCTACAATGAGTATTGATTTCTTTTGTGCATAGAACTCATTTTGCTCCAGCTTGTGGATTGCCTTCACGAGCCGACAATCCATTAAGGATCACTTTGTGTGTCTCTCCCTTCATTATGGTTCCTTTTACTGCTTTCTGCTTTACTGCCTTTAAAATACATTGTCGAGGCAAAAAATAAAATAGGTAAAGGAGACTCTCTAATAGGAGTAAAGCAGTTTGGCTCCTGGTAAATTAGTTTATTGCAAAAAAAAAAAAAAAAAAAAAAAAAGAAAAAAAAAGAAAAAAAGCTGTACTAAGAGACTAGAGTCACAGAATCATAGAATGGTAAGGTTGGAAGGCACCTCAAGGATCATGTAGTTGCAACCCCCTGCCGTAGGCAGGGACACCTCCCACTAGTACAGCTCACTCAAGGCCTCATCCAACCTGGTCCTGAACACTTCCAGGGAGGTTGTGGAGCACAGAAGCACAGAATGTGATCAAAGATCACATTCTGTGCTTCTGTGCTCCACAACCTCCCTGGACAACCTGTGCCAGTGTCTCACCACCCTCACTGCAAACAGCTTCCTCCTAATATCCAGTCTAAATCTCCCCTCTGCCAGTTCAAACCCATTGCCCCTTGTCCTGGCATTGNTCTAAGGTCTCCTGGAAGCCTTCTCTTCTCTAGGCTGCAGAACCCCAACTCTCTCAGCCTGTCCCCATAGCAGAGCAGCTCCAGCCTTCTGAGCATTCTCATGGCCCTTCTCTGGACACATTCCAACACCTCCAGATGTTTCTTGTAATAGCAGTTCCTGAATTGGACTCAGTACTCCAGGTGGGGTCTCACCAGAGTGGAGTAGAGAGGCAGAATCCCCTCTCTCACCCTGCTAGCCACACTGCTCCTGATGCAACCCAGGCTCTGGTTGGCTTTCTGGGCTGCAAGTGCACACTGCTGGCTCATGGTGAGCTTCACATCCACCAGCACCCCCAAGTCCTCTTCTTCAGGGCTGCTCTCAAGGCAGTCATTGCCCAGCTTGTATTGGTGCCTGGGATTGGCCAATCTCAGTGTGGAGCAGATGATCCGATTCACCTTTTCTCCACTCTGGGGGAGGGCTGTAGGCATGTAGTGCATGCTATGGCATCATGAGTTTCAAAGACTTTTTGCTTTGCTTTGGCACCCTTCCCATAGTCTTCCAAGGAAACCAAGACACAGTCACATTTGCAAAAGGTGCTCCATGATCTACAAAATAGGAGTCATTGAGAACAGATAACAACCAGGATGATAGCCCTCAGGTTACTGAGGGACACAAGCATGGGGAGACAACACTACAGGTCAGGCAATGCTAAAACCTTAAGTGTAAGGAAGAAGAGATGGGGGAGGAAAAAAGCAAATGCCAAGGGTCTGGGCAAGGATTTGTGCAAAACAACTTTGCTTAATGTATTTGGAGCCACTCTCAGGTAGAAATAGCTGAACAGCACTGCACCAAGAGAGCCAGGAGGTGAGATTAATGAGGTCATTGCCTACTGTAGAACTTCTGGCAGGAAGCAAGGCTGAGGTTCCTGGCAGGAGAACTCAGGATCTGCCAGAAGCTGATGGAGTCAGATCAATCAGATCTTCCCACAAATGTCCAAGTGGGAAAAAAAAAAATGGGGGGGG
>VWZE01017022.1:344-13525 GCA_013396675.1 Eubucco bourcierii
CAACTTGAGGATGTGTCCCCTTGTTCTGTTGCTGGTTGCCTGGGAGAAGAGACCAACCCCACCTGGCTACAACCTCCTTTCAGGTAGTTGTAGAGAGCAATGAGGTCTGCCCTGAGCCTCCTCTTCTGCAGGCTAAAGAGCCCTGTGATCCTATCATTGCAAGCCCTCCTTGGGGGGGGTCTTGCAATGCCAGGACAAGGGGCAATGGGTTTGAACTGGCAGAGGGGAGATTTAGACTGGATGTTAGGAGGAAGTTGTTTGCAGTGAGGGTGGTGAGACACTGGCACAGGTTGCCCAGGGAGGTTGTGGCTGCTCCTTGCCTGGAGGTGTTGAAGGCCAGGTTGGAGGAGGCCTTGAGTGAGCTGTGCTAGTGGGAGGTGTCCCTGCCTATGGCAGGGGGGTGGAACTGGCTGAGCTTTGAGTTCCCTTCCAACCTTACCATTCTACGATGACAGAACAGTGTGGAGCCTGATGTGATGGACTTGTTTCATTGCTTCCTTGTGCCCAACATTCCTCCCACCATAACCCTCACTGGTTGTGGCTGCATGGCTGTGGCTGCATTTATTACCACCAGGGATGGACATCTGGTTGGGTTTTTTTTGCTCTGCAAGAGCTCAGGGGTAGAGCCTGCCCATGCTAACCCGGGGCATTCCCACCAGGAAAGCATCATGTTTCAGCACAGATTCCATCCCCACGTTAAAGCTACCTCTTGGCTGCCTTCCAAAATGTAAACAGAACTTCAGGGCTGGGACTTGGAAAGTAATCGTAAATGCGTTCAGTCCAATGTTGGGAATTTGGGATTCCTGAAGCCCAGAGCCTAAAGGGAACATTGTTTGCCATCTTGTTAGCCCTGCTGCTGAACTCCAGCCACAGCCTCCCTGGGTTTTTTCCCACCAGTATCTCCTTATCTGGTGGGGCTGAGAAGGAAAACTTGTTGTGAGCATTAAACATTTTCTGGCCGCTGAATCGAAGCTCCGTAGGATCAGATTTATGGCCCACAGAGCTATGACCACTGGTTCTTCTATTACAGCACTGCCAGCTGTGGAGCTGACCTGCCTGGGGACATGTTGAGCAGGGAGGGGGTTTTTCACAGGGAAAAGCTTTCCTTCCCATGCTGCCAAGGGGATGCTGCTGCTTCTCAGCTGCTCAAAAACCAAAGGCATCAGCTTCGAGATACGCTTCTGCAGGAGGCATTGCTTCTTGCAATGCCAGGACAAGGGGCAATGGGTTTGAACTGGCAGAGGGGAGATTTAGACTGGATGTTAGGAGGAAGTTGTTTGCAGTGAGGGTGGTGAGACACTGGCACAGGTTGCCCAGGGAGGTTGTGGCTGCTCCCTGCCTGGAGGTGTTCAAGGTCAGGTTGGAGGAGGCCTTGAGTGAGCTGTACTAGTGGGAGGTGTCCCTGCCTATGGCAGGGGGTTGGAACTGGATGATCCTTGAGGTCACTTCCAACCTTACCATTCTAGGAGGGGTCAAGCGGGTCTGGGGCATGCCTGCAGCACAAACCTCCCCAGAGCTGTCTGGGATCATAGAATTATAGAATGGTAATGTTGGAAGGGACGTCAAAGATCACCTAGTTCCAACCCCCTGCCATAGGCAGGGACACCTCCCACTAGTACAGGGCACTCAAGGCCTCCTCCAACCTGGCCTTGAACACCTCCAGGCAGGGAGCAGCCACAACCTCCCTGGGCAACCTGTGCCAGTGTCTCACCACCCTCACTGCAAACAACTTCCTCCTAAGTTTCAATCTCCCCTCTGCCAGTTCAAACCCATTCCCCTTGTCCTGGCATTCCCAGACCTTGTCAATAGTCCCTCCCCAGCCTTCCTGTAGCCCCCTTCAGATCCTGGGAGGCTACTCTGAGGTCTCCTGGAAGCCTTCTCTTCTGCAGGCTACAGAGCCCCAACTCTCTCAGCCTGTCCTCACAGCAGAGCTGCTGCAGCCCTCTGAGCATCCTTGTGGCCTCCTCTGGACCCACTCCAACACTTCCATGTCCTTCCTGTGCTGAGGGCTCCAGAACTGCACACAGGACTCCAGATGGGGTCTGAGGAGAGCAGATGGATGTGGCCAGATGCTTTTCATTTTGGTTGGAAAAGACCCTTTTAGCTCATCAAGTCCAACCATTGTCTAACTCTATGAAGGTTGGTGGCTAAAGTGTGTCCCTAAACCCCACAGCTCTGTGGCTTTTAAACACTTCCAGGGACAGGAATTCAGCCAACCCCTGGGAAGCCTGTTCCAGGCCTTGAGAACCCTTTCAGGGAAGAATTTTCTTCTAATTTTCAGCCTAAACCTCCCCTGGTGCAAGTTGAGGCTGTTTCCTCTTGTTCTGTCACTTGTTACTTTGGGGAAGTGAGCAGCCCCCACCTGACTCCATCCTCCTTCCAAGGAGTTGTAGAGAGCCAGAAGATGTCCCTTCAGCCTCTTTTTCTCCAGACTAAACCACCCCAGTTCCCTCAGCCTCTCCTCACAGGATTTGTGCTCTAGACCTTTTGCAGGGTGGAGAGTGGAGCTCAGAGAATGGAGGACTGAGATTGGAAGGTGGAGGTGGAGGCTAGAGGATAGAGGGCCAAGGGTGGAGATTGGAGAGTGGAGGATACAGAATGGAAAATGGAAGATGAAAGGCTGAGGGTGGAAGATGGAGGGTAGGGGACAGAGAGTGGAGGATGAAGGGTGGAAGGTGGAGGACAGAGGGTGGAGGATGGAGGGTGGAAGGTGGAGGACAGAGGGTGGAGGATGGAGGGTGGAAGGTGGAGGACAGAGGGTGGAGGATGGAGGGTGGAAGGTGGAGGACAGAGGGTGTAGGATGGAGGGTGGAAGGTGGAGGACAGAGGGTGGTGGATGAAGGGTGGAAGGTGGAGGACAGAGGGTGGAGGATGGAGGGTGGAAGGTGGAGGACAGAGGGTGGAGGATGGAGGGTGGAAGGTGGAGGACAGAGGGTGGAGGATGGAGGGTGGAAGGTGGAGGACAGGGGGTGGAGGATGGAGGGTGGAAGGTGGAGGACAGAGGGTGGAGGATGGAGGGTGGAAGGTGGAGGACAGAGGGTGGAGGATGAAAGGTGGAAGGTGGAGGACAGAAGGTGGAGAATGAAGGGTGGAGGATGAGGGGTTCAGCATTGAGGAAGGATATTAGAAGCTGGAAGTGAAGGATGGGGATTGGAGGGTGGGGGATGCAGGATGGAAAAGGGGGAGGCGAAAGATGAAGGGTGGAGGATGCAGCAGTGCATCCCAGGGCTTCAGGGCTGTGTTTTGGGTTTTTTTTTTTTTTCCAGCCGAAGCCTGCAGTTTTCCCAAGCTATCTTAAGGTGGCAGGGTTGCAGCCTGCTGGAGACTGAGCCCTGGAGGCTGGCTGGTTGGCAATGCGAGGGGATGGATGGTGTTCCAGAGAAACGCTCATTTGTCTTGCAAAACAGCTTCAGCTTTACAGGATAAGGAGAAAAAAAAAAAAAAAAAAAAAAAAAAAAAAAAAAAAAAAAGAAGAAAAAAAGGGAGATCTGAACACAAATTAGCTGGGGCTAATTAGAAATGAGGCAGCACTGAAATATTCAGGTCATTACAGATTTGTAGCTGCCTTTGAATTGCTCTATGCCAGCAAATGAGCAGATGGTGAATGATCTTCTGCAGCCGTTGTCTCAACCCTGCCTCTGCAACTGGGTGCTGGATGCAGGCACTGGCCTGGGCTGGGTGCCACAGCAGAGCCTGTGCCACCCCGAGGCTTTCCCACCACCTGTGGGACATGACTGTGCCTTCTTTTCCTTGGCAGTAGTCATTATAGAATGACAGAATGGAATCCCAGCCTGGTGATGGTTGGAAGAGATCTCTGGAGATCATCCAAGGGCACCCACAGCAGCTTGCCCAGCAACACAATGCCCAGCTGGGTCTAGAATCTCTCCACAGAAGGAGACTCCACAGCCTCTCCGGGTAGCCTGCTCTAGGCCTCCAGCACCCTCATCCTTAACAAGTTTCTCCTTATTTTCAGATGGAACTTCCTGGCTTCCAGTTTGTACCCACTGCCCCTTCTCCTGTCACTGGGCACTGCTGACAAGAATCTGACCCCAACCTCTTGCCCCTCACAAATCTTTTATCTCTTGCTGAGCACTGAGAAGATCCCCGCTGGGGCTACTCTTCTTCAGGCTTGCCAGCCCCAGGGCTCTCAGCCTCTCCTCCTCACAGGCTCCTCAACATCTTTGGAGCCTCCCCTGGGCTCTCTCCAGTAATTCCCTGTCTCTCTCAAACCCAGAGAGGTGGTAGAAGCCCCATACCAGAAACCACTGCAGGTCAGGTTGTTTGGGGCTCTGAGCAACCTGTTCCAGTTGCAGATGCCCCTGCTGAGTGCAGTGGGGTTTGGACTGGATGACTGTGAAAGGTCCCTTCCAAGCCAACCCCGTCTGGGATTCTATCACTCTATGATAAATGCTGCCTTTAAGGAACATCAAGTGCAACCCTTGTATTGCCACCCAGAGGAGCCCTCCAGCAGGCCAGACAACCCTGCAAGGCCTGGGCACATGTGCACAGCTTTCCACATGAAATACTAAATGGGAAGCCTCTCCACCAGCTGCCCTCAGCAGAAGACACCACCGTTAGTGGCACAACCGCCGCTAACAGTGTGAGGGCAGCTATCACACACAGGGCTGCTGGGCTGCTGCCAAGGCAAAGGGGTCTTGGCTTTGAGAAGCTGAGGAGAGCTCCAGGAGGTGGAGAGTTGTGCTGCTGTCCTCTTTGTGGGCAGGGAAAGCTTTCCTGGTTCCCTCAGCTCCCAGCAGCAAGCGTTTTGGGAGGCGGAGAGCATTTTGGGAGGGCTGTGGGGGCTGTGGCACAACAGGAACACAGATCACAGGATGTCAGGGGTTGGAAGGGACCCAAAGAGATCATCCAGTCCAAACCCCCTGCCAGAGCAGGATCAGACAATCTAGCTCAACTCACACAGGAACACATCATAGGATCATAGAATCTGCTAGGTTGGAAGAGACCTCCAAGCTCATCCAGTCCAACCTACCACCCAGCCCTAGCCAATCAACCAGACCATGGCACTAAGTCATCCAGACAGGCCTTGAAAGTCTCCAGAGGAGGAAAATCCACAACCTACCTGGGCAGCCTGTGCCAGTGCTCTGGGAGCCTTACAGTAAAGAAGTTCCTCCTTGTGTTGAGCTGGAACCTCCTGTGCTACAGCTTCCACCCATTGCTCCTTGTCCTACCCCAGGGAGCAAGGGAGCAGAGTCTGTCCCCCACCCCATCCTGACCCCCAGCCTTCAGATAGTTATAAACATTTCTTAAATCCCCTCTCAGTCTTCTCTTCTCCAGACTAAGCAGCCCCAGATCCCTCAGCCTCTCCTCATCAGGCAGTGCTTCAGTCCCCTCATCATCCTCACAGCCCTCTCTTGAACTCTCTTGAGCAGATCCCTGTCCCTCTTAAACTTCTTCATGCTTAATAACTGAAAAATAACCAAAAAAGGATAACATGGGTCTGTGTCTCATCTGCTGTGACTATTTGCAGTGTTCAATAAGCCATGAAATTTCTCTTCTCTCAGCAGGGATGCATTGGGCAATGGCAGCGTGATGCAGGTGCTTGTTAGACACCCATAGCTCAGCTTGTTGATACCTTGATGATCACAGAGGAACACAGGCAGAGATGAGCCTGACTTCAAAGGATGGAGTAGAAAATGCAGGTTTGGCCCTCAGCTGGTGTTTAACCTCTTCTGGTGAGAGTTGAGCCAGGAAACCACAGAGCTTCGACTGCTCTGGGCATGAGCATCTGGTCCCGCAGAGCGTTCAAGGGAAGGGTGGTCAGTGGCAAGCCTTCAAACTTGCTCTCCTGCTCCCCACTGAGGGTACAAATTCATGATAAAAGGATAGCAGAGATGGTTGTTTATGCATTTAATTATGGTTACTTGGCTGTGGCAGCTACCTGCTGCAGAAGCACTGAAAGGACAAGGTCATCTAAGAGGCGTGTTCAAGTTCTTGAGCTCCAGCTCTGCTCATATGGAGAATCCTTACCAAAGACATGCAAGAACCTAAAACTTCAGGGTCTAGGGAACAAGTCCTGTGAGGAGAGACTGAGGGAACTGGGATTGTTCAGCCTCAAGAAAAGGACACTGAGGGGAGACCTTCTGGCTCCCTACAACTCCCTCAAAGGAGGTTGGAGGTAGGTGGGGAGTTGGTCTCTTCTCCCAAGGGATAAGTGATAGGATGAGAGGAAATGGCCTCAAGTTATCACAGTATCACAGTATCACCAGGGCTGGAAGAGACCTCAAAGATCATCAAGTCCAACCCATTACCACAGACCTCAAGATCAGACCATGGTACCAAGTGCCACGTCCAAACCTGCCTTGAACACCTCCAGGGACGGAGACTCCACCACTGTCGCACGAGGAGAGGCTTAGATTGGGTGTTAAGAACAATTTCTTTGCTGCAAGAGTGGTCAGGCATTGGAACAGGCTGCCCAGGGAGGCAGTGGAATCCAGGTTGCCACAGGTGTTCAAAAATCCAAGTAGATATGGTACTATGGGATGCAGTTTAGTGAGCATGGTGCTGTTGGATTGATGATTGGACTCAATGGTCTTAGAGGTCTTTTCAAACCTTAATGATTCTATAATTCTGTGATTCAATGATTCTATATTCTATGATTCCTTGATTCTATGACTCAATGATTCTAAGATTCAATGATTTTATTATTCTATCATTCAATGATTTTATTATTCTATCATTCAATGATTCTGTGATTCAATGTTTCTATGATTCTGTAATTCTATGATTCAGTGATTCTGTGATTCTATTATTCTATGATTCTGTGCTTTTATAATACTATGATTCAATGATTATGATTCTATCATTCTATGACTCAATGAATCAATGATTCTGTGCTTCTATTATTCTGTCATTCACTGATTCTATGATTCAATGATTCTATAATTCTGATTAATTGATCCTATGATTCTATGCCTCAGTTATGCTATGATTCTGTGATTCTATTATTCTATCACTCAGTGATTCAATAATTCAATGATTCTATGATTCAATGATTCAATGATTCTATGATTCAATGATTCAATTATTCCATGTTTCAGTGATTCTATGATTTTATCATTCTATTATTCTATCATTCAATTATTCTATGGTGTTCTAATTCTGTGATTCAATGATTTAAAAATTCTGATTCAATTGTTTTATCATTATGTAATTCAATGATTCTATGATTCAATGCTTCTATAATTCTATGAATCTATGATTCTATGACTCAATGATTTTACAATTCTATGATTCAATTATTTTTTAATTCTATGAATCAATGATTCTATAATTCTATGATTCTATGATTCAATTATGTTCTAATTCTATAATTCCATGAATCAATGACTCTATAATTCTATAATTCTATGAGTCTATGATTCTATGCTTCTATAATTCAATTATTCAATTATTTCATAATTATATAGTTCAATGATTCTATGATTCTATAATTCAATGATTTTATAATTCTATGATTCAATGATTCTATAATTCTGTAATTCTCTGAATCTATGATTCCATGATTCTATTATTCTATCATTCAATTATTCTATGATTCAATGATTCCATAATTCAATGATTTTATAATTCTATGATTCAATTATTTTATGATTATATAATTCTATGATTCAATGATTCCTTAATTCAATGATTTTATAATTCTATGATTCAATTATTTTACAATGATATAATTCAATCATTCTATGATTCAATGATTCTGTAATTCTACAGTTCTATGAATCTATGATTCTATAAGTCTATGATTCTATGAGTCTATGATTCTATGAGTCTATGATTCTATCATGCTACAATTCAATAATTCTATGGCTCTGCCATTGAGTGATTCAGTGATTCCATGATCCTGCAATCCTCCTCTGATCAGTCTCTCATGTTTCCAGACTGCTTCTGATCTCCCCTAAACGCAGATAACCTTCCCTGCTCCTAATTTCATTAGCAATGGCCTCTTGACAGCCCATCCAAATATCTCAACAGAGCATCAGCTGAGGTGCAAACATCCAAATGACTCCAGCAGAAGGGGCCAGCGTGCCCTGATCATTGCCTTGCCTCCTCATTATGCACTTCCAATGGCTTGGGGCAATCAGGCGTCCCACTATCAAGGACATTGACGGATTAGCCTCATCAGTCCCCTGCTGTGACCGCCAACTTTCCTTATATTAATCAGAAAAAAATAGCTCCCTGATTGCCATTTCAATTGCACAAAAGATATATTTGTCTTGTGGCAGTGCCATGGCATTTCAATGGGCTGGGAGATGTTAAAGGAGCTCTGCGGTGGTGCTTTCCCCACAGGCTGGGAAAGCAGAAAGGAAAATATTTTGCTTTGTTTCCTTGGTTTGGTGCTCAACACCAGCATGGACTGTGAAAAAGGCAGCACCTCTCCGAGGCTGTGGTGGTGATGGTGGTGAGTATGGGCATGAGTGTGTTGCATGCAGCCCAGACAGCCAACTGAGTCCTGGGATGCAGCAAGAGCAGTGTGGGCAGCAGGACAAGGGAGGGGATTCTGCCCCTTTGCTCTGCTCTCCTCAGACTCCATCTGGAGTACTGTGTGCAGTTCTGGAGCCCCCAGCACAGGAAGGACATGGAAGTGTTGGAGAGGGTCCAGAGGAGGCCACCAAGATGCTGAGAGGGCTGCAGCAGCTCTGCTGTGAGGACAGACTGAGAGAGTTGGGGCTCTGCAGCCTGGAGAAGAGAAGGCTTCCAGGAGACCTTAGAGTAGCCTTCCAGGATCTGAAGGGGGCTCCAGGAAGGCTGGGGAGGGACTATTGACAAGGTCTGGCAATGCCAGGACAAGGGGCAATGGGTTTGAACTGGCAGAGGGGAGATTGAAACTGAATGTTAGGAGGAAGTTTTTGCAGTGATGGTGGTGAGACACTGGCACAGGTTGCCCAGGGAGGTTGTGGCTGCTCCCTGCCTGGAGGTGTTGAAGGCCAGGTTGGAGGAGGCCTTGAGTGAGCTGTGCTAGTGGGAGGTGTCCCTGCCTATGGCAGGGGGTTGGAACTGGATGATCTTTGAGGTCCCTTCCAACCTTATCATTCTATGATTCTATGATTCCATGAATCCCATGTCTCAGGCATGTCAACCACACACTCAACTTGCTGCCACCTGCAGGCTTGCTGAGGGTTCCCTCTCTCCCAGCTATATCACTTTTGGAGATATTAAGCTGCACTGGTCCCAGTATGGTACTCTGAGGGACACTATTTTCTCCCTGCCTGTACAGAGCCCCTGCAGCTGCCTGATGCTCTGCTTTCAGTCCTTCAGGAATTTATTTTCTTCCCTTTCCCACTAACATTTGCTGGCTTCATTAGCTGCTTATATACCCACAGCTCATTTACTCACTGACCTTGCAGACTCCCATCTTTTCCAGGAGATTACTTTTCAGCTTTATTTCAGATGATCTTTCAAAGATCTCAGTTGTAATGTAAAAATTATACCTCAGGACCAGATATCATACATGAGTGTTTTGCTGTTTGTTTGTTTGTTTGGTTGGGTTTTTTTTGTTTGTTGTTTTTTTTTTTCTTTCAGAGAGAAAACAGTTTTCAACAGAGCAGGGAGTGCTGTGGGACATCTGCTTCCATCAAATTGTGTTTTATTTTTGCAGAATATTCTATGCTGATCTACCAGCAGTTTGTGTTTCCTTGGACAAATAACGACTCCCTTTCCAGACTGCAATCACTGAATCACAGACCTACTGAGGTTGGAAGAGGCCTTTGAGACCATCAAGTCCAACATCAGCAGCTTGCCTAGAGTTCCTAATCCCACCCCTGCTCAGGCTTTGAGCAACCTGGTCTGCTGGAAGGTGTCCCAGCCAATGGCACAGGGGTTGGGACTGGAGTCCTGTGTGCAGTTCTGGAGCCCCCAGCACAGGAAGGACATGGAATTGTTGGAGAGGGTCCAGAGGAGGCCACCAAGATGCTCAGAGGGCTGCACAGCTCTGCTCTGAGGACAGGCTTAGAGAGTTGGGGCTCTGCAGCCTGGAGAAGAGAAGGCTTCCAGGAGACCTTAGAGTAGCCTTCCAGGATCTGAAGGGGGCTGCAGGAAGGCTGGGGAGGGACTATTGACAAGGCCTTGCAATGCCAGGACAAGGGGCAATGGGTTTGAACTGGCAGAGGGGAGATTTAGACTGGATGTTAGGAGGGAGTTGTTTGCAGTGAGGGTGGTGAGGCACTGGCACAGGTTGCCCAGGGAGGTTGTGGCTGCTCCCTGCCTGGAGGTGTTCAAGGCCAGGTTGGAGGAGGCCTTGAGTGAGCTGTGCTAGTGGGAGGTGTCCCTGCCTATGGCAGGGGGTTGGAACTGGATGATCCTTNAAACCACATCCCACAGCATCACATCCACTTGTCTTTTAGATGCCTCCAGAAGTGGTGACTCCACCACATCCCTGGGCAGCCTGTTCCAATTCCTGAGAACCCTTTCTGTGCAGCTGTACACAGCAGTCCTGTCAAAACAGGCCCTGCTCAAAAGTCTATCCCCAGTTTTTTTTTATCTTGTCTGTCCCTCCAAGCACTGCAAGGCCACCAGAAGGTGAGGCCAGGCTGGGGAAGTTGATGTTGCTCAGCCTGGGAAAGAGAAGTCTCCAGGGAGACCTTCTGGTGGCCTTGCAGTGCTTGAAGGGTCAATCAGAAAGCTGGGGACAGACTTTTGAGCAGGGTCTGTTGTGACAGGACAGCTGTGTTCAGCTACCTGAAGGGACATTGCGGAGAGGCTGCTGCTGGGCTCTGCTCACAGGGAATTGGAGACAGAGCAAGGAGGGATGGTCTCAAGTTGAGGTTGGGGAGGTTTAGATTGGACATTAGGAAAAAGTTTTTCCTGGAGAGAGTGGTCAGGGACTGGAATGAGCTGCCCAGGGAGGTGGTGGAGTCACCCAGCCTGGATGTGTTTAAGGGTGCTTTGGATGTGGTGCTTGGGGCTATGGTTTAAGTTGAGTCTTGCAGAGTAGGGTTCTAGGTGATCCTGAGGGGCTTTGCCAACCTGCATGTTGCTGTGATGGTTTGGACTGAAAGAGGAAAGATTCAGACTGGAGAGAAGAAAGACATTTTGTGCACTGAAGGTCTTGAGAGCCTGTGCCAGGTTGCCCATAACGGCAATAGGTGCCCCATGCCTGGAACCATTGCAGGTCAGGTTGGTTGGGGTTCTGAGCATCCTGACATAGTTCAGATGTCCCTGCTGACTGCAGGGAGGTTGGACTGGATAAGCTCTAAATGTCCCCTCCAAGCCAGTGCACTGTATGACTCCATAACCCTAACCAGTCATTTAATCATACCTGATATTCTGCTGCCAGTCAAACACAACCTCAATGGAGGAGGAGATGGAAAATCAGAGAGCAGGATGAGTGAGGTCCAAGAGGCAGGAATTCTCTGCCAGCACTCTCAGTGACCCTGCTTTGCTGCAAGTCTCTTGAAGTGGGGCTTGTTTGAACACACTCTGTGTGCTTGTTAGGGTATTATTTGCACCTCTCTGCCCACACCATCAAGCTATGCAAGGCCATGACCCACATCTGGCCCAACCTCCTTGTAGAAAAATCACTTAAAATTGCCTTTTTTTTTTTTTCCTCTCTCCTTCTCCCTGAGGTGTAGCCCATGTCTGTAAGTGATCAAAGGAGTAAACCCAATCCAGCCATTCTGAAACTGAGATCTGAGTCTTGAGCCATCTGCAGCCTGTGGCTCCAAGTCCCTTCACATCTGCCGTAACAGAAACTGTTGGGAAGGAGGGGAAATACATAAATAAATAAATAAAAATAACAAATAAATCAATTAAGAGGGATATTTGGGGTCACTGCATGAGTTGTCACACATAACTAGCTCCAACATGTTACTGCAAGGTGTATTTGTGGTCCAGCATGGAGCACTCTGGAGGTTGGGACAAGGTTCTTTGCCAGGATGGATCCCTATGTTTTGTCTTCTTCCTGCATCTAAACTGATTTCATCAGGACATAAAGAACCACAAGTAACAAAGGAAGAAAAGGGGGTGGGAAACAATCTAGAGTAAAGAGTCAGGTTTTTGAGTACTATGTTCAGTTTTGGACTCCCCAGTTTCAGAGGGACAGGGATCTGCTGGAGAGAGTACAAGGGAGGGCTGTAAGGATGATGAGGGGACTGAGCACTACCTGATGAGGAGAGGCTGAGGGACCTGGGGCTGCTTACTCTGGAGAAGAGAAGGCTGAGAGGAGATTTAAGAAATGTTTACCAATATCTAAGGGCTGGGGGTCAGGAGGGGGGGGACAGGCTTTGCTCACTGCTGCCTGGGATAGGACAAGGAGCAATGGATGAAAGCTGCAGCACAGGAGGTTCCACCTCAACACAAGGGGGAACTTCTTGACTGTAAGGGTCCCAGAGCACTGGCACAGGCTGCTCAGAGAGGCTGTGAAGTCTCCTTCTCTGGAGCCTTTCAAGGCCCATCTGGATGTGTTCCTGTGTGCCCTGAGCTAGACTGTATGGTCCTGCTCTGACAGGGGAGTTGGACTCAATGATATCTTTGGGTCCCTTTCAACCCCTGACTTCCTGTGATATAAAATAATCAGTCAGTATATTGCCCACCAGGACATGGTCTGGCCAAGGGCTAAGGCTGCATCAGGACAACAAAGGGAAGACCATGTCATGGCTTATGCTCATGGAGGTATCAGAGGCTTTATCCCAACATCCTTTTTCCAGTTTCATAGATTCACAGAATGGTTTGGGTTGGAAAGGACCTCAAATGTCATCCAGTTCCAACCCCACCGCCATGGGCAGGGACACCTTCCACTAGCCCATGTTGCTCAAGGCCTCGTCCCTTGAACACCTCCAGGGAGGAAGCATCCACAGTCTTGCTGGGCAACCTGTTCCAGTTCAGCCTTTCTCATCTGCAAGTGCCTTTTTTTTTTTTTTGTAGTGTGGCCAGAAGAAGAACCTAACAACTTCCCCATGGTCCAGAGGTCCCTAGGCTGGTGGGACAGAAAACAACCTCATAGCACCAACCAACCACAAAGAAAACATCCTCCAAGGTGGAAAGCAAAGCAAAAAACCATGATTTCTTTATTGCTTTACTAGAAGGGTGACAGAGCACTGGCACAGGTTGCCCAGAGAGGATGTGGAGTCTCCTTCTCTGGAGCCTTTCAAGCCCTGTATGGATGCGTTTTTGGTCCTGCTCTGGCAGGGTAGAAGTTGGACTCAATGATCATAGAATCATAGAAT
>VWZE01017025.1:0-16610 GCA_013396675.1 Eubucco bourcierii
CCAACCTTACCATTCTATGATTCTATGAACTGGCAGATGGAGCCAGGGAGCAGAATAGTCCACCTGTAATCCAGGATGAAGCAGTAAGGGACCTGCTGAGCCACCTGGATCCTCACAAGTCCATGGAACCAGATGGGATCCATCCTGGGGTTCCAAGAGAGATGGTGGATGAGTTGGCCAAGCACTCTCCATCGTTTATCAACAGCCCTGGCTCACTGGAGAGGTCACTGAAGACTGGAAGCTGGCCAGTGTGATGCCCATCCACAAGAAGGGCTGGAAGAACCAGGAAATTACAGACCTGTCAGTCTGACCTTAGTGCCAGGCAAGGATATGGAACAGATCATCTTGTGTGCAATAACAAAGCACCTGCAGGACGGCCAAGAGATCAGGCCATCCAGCACAGATTTAAGAAGGGCAGGTCCTGTCTGACCAACCTGATGATCTTTTATGATCAGGTTACCCTCCTGGAGAAGGCTGTGGATGTAGTCTACTTGGACTTCAGCAAAGCCTTTGACACCGTCTGCCACAAGCTCGTGGCTTCAACAGATTCAATCTGATATGGGTCAAGAACTGGCTGGAGGGCTGGGCCCAGAGAGTGGTGGTGAATGGTGCCACATCCAGTTGGCAGTCAGTCACTAGTGGTCTCCCCCAGGGATCAGTGCTGGGCCTGGTCCTGTTGAATACCTTTACTGATGATCTGGACGAGGGGATTGAGTCCAGCATCAGTAAGTTTGCAGATGACACCAAGTTAAGAGCAGGTATGGATCTGCTGGGGGGTAGGAGGGCTCTGCAGGTGGACCTGGACAAGCTGGATGGGTGGGCAGAGGCCAACAGGATGAGATTTAACAAGGCTCAGTGCTGGATTCTACACTTTGGCCACAACAACCCCAAGCAGCGCTACAGGCTGGGGACAGAGTGGGTGAAGAGCAGCCAGGCAGAAAGGGACCTGGGGGTACTAGTAGACAGTAGGCTGTATATGAGCCAGCAGTGTGCCCAGGTGGTCAGGAGACCCAATGGCATCCTGGCCTGTATCAGGAACAGCATGGTCAGCAAGACAAGGGAGGTTATTCTTCCCCTGTACTCAGCACTGGTCAGGCCACACCCTGAATACTGTGTCCAGTTCTGGGGCCCTCAATTCAAGAGAGATACTGAGGTACTGGAATGTGTCCAGAGAAGGGTGACGAAGCTGGTGAGAGGCCTGGAGCACAAGCCCTATGAGGAGAGGTTGAGGGAGCTGGGGTTGTTTAGCCTGGAGAAGAGGAGGTTCAGGGGTGACCTCATTGCTGTCTACAACTACCAGAAAGGAGGTTGTAGCCAGGTGAGGGTCGGTCTCTTCTCCCAGGCAACCAGCAAAAGGAGCAAGGGGACACAGTCTCAAGTTGTGCCAGGGGAGGTATAGGCTGTATATTAGGAGGAAGTTCTTGACAGAGTGATTGGCATTGGAATGGGTTGCCCAGGAAGGTGGAGGAGTCACCAAGAAAAGACTGGATGGGGTGCTTAGTGCCATGGTCTAGTTGATTGGATAGGGTTAAGTGACAGTTTGGACTGGATGATCTTGGAGGTCTCTTCCAACCTGGTTGATTCTATGAAAAGGTTTCAGAAAATCTGAATATGTAGCAATGAATAGGTAGGAAAGATAAACTCAAATCAAGACATCAACTACCAGCTTATGGATGTAGGTAAACTGAAGGAACAGTAAGTCTGTTCCAATTCAGTCATCTAGGACCTAAGCAATGAGCTAAAGAGCACTAAAGACAAGGGTGCCTCTGAAAACAATTCTGCTGGATACATGGAAACGTGTATCAGCTTTTGCAGTCCCTCTATTCTGCCCTGGAGCAGACAATTCTTGTTGAAGTCCAAGCTGAAAAGATAGTAGACAACACTTCAATCTTGAAATACTTACTTAGTATTTTTCCTGAATGTTACTTTTACGGGCTAGCAGTTTAAATCAGTTTGCCTCTGTACCATGGACTACCCTACCCATAGGTGGACACAGCAGAAGTTTCGTTTGGTTCCAAAGAGTGGTTGTTTTATTGCAGGATTGAAGGTTTTGCTCCATCCTATTCTACAACAAAATACACAACACTGCATGAAATTATCTAAATAAAATAACCTGAGGTGAGCAGGAAGACAGCATAACAATGCCTAACACCTCTTGAGTTCAGCCACTTTGATAAGGAACCTGTCCACAGACTCTAAACTGTGTGGACTCTGAATTCCCCAAACAGAGAAGACACTAGTGTAGGTGAAGGAAAATATCAAAAAGGTAACTACACATCATGATTGTCTGGATTTCCCCATGAATGATGCAGTTTGAGGACAGTCTGGGAGAGATGCCCAAACAAGCATCAGGTGAACATTTGGATGACAGATGGACAGAAGCCAAGTTGGTAGTCATCTTATCTGCAGTTAGGTTTAAGAGTTTATCACAGCAGATGTCACTATGTCCCACAGACAAGGAAGGTGTTTACTAACACCTGGTACCAAACAGCTATAAAATGAGTTTTTTCAAGGTCTAGGTATGGTTCAGGAGGGACGCCTGGAATGTGTGGTGCCCAACAGCCTTCTATGTCAGTACATACAATGTGAATGCACATATAAATATGAATCCTCTCCTTCCTGAGCTTAATCACTCCCCCCCCAGTAACTTAGTTTTTCTTTCATATCCAATCAGAGTTCTCCCTGTTACAACTCGTGTCCACTGCGCTTGTCCTTTCACTGTACACTTCTGAGCAGAGGCTGCCTCTGCCTTTTCTAGCATGTCTGGCATTTGAACTTCACAGTCCACTAGTCACTTTCTCCACCTCAACAAACAGGACAAACTTGCTTCATCCAGTAGATGAGAGCGCCAACAAGGAAATCTGTGATAAAGAAGCATTAGTAGGTTATAAGTGCAGTTCCTTGTAGCCTCAACTCTTTGTTGTTTTATTAATTACAGAACAGGATACCATAGCTGGGAGTCAGGATAAATTGAGATTTTAATCTAAGGATTGCAGATCACCACAGTTATTCTGTAAAAAAGTCCCGTCCAGCATCAGAATACTCTTTGAACTGAATTATTTCCTGGGGATTTCTCTAAGCAGAAAACTGCAAAGCACCCATGGTCTAACTCCTGATCATGTGCCCTGATCATCAGGTTTTCTAAATAGCTTTTCCTTGTGATCTCTTTGTAATCTGTCAGTTCAGCACCTTGGTCCTCCTAAGAAATACAAAAAACGCTACCTGTGGAAAGCTTAAAATATCCCACAAACTGCTTTGGTCTCTTACAAGCACAGGTGAGGATGTCAACTTTGTGGGATGGATTTTGAAAGCGGATAAGCAACCTGTCTTTTTAAGAAAAGAAAAACAAGCAAACAAAAAAGTAAAATAAAGCCAACAAACAAAACCAACCCCAAACCAAACAAATACAGCACCACCAGCAACAGAAAACCGAACCCATACATCACACCGGAAAACTGACATCCTGAAATTAGAGGGTCCCCCTTTCTTTGTCAGGATTTAGAAATAACCAAAATTAGGATAGAAATAGTTAAACTGAGTAGGATACTGATCCCCACTGGTGGCAAAAACTGAGTCCTTTTTTTCTGATGTAAGCACAATTTAGTTTATTTTTTTCTTCTCTTGCTTGTTGAATTTAATGATCACATTTAACAACAGGGCAGCAAAAGAATGCACAAAACTAAACCAAATCACACAAAAGAAAAACAGAAGACCAAATCATACACTCAGTTCTAGACAACTGCTTTCCAATAAATGTGCTAGGGGTCTGTTTACTTTGCTTCTGTGAGGTTTGCTTCTATAAGGTAGTTCTAGCACACTTGTTTTGTTAATGTCAGAGGAATATTAGCTGTACTGTTCTAGAGCACAGAATATATTACTTCATGTTTAAAGCACCTTCTATCTCCCTGGCCAGAAGACCGGAATACATCTGCCACAGTACCTGCATCACAGATAAGCCAAATGTGAGAAGTCTACAATGTGACTGGAAAAAGGTCACTTACCTTTCTGCTTCCTGATGATCTTAAAAATTCTTTATACTCTAAATTAATCTGACCATTTGGAAAGGGAAGACAGTAAGTAAAAAAAGCCTTTGCTGGTGCAAAGATATCTACCCTGGACTAATAAAACTTAAAAGAATCAATATGAAAGTGACATAAAGGGACAGACAAAGCAGGTGACATCCTGAGGCAGCCCCATGTCATAATGCAAGGCAGCATGGGCAGTCTCTTACCTGAGCTGGTGAGCACACTCAGGGGACTGCTGGAGGACGTGAGCGCAGCGGTACCACTGGGTGTATTCTGAGCTGCGCTGGCCGCAGCTGCTAACGCAGCCAGATTCTGTAACTGCATCGCATTCAGTCCTGCAACACAGTGAACAATGCAGAGTTTCTCCTGTAACAGCTACCACCAACCAAGCCTCACAGGTTCAGTGACACCAGCACATCACAATGGAGTACTACTCCTGGGAAGGAGCTTAGAAACAACAGGGTTAACATTAGCTACTGATCTTTTTTACACTGTGAATCTTGTTATAATTTAAAAATGAGTTTTCCTTTGCTCAGATAGATGGATGAAAGACCAGGTGAACTTAATCTGAGATGTAGATTCTGGAGTGCTGAAGTCTTCAGGAAGTGTTCACTCTGGTCACAAAAGCATGGCAGCTTCAACTGAGAGTTAAACCAACATCTGACAGCAAATCTGAAAACTAGAGAACTGTCTGGATCCCAGACCAGTAACCTCATTTTCTGTCATGTCCCTTTGCTCTTTGTAACAGAACAGCTATAACTTGAGAAGGCCCCAAACTCACATCTTCAGCCCACCATTACCTGAGTATCAGCATATTTTGTTTGGCCACCTTGACAGACAAGAAGCAACAGTCAGTTTTAATAAAATGTTAAGTGGCAAAACCTCCTGACCATATGATCAGCCAGGTTGATCAGTGGGTCAGAGAGGAGAGGTAAGGAGAATGGGAAATATCAGACATGTTGTGGATAAGCAGCCAGGAACACTGCAGGGGAAGGGAGGTACTCCTCCTGCCTTAATGACCTTGACTGGTTAATTTACTCATCTGACTCACACAAATTTTGAACAAAACCATTGGGTCAGTCCTGACACTGTAGTCTGCCCCACTTTTAATGCCATATATATGATCTCCTGAATTCTTTATTTAGCCATGCAGTGAGAGGCTAGTTCCATTCTTCCAGTTCTGCCTCTCTTTTCCTTTTCCCTCACTTTTCTTTTATGACTCTACCTTGGCTTATTCTAACAAGTCCTTCTCATCTCAATTCAGACAATCCTCGGTAATTCCTTGCAAAATAAAACCAAAATTAAGCTAATGACCATTCATATAACAACAGCAAAATGTCCTAGGCAGGTGTGGCAGCTCATCTTCTGGATGCTCAGTAAATACATGGCGACAAAGCACACCACTCAAATAACTAAAATCGCAGTTTTTTAACTTCAGTATGTAAACAGGGCACATAAGAATGTAACTGACAATGCAGAATAAGGCACTTTTCTAAAACCCTTCCACAATCCTCAGCATAGGTTGTTCGGGTTTCTCTCTTTCAATTGTTTTCTTTGTGATAGGGTCTGTTTCCCTAACCACAGTTAGTGCCTGAAACAAAATGATTCAACCTTTATTTAGATTCTTGTGATGCCGCTGTGACATAAAAACATGAAGCTAAAACTGAAGTTATATTTGTTGTTTTTATTATGCTACAGAGGGTTAGGAGTGCAAGTGCAGGAGCTGGTGAAGAACAGAGCAGTCTGCTTCCTTTCTGAAGCAGTTTGGTATGGGCACACTGTACCTTTCCCCTTGTCATCGCATTGTTTTCCCATCTGCTTTCAAACAAGGTCAATATTAAGTTTTGCCTGCAAAGTCTGATACAGTTTGGAATCTAATTACCTGCTTAATTTTTCCTTTTATGAATTTCAAGAAATGAGATCAGCTGAGATATTAACAGGACTTTAAAACAAAAATTTTCTGTGAAGAATCACATATGTGGAATAATTAACTCAAAAGACCATTTAATATGCTATTTATACCTCTGAGCTGTTAACTTTTAAGGCACTTTGTAAATACTGCAGACAGAATTGCCCTGGAGACTTAGTAGGCCACCTCCAGCCCTAATTGGAGTAACAATTAACATGAACTGCTACACTGTTTTTCTGCTTAAAACAGAAAATCTGAACTGAAACATATGCATTGGTGCCTAGTTCAAAACACAATGCTGCATATATGCAACAGTTTGGATGAAAACATTCACATGGAGGGACTCATCTTTCTGGATCCAAAAGGGAAGACAATCTTAAGTGCCAGAGGTAGGGGAGATTGTCAGCATATACAATTTACCTTGAGGACAACAGTTAATTAACAAGGAATACCCACACTTCCAGCAGATGATTTCTGTCATTCCAAATAAATGGGGAAACTCAGTTTTACTTATTTCAAATGAAGTTAATGTGTCTACAACCTTTTGGTAACTTTCTCTACCCTCCTCCTCCTTTTTTTTTAAGCATTGAATTTGTCTTCTGGTGAAAAAAAAAAAAACCAAACTCACCTCCCATTGGGTGGAGGCTGCTCAATGTGTTCAGGTTCCCAGATGATGCAGCTGCTGTCTGCTGAAGGAGCTGCAAATAAAGCTAGACATTACACCAAAAAACAAAACGAGAGTGAGAGTGAGGGCTGGCTCTGCTTTGGGAAGAAAATGCATCACACCCACAGCCAGAGTGCTGTCACGAAGGGAAAGCCCACTGCCCATGCACCACATTGCAGCGAAGCATAAGAGAACTCCCCTC
Source organism: Eubucco bourcierii (assembly GCA_013396675.1). Lineage (NCBI taxonomy): Eukaryota > Metazoa > Chordata > Aves > Piciformes > Ramphastidae > Eubucco > Eubucco bourcierii. The sequence goes on from VWZE01017025.1 coordinate 6,801, forward strand.
ACACCCTACAGCCAGAGCACCACCTGAGTGCAAATTCACACTGCAGCCAAAGCAACAGCACAACCTTCTCTCACTCAGTATCAGTGCTGAGAGAGGTTTATGGCCTTGTAAAATTGAATTCATTGCACAATACAAGGCAGTCAGACATCGCAGCTCCTGAAGAGATGAACCCAAACCAGAAACTCACTGCTAAGTACTGGGGTCCAAGTGTGTTGAGACCAGCGAGGTTCCCCCAGACCGAGGCAGCACTGATCTGTTGCATTTGTTGCTGGAGTTGCTGAGCAATTCGTTTCTGCTCTTTGTCCTTCTGCGTGTCTGCAAATTTTACCACAATGGGAGAAGAGCAACCCTGTAAACAGCAATTCAAACAATTACATACTGGTTGTCCCCAGCACTCACAAAAATATTGCACTGAGACCCAGTCACTGGAAACACTCCCTCTCCCCACATATGTATTCAAACAGCACAGTTCATCAAAGATTCAAAATCTCATTTGATTTTAATGCTATTTGGTATTTTATTATTTTCTCTAAAGATGTGGTCTCTATCTCAAGCTCTAAGAACAGGAGCACAACAAACACAAAGATCCAGGAGTGGTATTTGCAAAGAAACACACCCTGCATTTATGCTTCTCTCTGTTCTCTAGTCCTCTGAACTCCACAGTGACTGCCTGACAAACTACATCATCTCCTGACACCCACTAATTCATTTTACCTCCATGGTTTGTGCTTGGTGCATTGCTTTGATTGCTGTTTGTGCCATGGCTCTTGTTGTAAAAGTCACAAATGCACAACCTGGGGAAAGAACAAAAAGAAATCAAGTAATCTGCTAAATCTGCAACTACCGAGATGAATAAAGAAATGAAAATGCCCAGGGGGATGGGGTGTAGGAATCACAGAAAGAGCTGAAATGCCACCTTGACTTGCAAAAGGCAACAAGACAGCATCTAGTGAAGAACCCTGAAGTGTCAGAAAGGCTTCCTGCTTACCTCGGCTCAGGCCATCTGGGCCCCGTAATATCCTGCACTCTTCTATCTGCCCAAAGGGGGAGAACATCACTCGGATATCATTTTCATTGCACTTCTTGGATATCATCCCAATAAACAACTTCCTATCTTCTACTGCTAAGAAATCGAAAGATAAGAGTATTACCAGCAAATATGCATTTACTAGATCTTATTTTGTCAAGTTCTCTCAATCAAATGCAGTTATTTCCCTTGTATTTAGGGCAGTGGTTTGTCAAAACCAGATTCCAAATAATGGAATCTCTTTGGCTTAAAAGCATACATATGAGGTACCTCAATGAACCTGAAGGACGCCTATTTTACGATGTTTTATGTTTAGATTTTGCTGCCTCTCCCTTGCAAACCTGTGAACTGTAACAATGTAAGAAAAGACAGTAACGTATCACATTGAGCACTTCCCTGTGTCCTATATGTGGTTCCTGGTTACCGAGTGAAGACTTGAAGGTATTTTACTGGACTATTCTCATCCTCTGCTTTTTCTATTTTCAGACTACAAACATACCTAAATGTATCTAAACAAGCAAGTGAGCTGTAGAAAGCTTCTTTCTAGCCTCTTTATGTCAGTCACTTAAATTTAGAGCTGCCTATCTCCTCATGCTCCTGTCTCAATCAGTGGAAGCAACAGCAGCTGTTAGAACAGTTTTAGTCCTGTTTTAGATTCATCCATTCTGATCTGTACCAAAAGCATGAAAATGAAACCTTAGATCAGAACAACACGTGCTACTGTATTTTGCCTCTAAATGCTGATAGTACCAGATACATAAGAGCTGAAGATCACCAGTGTGCTGACTCTTTCAAAATAAATAGTCCAGAAGGACATTTCTCTTAATTTTTCAGTCAGTGATTACTAATGCCAAATTAAGGTCACTTAAGGGGGTGGGGTAAATTCACATCAAGAACAGAAACTTTTGCCTATTTAAGGATGCTAATCACCTCCAAAATGCTTTCTTTAAAGGATGAAGCAGATTTTGCAGAATACCATTTGGAAATATAAACCGGTCTGCAAATACAACATCCAGCACAATATAAAATATTATATGATGTAGCACAATTTGATGCTTCAGCAGAGAAAGTCTTCTCTTATTTAGTGCCACATGGAGAGGAAAACCACTTATTTGCTGAGTATTCTATGGTGTTAAGAAGAAAATTCCAAATTATTCCAGAAGATGTGACTTAAACTGATTCTTCATGTTTTACCCAGTTCACTCTCAAGCTCTCAGAGCAGGGAGTTGCTTTCAAATCCTTTCTGGAGTCCAATTTAGTTCAAGAGATCCAAAACTCCTTTTATAAATGTCAAGTTAAAATACTTCAAGTGATGCTTTCTCTTTTGTATTTTCACCCATACCTTTTAGCACAAGCTATGTAACAGCCTCGTAGCTGTCACCCTAAAATTCCACTGAATACTTTTTCATCTTTCCATTATTTTCCCAGGATATTCACATATGCATGTATAATCCAAAACTGATTTCAGTATAGAGAGCCTGTTCTAATCTCCTCCCAACAACACTATGAAAGAATTCTCCTTAAAGATCGTCTAGTTCCCCCAACCCCTCTGCTGTGGGCAGGGACACCTTCCACTAGACCAGCATGCTCAAGGCCCCATCCAACCTGGCCTTGAACATCCCCAGGGACAGGCCACCCATAACCTATGTGGACCAGTCTGTTCCAGTGTCTCACCACTTTCACAGCGAAGAATTATTCCTTACGTCTGATCTAAATCTAGCCTCTTTCAGATAAGAGCCACTGCCTTTTGTCCTATTGTAAAAAAGTTCCTCTCCAGTTTTCTTGTAGGTTCCCTTTAAGCGGTAAAAGGTCATAATGAGGTCTCCTCAAAGTCCTCTCTTGTCCAGGATGAATAGTCCCAACTCTCTCAGTCTGCCCTCACACAAGAGGTGCTCCAGCCCTCAGATCATCTTCATGGTTCTGCTATGGACTTGCTGCTGCTTACAGTGGGGATCCCAGAGCTGGACCCAGTACTGCGCCTGTGATCTCAGGAAAGCCAAGTACAGGTCGTCAACCTGTTCTTGCTGCTTTGGATGCAGGCCAGAAATTGGCTTTCTGAGCTGCAGATGCACATTGCTGGGTCACATTGAGCTTCTCATCAACCAATACCCACAAGACCTTTGCCATAGGGTTCCTCTTAATCTGCTCATAGTCCAGTCTGGATTCGTGTTTGGGAATGCCCTGACCCAGGTGCCAGACCTTGCACCTGGCCTTGTCAGCCTTCACATAGGTCCACGTCTCTAATCTATTAAGGTCCCTCTGGATAACATCCCTTCTTTCCGTAGTATCAACCGCAGACTGCTGTCATCTATAAACTTGCTGAGGCTGCACTCAATCCCACTGTTAGTGTTCCCAACAAAGATTTAAACCACCTTAGTACAAAAAAGAACTCACTGGATGTTTCCCCAATTGACAACATGGCTCTACCACAAGCAGCAGTGGTGGGAGACAATGAGTCACGGAATTTAGAGACATCAGTTACAATGCATGCTATACTGAAAACACACCTTTTTTTTGTGTTTTTTTTAGAATCATAGAATGGTAAGGTTGGAAGGGACCTCAAGGATCATCTACTTCCAACCCCCTGCCATAGGCAGGGACACTTCCCACTACTACAGGTTACTCAAGGCCTCATCCAATCTGGCCTTGAACACATCCAGGGAGGGAGCAGCCACAACCTCCCTGGGCAACCTGTGCCAGTGCCTCACCACCCTCACTGGAAAGAGTTTCCTCCTAACGGCCAGTCTAAATCTCCCCTCTGCCAGTTTAAACCCATTGCCCCTTGCCCTGTCATTGCAAGACCTTGTGAATAGTACCTCCCCAGCCTTCCTGTAGGACCCCTTCAGATATTGGAAGGCTACTATCAGGTCCCCTCGAAGCCTTCTCTTCTCCAGGCTGAAGAGCCCCAACTCTCTCAGTCTGCCCTCATAGCAGAGCTGCTCCAGCCCTCTGATCATCTTTGTGGCCCTCCTCTGGACCTGCTCCAACACTTCCACATCCTTCCTGTGCTGAGGGTTCCAGAACTGCACACAGTATTTTTGTTTGACTGTTGGTTTTGTTTGATTTTTCTTTATAAACATTGGGTGTCAATTCAAGACGACTTCATCAGAAACTGTTCAACTAAAAGGAAAATCCTCAAGCATCCCTATTAGCACAAAAAATATCAAACTCAGATATTACTAAAGCTTACCATTACTCTTTTCACTGTCCGCTGGTTTCATCTGGATAGGATGGTGCATCTGAAACATAAGATTATTTGATCCTAGATGCATTCATTTTATGCTACAAGAAATACATGCCCACAGGGATTGTAGAAGAAAGAAGTGACAACATAAACTGCATCTACAGAAGTGCATATATTTCTAGCAGAAAGAAAAGCTTTCCTAATGATATCATCGTTCCTCCTTACAGAGTATTACAGGAGCCATACCCACCCACCTCACTACTATATTCTTCCAAATGCTCCAAAATTCCCTTGAGATCTGCTATCACACAAATGTTCTAACACTGTTTTGGGGTTTTTTTTTAGTTATTTTAAAAAATTATTTGATGACAAAATGACATAGGTTTGTATCTCAGTGGTGCCAGAGCTCAGAAAACCAGGATAGTTTCAATAAAAAGCATGCATCTTCTCTTACCCCTGGGAGGATCTTCATGTTGTGAAGAGCATTCTGTGCTTCTAGTGCAGCTTTACGGGTATAAAATGTAACAAAACAGCACCCTGCAATGAAACAAAATGTTAGTGGAGAAAGAACACCCTGAATCCTCACAGGCTGTACAGACATTGCCAAGTCCCACTTCTAGCCGTAAGGTGCAAAACATCTGAAAAGTAGATGTTAGGTGCTGAAACAGGCAGGGTACTACTGATGGTAATTATTTAAAAAAAGATTTCTAAGTGTAATAAAATAGGATCTATTCAGAACTGACCCAATACCACCAATACTCAAAGCAAATTTTATATACATATGCCAAATCATTGTTGGTTCCTTCCACTATCAAACTTGACAATTATTTGCTAGTACCAAAATCATGTCTAGTTTCACAGGAAATAAGATACTGCATCTAACTAAACTGCAAACCCAGGTACAGCATTTTGTTAGGATCTGATGTACATTAATTACTAAGAATTCAATTTCATATTTTATCTGAAACTGCCACATCCAGCAACACTGATCACTTCATGATGTCACAATGATGCTCTGGAGCAACATGGTATTAATTTGATGTTCTGCTTTGCAATTATAATCCATTCTCTTCAAGCATCCCCATCACTTCAGGGCTCTAAAGAAAAACTTGCAATTTTCCTTGGCTTAGCAAATGATGAGATGAGAGTCCACTATAATTAAACACAGAGACTTACAGAGCCTAGGCCTGTGTGCATGCTTGGTCACACAGAGCTCCAGAGGCACTTGTACAGGCAAACAGCTAAGATTCTAACTACGTGAAACTGCTAAGACCCCAGACATCGCACAGGAAGCACAGAAGTCTCTCACCTTTGCTTTGAGGAGGGTTTTGGCTCCTGTCCCTCAAGACATTGATTTCATAGACAGCACCATACTGTTCAAAAAGTTCTCTTAGATCCTTCTCACACCAGCTCCGTGGGACCTGACCCACAAACATCTTGATGGCATCTAGATCAGGTTGGTCTGGGTGATCCAGTGTGCCATTCATTTTCTTTGAGCTACGAAAAACAAGAAGGAATTCATGGTTTATTTTTTTCCACAGATTCTAGATGGCAGCACACTTACAGCAAGATAATAAAAATATTCTACATATACAGAAATGTAACTTATTAAAATATGAGAGACTCCTGTGTATTCACAGTCCTGCATAGCAGAGAATACTCAGAAGCATCATTCGCAACAAGCACTCTACACAACTGTTAAAAATCTCTCTTAACATTTGTTCTTATAATGTAGTCAACATCTGGGATTGCTGAGATTAACTGCAAACTATCACTAGTTCAACCCTGTACATTTTACAGAAAATAAAACCAGAACAGGAAGGGACCTAAACTCTGTCCACAGGAACAATCTCATGGTAAAGGTGAGGATAACATTTTCTTTGTTTTGTTGTTCTAAAATGTGACTATCTGGAACTGTTTCCTAGGGCAAACATCCATTTTAAAACTGAAAACCAAAACTTCAATTTTTAAAAAATTGGTACAAGTGAACAGATGGCAAATTTCATTCAAGGTTTAGAAGGCAATGGTTTTTTTGTGAAACCAGGGAGCTTTCAGTCTTGCTATCAGTAACCACAGCTTGGTGTACCACAACAGGTGTCTCTGTAAAAGACTGACAGCAACAACTACTATTGTTACAGCAATTAATAGGTTAAAATTGCTGACCATGTCCTGCATAATCTAGAAAGGACACAGGGAGTAATGGAACAGTAACTACACAACAATTCCTTGCATTCCCAAGCTCTCTGTTGAAGAATATAGGTGGTCTTCCAGAGCAGTCAGGTCTCTTCATCTCTGCTTCTTTTCTTTAAAGATCTATTTTTAACAGCTTGTTAGCTGCACATTGCACAGTAAAGAGTGTTCTTCTTACTCTGTATCTGCAATCATGTTCTCTCTTGAATAGAATTTAAATCTAAAGTTTTTTTAAAAAAGTATTTCCAAACCAGGTAACATTTAGTAAAATTTTCCCCTCAGACTATTCAGAACCTAAGGAAAAACTGATGTTAGGAACGCTAATAATTTTATAGCTACATGAGCAGACCTCAAAACCAACAAAAATTCTTCCTAGAAGGGAAGAGAACCATCATAAATCCTTTCATTTCCCTGTACCTTTCCACTCGAAAAGGGTCAGCACCTCTCCAAATAACCAAGGCAAGCAATAGCTTTTGTGAAATGCCAAACTACCTTTTTTCATTGTGTCTCTCCATTCCAGTTCAGAACAAATGGAAATTCTTATCCTCTTCCAGGAATAATTTTCAGCTCTGCCTTCTACACTATGGGTAGTTTTGAGAGTATAGCATGGCACAAACGGGGCAACTCTTAAAATCAACTCAATGGTATACAAGCAGTCTGTCATTCCTAACTAAAATGTTTAGTCTGGAATCATTAGCAAGGAAAAACAGAAACTGTTCTCACAATAGTTTTATAATTTAATATTTTATATCAGCATCTGTAGCACATTATAAACAGTACTGCCAAACAGATTTATTCCTCCTTAGCCTCACCCCTAAGATTATCAGATTGTTTCTCCTGCTATCCAGAATCTATCATGGGTTGTTAATGTCCACTAGGATTTCTTCGAGAAAACAAACTGCAGCTCTCTAATCTCTTTTGACCGCTTTCAAGGATGGTTCACCTGACAGCAGAGGCTTTGAAGACAGTAATTCCAGTTGTCTAGTTATCCTTTCAGATATAAAGACACAGATAAAATACTTACACAGGGCTAGCATTCAAGGAGCAGTGATCCACCATCATCTCTGGGAGGAAATCCAACTTGAATGCAGCCATCACCTCCGTTTGTGAAAAACCACTAACACTAAATCAGTTTATTGCCTAACCCCTAAGCAACACCACTTCCAAAAGTCCTGCAGGTCTTAACACACAGCCACACAAAAAACACCCAAACCACAGAAACAGAAGCTCAGGGAGACCAGCAACAGACACCACAGAAACAGGCTGGACTGGGAAAGGGACATGGAATCCCAGATTAAAAAGGGGATGTGACCATGTGAAGGGAGGCTCAGCTTCATACACAATGAAAACGCTGATGCACTGGGCTTGTTTTGTGCAATTTTCCCTGGCAAAGCAGTACCGAGAGCGCTGTCAGATAAACAGTGTGTCAGATCCATGAAGATAGCATTGGGTAACAGAGCAGAAAGAATACAAACTCCAGTCTTTCCATCCTCAACTAACTCCTTGCCTCCCAAAATGGCAGACCAAGGCCGCAAGGTTCAGACAGACATATCCCACATCACCAATATTAAGGTGTGAAGTCATGAGGTTCCTTCACCATAAACATTTTCAGTGGCTGACTATTCTTTTTCAACTTGCATACTACTTCTGACAGTCCTAACTTCTTGGAAGAAAAATGCCAAGCAAAATGTTTCTCTGAATCAGTCAAAAGCTAAAAAGATTTGATTATTCAAAAATCCCCTAACTACCACAGAACATCAACAAAACCTACTCTTTTCATAGGGGTAAAATATCCACTGTTCTGGAAACAGTACTTTGCCTATCATCCATCTATAAATCCATAGATATACAGAATCTGTAGATGAAGAGGAGAACAGTTGAGAATACCTATCAGAACACCGTAGCTGCTTCATCATTAAAACAGGAATAACATGTTGATTAAGGAACTGTAAGGTGTATTTATACAATACAGACTTCATATTAAGTCTCCAATACCCAAACTGATGTGGCGATAACCTTGTTAATACGGGATGCATTGGGAGATGCAGAAATATTTGATTGCAGAGAATGAGTGCTGCAGAGACAGCTGGGTGTGCCTGAGCACTCCATAGGGGATGGTTAATTCAAGTCCACTGTAAATCCCGGTAAGCCTTACGTAAATGGTCAATGCAACAAAAAATAAATTCTGAGAGCATCAAGGAACATGTCCTAGGGCAGATGTGATCACTTTTCTTCCCTGTCAATGACTGCAACATGTACCTGCAGTTATTTAAACTGGTCAGGGTATGCAGCTTGCTTTATGTTTGCACAGCATTTCCAACCTGCCTACAGTGAGGTTAGTTAAAGGGTTATTAAGGGAAGTTAAGCCTCACAATACAAAGAGATATGCACATTACTACAAAATAAGAGGACATTAATTCAGCACACATCAGATATTCAATAGCGACTACTTCATGCATCTACCTCAAATGCTACATTTGAGCAGCCTACTTCATTACACTTTTCTAAAGTGACCCCACACAGAGAAACACTTCAGATTTAAGTTAATGGAACCCCAGAAGACATGGTGAGGTTCTTGCCACTGTTTACATCAATCTACAGACCAACACTGTAAATCCTGGTCTTACCCACAGAGACCAGAATTCATTCCTTCTGGTCTTTCAGTCACCCTAGTGTCTTAAAGCAGCCAGTACAAATGCCTGCTTACTGTAGGTTTGAAAGATGATGCTGGCAACAGACACTCTATAAAACAGGTTTTAAAAGTGTTACCAAGATTGATCAGTTTACTGAAGAAAACTGCTACATCAGTATGATTTGATCCTATCCCCACCTTTTTTTTCCATCTCTCTCAAAACCCCGAGTCCTATCTGCTTGTTTCCTAATGGCAAAAGCACAACTTACAGACACCATCACACTGTTGCACTCCAGGTTAAATTCAGCCTACTGGCTTTGAAAATTAGAACACCAGTCTTCTGCAGCTAACCTGATACTGACTAGCTTTTCATTCTTGACATAGGATTAATTCCTCCTGTGATGTGCTCACCACATTTAATGAACAATGTCACAAATATTTAATGCACTATTTTGTACAATTTGAGGGAAAGGAGGAATCAATACTGAAATGGTTAACAAGTGTCTGACAATCTGTTAGTCCAGACTAAATACCTGGGGATATCATACTTCTGCGGCAATGATGGCAAATTCAGTGACAAGACTCTAGTGTACAAAGAGGTTTGGTTTAACATTATTTCGGTGAAGGACATCAAGCCTTGATGAAATTAGAAGACTTACAGACTTCACTTCTTGAAATATCAGGAAGTGTAGAAAAAGATGGTATTTTGCTACAGCACAGAAATAAGAAGAATTAAGCAAGGAACGCCCTACGGATTACTATCCATTATTAATCTTC
>VWZE01017026.1:15647-32864 GCA_013396675.1 Eubucco bourcierii
AAATAGTAGCCAACAGCCAGCTGAATATGAGTTGGCATTGTGCCCAGGTGGCCAAGAAAGCTAATGGCATCTTTATATGTATCAGTAGTGTGGCCAGTAGGACTAAGGCAGTAATTGTTCCCTGTCCTCAGCACTGGTGAGGACACATCTTGAACACTGTGTTCATTTTTGGGCCACTCACTACAAGAAGTACTTTGAGTTGCTGGAGCGTGTTCAGAAAAAGGCAACAAAACTGTTAAAGGGTCTAGAGCATGAGTCTGATGAGGAGCATCTGAGGGAACCGGGGTTGTTTAGCCTGGTGAAAAAGAGGCTTCAGGGAAGACCTTAGAAATCTCTACTACTCTCTGAAAGGAAGTTGTAGTGAGGTATGGGTCAGCCTGTTCTCCCAAGTAACAAGTGACAGGACAAGAGGAAATGGCCTCAAGTTGCACCAGAAAAGGCTTACGTTGGATATTAGGGAAAAATGTGAAAGGCAAACACTGTAAAGCACTGGAAAAGGCTGCCCAGGGAGGTAGTGGAGTCACCATTCCTGGAGGTTTGTAATAAATGTATAGATATGGTGCTGAGGACATGGTTTAGTGGTGACTTGGCAATACTAGGTTAATGGTTAGACTTGATGATTGTAAAGGTTTCTTCCAAGCAAAACATTTCTATGATTCTATAATTCTAAGACAGTTTTAAGTTAACTTGGGAATTTTGCTTGGCTTAAAAATGCAGCAGGTAAAATATAACCTGTTTTCCAAATACATGAAAGTCATGCATATTGCTACCTGATAAATTTCTTTCAAAAATTAATGGGTCTTTAACATGCCCTAAAAATCACTTCAAGAGCCACCAGTGCCTGGTGTCAGTTTGCACCTTAGTTCATTGGTCAGTAACATTCCCAAACGGTGATCAGACTACAGTGGCCACAGAATGAGGAGTACTCAGTGATAATAAGGCACTATTTCCCTCAATTGTTTTGCTGTTTCTTAAGAAGGGAGGTCAGCTGCTGTCAACTATATGGTGCATTTCTTTGCACGCCTGGAAACGCTGTTGAAAGATCTCCAGTAACTTTGAACTGACTGTTGTAGCCATAGCAGAAGTGGAAGAACTGAGAGCCGATTTTACCACATTGTCATATAAAAGATACTGCTGTTTAGCCCTGTGCCACCATTTTGGTGATTCCTTAATGTCCAAAACTGGGTTTGGAGGGTTTGTTGGTTTGTTGTGGGGGGTTTTGTTGTTTTGTTTTGGGTTTTTTTTTTTGGAGGGGTTGCTTGGGTGGGTGTTTGGGTTTTTGTTTTTTGTTCTTTGTTCTTTTTCCTGTTTAAAACAGGGATGTGTGTGTGTGAAAGAGTCCATACAATGCTGTCAAACATCTATATTCACATCATGTTTTATTTTTCACTGCAGTAATTTTTTCTCACTTCTTCAGACCTCCTAGAAGAAAAGGTTAGACTGTAACTGGTTGATACTTTTACCTTAAATAATGAACAAAACATTTCTGACAGAACCAGGGGATGCAGGTTCCTTATCTGGAACCCTGCATTTCTGAGTAGTTAAGTGTCCAAAAGTGCAAAATATTACTTCTAGTACTCAACCATGAGGTATGTGTAAGCTGTAAAGTTGTGTAAGGCTTTAGAGGCACAGAATACATTCCTGTTCTACACATTTTACAATCTAAGTAGAAAGTCTACAATAAAAGAGGATCAAAATCCATTCTTCTCCATGATCCTTGAGTTGACTAAGGTTTTGGTTTTTTTAAGAGCATGAATCACACTTCATCTCTTTATTAATCTTCAGACAATCTAATAGAGAAGAGAAATAAAATTCAAAACTTAGTTTTCTGTGCACAGAATAGCTTATTTAAGAGTACTGTGTGCAGTTCTGGAGCCCCCAGCACAGGAAGGACATGGAAGTGTTGGAGCGGGTCCAGAGGAGGGCTGCAAAGATGATCAGAGGGCTGGAGCAGCTCTGTGAGGACAGGCTGAGAGAGCTGGAGTGCTTCAGCCTGGAGAAGAGAAGGCTTCGAGGAGACCTGATAGTAGCCTTCCAGTATCTGAAGGGGGCCTACAGGAAGGCTGGGGAGGGATTATTTACAAGGTCTTGCAACGACAGGACAAGGGGCAATGGGTTTAAACTGGCAGAGGGAAGATTTAGACTAGATGTCAGGAGGAAGTTCTTTGCAGTGAGGGTGGTGAGGCACTGGAACAGGTTGCCCAGGGAGGTTGTGGCTGCTCCCTCCCTGGAGGTGTTCAAGGCCAGATTGGATGAGGCCTTGAGTAACCTGTACTAGTGGGAGGTGTCCTTGCCTATGGCAGGGGGTTGGAACTAGATGATCCTTGAGGTCTCTTCCAACCTTACCATTCTATGATTCTATGATTCTATGACAATAATAAATGGATATTTATGAGATGACTAATGGATAGGCATACTTAACTGGTGTACAATAGCCTTGCTCTATAGAAGCTACAACTACTGAAAACAGAACTGAAAGTAAGTATGTTCAGTGTGTCTATAGCAACCAGCCCATTGGGGTTGCCAGGCTGGTTACCACTTACCGTGAACAGCAGACTTAGCTTAGTATCTTACAGTCCCTCCCACGCCCAGCAACTTCAGCTACTCATCCTTGCCCGCTGCTTCTCCATCAGAGTTTACTGATCTCTTAGTTGTGCCAAGGAAGCCTACAAAATAGGTAGGACAGGCTGGAGAGTTGGGCAGAGGTGAACCTCATGAAGTTTGAGAAGGGCAAGTGTAGAGTCCTGCACCTGAGAAGGAATAACCCCATGTGTCAGTACAAGTGTAGTGGTTTGAGAGTTAGCCCTTCCCCACGAGATTCACCAGACCAGCTCAGCCAGCTGGAAGTAAAATGAAACTATGTATTTACAGCACAGCACATATTTACAATATGTACATAATATGTACAGATATTTACAATTACAGGCAAGTTAGAATACAGAAATTCAAAATGCCTCCCAAACAGTCAGATTGCCCAGGAGGGCTCCCAACCAACCCCCCTCCTTTCCACCCCACTCCTTATCTCAGAAATAACCAGATAAAGCTCCATATAGGTCATGTGACTAATTTGCAGAGATCTAAGGTGAGATGCCAAAACCTGACAAGGAGTTAAAAGGACATAATTAGATCGAGATACATAGGTTTCAGAGGTTGCAGAGGAGTTAAGGCAAGATGCAGATAGGTGCAGAGATTGAAGTGAAAGCTTTTGTTATTGTAATGGCTATTATATATCTCTCAGCAGAACCAATGGGTAATATAGACCTCACTATTATTTTCTTTTCACAGCCAATAATCTAATTTCTCTTACTAAAATATTCCAATTAGCCTCAAACCAGCACAGTAAGTTAGGGCTTGACATGCTGGAAGGTCTGCAAAGAAGAACCTGGGGGTCCTGGGGGATAAGAAGTTTGCTATGAGCCAGCAATGTGCTCTCATGGCCAAGAAGGCAAATGGCATCCTGGGGTGCATTAAGGAAAGTGTGGCCAGCAGGTTGAGGGAGGTTCTTTTAGCCTTCAACTCTGTCTTGATGAGGGCATACGTGGAGTATTATGTCCAGGTTCTAGGCTTTCTGGTTCAAGAGAGGCAAATAACTACTGGGGAGAGTCGAACAATGGGCCACAAGTGTAACTTGGTGACAGGAGCAGCTCTCTGATAAGGAGAGGCTGAGAGACCTGCGGTTCTTTAGTCTAGGAAAGAGATGGCTGAACAGGGATCTTATCAATGCATATATGTATCTAAAAGGTGGAGGCCAAGAGGATGGGGCTGGAGACTGGGCAAGTGGTAGTCAGTGACTAGACAAGGGGCAATGGGTACAAATTAGAACACAGGCTTTACTGGAACTTAAGAGAGACTTCTTTAGTTTGAGGGTGACAGAGCACTGGAACAGGCTGCCCCAGAGAAATTGTGAAGTGGTTTGTGAAAACTTTCAAAACTTGCTTGCATGCATTCCTGTCCAACTTAATCTAAGCATACCTTTCTTAGCAGTGAGGTTGGACTAGATGGTCCCCAGAGGTCCCTTCTAACCTGTATCATTATATAATTCTATGATTCTAATGCACATTCTCAAAATATGCCTAAAAAGATGAAAAGAGGTAGACAACATGAAGAGTCATAACTGAGGAGACAGTCTCATCAGGTGAAAGGGAAGGTCCGTATAGCACAGGCAACCTGAAAGCTCTGCTACCACTTGAATAGAAAAGTCTAACAATTGCCTCTGAGAGGGCCAGAGAAGACTGCTGTCATTTCCATGTATCTCACAGCATGTTTGGAACCAGTGAGGAGATGCATGAGTGTTACATGTTATGTGCCTGTTCAGTATCAAGTAATGAAGAATTACTTTTTGCTTACAGGTGTGGATAGCCTGCATCAAACAGCTTTCATCGGGCCTTCGTGCTGCAGTTTATTGATGTGCACAGCAAATTGGGTCATTCTTGTGATTCATTCCCTTCAGGCGTAGATCACAGTCTAAGAAGGCCTGGGATAAACCAAACCTTCCCTCATCCTGCCATTTATTCCACACTCTTTTCAGTGTACCATAACTGGTTTTTTAACTGGCGAGATTAGATCAGTTCCCTGGACCTCCTGTGTGTTCAATCACATAAACCTGTGTGACCAGGAGCAACTCTGAGGACACCTGGCAGATAGCACTTACCTTCTCTTAAACTGAGACCCAGCCCTGCACTGATTCACTCAGTGGGTGAGGTGCCAGTGTCCCCTAGGAAGCATTTTGACAGTAACAAGATCTGCTCTTCCAAACCTGAAAAGTGACATAGACTGAAAGAGGACAAGGAGAAGGGTTTTTTGCTCATAGCAATTCCACAGCAAGGTATCTCTGTTGTTTCCAGACAGAATCTTCATTATGGAGACACTCTTGCTTCTGTTTTTCTGAACTTAAAAGTCTACTTTGTAACCTGGAGCGCGTGACTAAACATTCCAGACAATGAAGATCACCAAGGCAGCCGTGGCTGGCCAGTGCCTCAGCTACACAGGCAGCTGCCAGTTCCCTCATCACCATGGCTTTAACGAGTGCAACAGCTGAACCAACTGCAAGTGTTTGCATTAACCATTAGACTAGAAGTGCCTTAAAGCCTGACAGCCTCCCCCACTGTGACTTCCAGCTTTCCAGTGCTTGATTTGCCTTCTGATCACTTTTCAACAACTTCCCAAGGTTTGTACCGCTTGGTTAAAGCTTGGTATACTTCACCGCAACTCTTCTGCTTACTCACAGCATCGTTTATAACACGATCTGCAGCAAATCTGTTAATTTCTGCTAAGGCTAAGCTTGTTTTGTAGTAGTACAAGAGATGCGTTAGTTTTAACCCTTAAAAAAGCATAACGTGACAGAAGACCTTGCTATACATAAATTAAACCGCGCGAAATTTCTGACCCAGCAACGATCGCTGTTATTCGAGCACTTTCATCCAGAGGACCCCGCGATGACATCTGTCGGAGAGGACCCCTCCGCAGCCATGCAGATCCGCCCACTGCGCGGCGTATCCGCTCGCGCCGCTACGGAGGTGATGCCGGGGGCGGGCGGGCCGCTGCTGAGGCACTCTCCTGAGCACCGCCCCTCCAGCCGCGTGATGGCGGAGGCGGAGCTGCCCTGCGCTTCGAGTGGCTGGCCGCGGACTGAAAAGGTGTTCGCAGCCGCCGCGCCATGGGCAGAGCCATGGGGCTGGTTGGGTTGCTGCTGGGGCTCTTTCTTGTGCCTGCCGTCCTAGTGAGCACCAGCTTTCGTCATGGCGCCCCGCGGACCGAGCCCGAGCCGGAGCTGGCCGAGTGGGAGCCGGTGTCAGACACCGTCCCAGAGAACTCGCTGTGGCCCCTGCCGCAGTCGCTCCGCACGTCCAGTCGCCAGCTGCAGCTGGCCCCCGGCCGCTTCCAGCTGGTGCACGGCGTCGGCTCCTTAGCGGGGCCGGCCTGCGGTCTGCTGCAGGATGCCTTCCGCAGGTGAGAGGCGGCGGGGCCGGAGGTGCGGAGGTTGCGCGGGCTGTAGCCCTGTGAGGGGAGCGGTTACCTCAGCTCCCCCCCACGCCCCCATCCGTGTCTTGCTTCCCCGGCAGGTACTACGATTACATGTTTGGGCATTCGGACCGGCGGAGGCGCAGCCGCAGGCCGCTCGGCGCCCGAGAGGAGCCCGAAGTGTTGGAGCTGCAGGTGGTGGTCAAGTCCCAGGATCCCGGCTGTCACGGCTACCCGCACCTCGGCTCCGTCGAGGCCTGTGAGTACCGCGTACAGCCGTTCTCCACGTTCCTCTTTCCCTTCCGCGGTTTAACAACATCGCTAGCGTATGTTTTTCAGTCATGTGACAAACTTAAAAGTCATGAAATTTTTTTTTATTAAGGAACTGAACATCATAGGATCACCGAGGTGGTCGAGAACTTTTCACAGCAGTGCCAAGCATAAGTTAATTCTTGCTCATAATGCTGCTGGAAATCCCAACCTACAGTGAATCATGAAGCTGGTTGGAACTGTAGCCTCTCATTTGTGTAGCTTAGCTAGTTTAGCTAGCGTTTGACTAGTTTATCTGTTGATGCCTTTTCTAGTAGCTATCATTAAAAATCAATAGCATCACGCTCTGCGGTACCCAGGTTTGTACGGTTGAGATCTTTGCATAGGCAACAGATCATCCCATTCTTTCAGTGTCAGGTGTTGAGTGAAGGCTACCTTTGCTTACTCATTTGCTCTCTATAGTGATAAACTATATCTGAAATGAAGCTACCTTCATTGGTTTATGTACAGGGTATTTCTGGTTTTGCAGGGAAAACAGAGCCCCTTGCTGTTAATTTTGCAGCATTATGAATTCACTTTCTATCACTAGATAACGTGGAAGGATATTTTAAAATGTGACGGTTATATTTGTCATGTTCTGATACGCTTCTTTAGTTCTGTGAGTGAAGTCCAGAGTGAAGAAGTACTCTAAAACAGCTAATAATCAGAGAAGTTTCTTAATAGAAGTAAAGATGAGTACTGCTTTTTGTCTGAGCAGATTAGCACAGATTTCAACATACTCAGTTCATCTAGTTCTGTCTTGAGATAATCTCCTGTACTAGGCAAGGCAGTTGTTCAGTATCCAGGATACAGATACTTAGAAAAAGATCCTTTTAATCTCAAGTTGTACATCTGCAGCAGGATTAATTCCACCTGACTTGTGACAGAATGTACTGATTTTATATTTCCTCAGTCTTTTTGGTACGTTTAGTCAAACAGTGCAATTTTTGTGTGCAAGGTTGTTGTACATTTCAGTGGAAATGGGCTGTAACAGAAGAATTGCCACTGCTTTAGAATTTTTCTGACACAGTCAGATTGTTGTACTGCTTTATTACTAGTTGAACTTTGAACTGGTTTGTGAACTTCAGATTTTAACCAAAGCTATTTTTCCTCTTTTGTCAAGGAATCTGTCAGATCATGTGATTTTTGGGTTGTTACCTTCAGGACAGTCATAAAGTTTAACCTTGTGCTGTAGAAAAGGAGTTTCCTGTTAGAAAAAATAGGGAGTTTTCGTTATATGTTTAGATGAACTCTCCAAACTTTAGCAAATTGATTTTTTTTTTTTTCTCTGTTTTAATGGGGTAACTTCTTTAGGGACTACATGCTTACACAGTTATTAGTCACTTGCTGGATTCAGTGGTTTGCCTCCCTTTTCTTAATAGATACAATATAAATCAGTCAGTGACTGTCTTAGAGGAAGAGAGTTGAATGTGTAGTCCATGTACAAGGTACCTGTCCTTCTACCTGCTAGTTTAAGAGGTTCTGAACAGCTAATCAACTTGTTATTGTGCAATGGTTTAAGGTATGGCACATATTCAGGAAAAACCCTGCTGTCTTGGAAGGAAACCCCTGACCGAATTACAGTTTACTGCAGAAAGATCCATGGAAGTTGCAGTACTCTTCTCAGTTCTGTTTCTCACCCAGGAAAAGCGTATGCAATCTGTACTTAGGTTAAAATGGAAACTTGAAATACTTTCTTTGTGTCCCTGAATGACTTCTCTCTCTGGTAGTTGAGACAGATGTTTGAACTGTATAACTTACAGCCAACTGCTCTTCCATACTGAGGCAGATCCAATAAATCCTTGTACAGCAATTTGCTGCTGTTGATTTTTCTCTCTACCATTTCAGATGTGTGACACAGGTCAGTTTATTACTGCTTTGATGTTTAAACAATGATACAGATTTATAGGTATAGTGTGGGGTTTTTTTAATGTGTATTTGAAATTAAAAAACATTAACCTATTTTAAATATATTTGTTTCTCCGCTGAAATGCACTGAAATATTTTAAATGGAAAAACCAAAATGATTTTAGCTTCTCCTCTTCTAACCGTAGTACTTTGCACTTCAGTACTAGAACATGAGAGGTGCCCTTTAGATACCATCCTTCATTTTACTTATTTTACTGCATCTCACTTCCCAGTACTTGTGCTTACTAGATTGCAGGGTCTGATTTTAAAATTTCTTCTCCCTTTGTTACAAGACTTTTATGGTGAACACTAATCAATAGAGCTTGTTAATTAATACTACTTTTAAGAAAAAAAAAGTAAGGCTTTTGCAGATGTATCTGAGTTGATACCCAACCCTTATCACTTAAGTTTCAAATGCAGATGTGTCACCTGATATGTTTTAAATCTATTGTGTTAAACTTCGTTGGAGTTCTGGTCCACGTGCAAATTATAATACCTCCGTTATTAAGCACCTTACTGATTGACTGCTGACTCTGACTAGTAACCTGGACATAAATTAAAAATAGCTGTATGGTATCACTGTTAAAACCAGCATTGGTTAAAATTGAAAAAACAAAAGGGAGATGTGGGATTTGAAGAATCTTTTAATGCCCTGTTAATCTGTGCTTGAGGAATGTTTTGGTGTGTGCTGTTTTTTGGTTTTGTTTTTTTTCACTTTAGATCACTTAACTGTAACTGAACCTGTGGCTGTACTGAAAGCAGATGAGGTGTGGGGTGCTTTAAGAGGTAAGATGATACTTTTCCTATAGAATGGTTTCTTCTGGCCTTATGCAGACTCCACAGCAAACTAAGAACCAACTGGCCTTGCCTACGTTCAGGCCTTCATGGAAAGTAATCTTAGGCTTAGAGACCAGGATACCCAGATGTGTGCTGGTCAGCCTCTTAGCATCTCAGAATCAGTGGCAAGCCTGAATCCCGCTCTGCCTGGAGTCAGTTAAACTAAGCACATTCTGAGTGCTAAAAAGCTCTCTGATCTTCAGTGTGAACAATATATTCTCTAACTACCCCTGATAACTGAACATGCTAGACACATTACTAAGAAGACCATAATGCTGAAGTTTCAGTTTACTCTTCTTACTGGAGTGTAAGTCTAAATTAGCAGATTTTTAATGATGTGTTAGAAACTCTGTATTGGTTCCATAAGTGACATTAATAAACATATAACAACAAGAGAAATTCCTGCTTTCATCTCAATCACTTCCACACTATTAGAGGATAAATTTGGTGCAGCTGAACTGTAGTGCTAATATTAAGTATTTGTGTATAATGGGGAGCTTGAATGGTCACTCTTTAGAATTTATTTAACTGTAGTGTTTGAGCAATGAAGTAAACTGCTGAAAAGAAAGAAACTCAACATTCTCTCTAGCTATGTGAATGCTCTGTAAATACTTAAGGTCCTGTTTTTATTTAAAATTTTAAAGACAAGTATTGGGTTGTACTCTGTATCCCTTTCTTGGATTTTTTTCCCAGGTTTGGAAACCTTCAGCCAGTTGGTTTATGAGGATGACTATGGAAGTGTAAGTATAACTAATAACTAAAAGTGAAATCCTGTTAATAGGCAGCCACATTCTTTATTAGGTGCTCTTCTAGAAACAGTAGGTCTACTACTTTAAGTATTTTTCCTAGTAATTCCAAAGCTGCTTACATACTGAAAATAAAACTTTCCTGTCTGAAGCGTTAAATATCAGAATTCTAATTTTTAAATCTCATTCTTATAGTTTCTTGTCAATGAATCTGAAATTGATGACTTTCCAAGATTTGCTCACAGAGGAATCTTACTAGACACTTCAAGGCATTATTTACCATTGAAATCTATCCTTACAAATCTGGTAAGTGGTTAGTTTTATATCATGAATAATTAAGGCTTTTCACTGCTACCTTTTGCCCCCTCAAATAGGTGGTACCTGGAGCTGATGGGGAAGGAGAAGTCATCTCCTCTGTCTGACTCTAAAAGGACAGGCCAGGCTTTGCTAACCGAAGGTCAGAACATACAGCAGAAAGAGACTGAGTGGGCAGACACAGTAATTAATGAACCTGTAGAGGAAGCTGAGATTTGTGGTACTTTAGAGTTCTCTGCATTTTCTGTTGCCTAAACCAGCTGATACATTTCTTGGAAGCATGTTCTTAGACATCAGACCATCACAAAGTAGTACGTTGGAGACCTTGCAAGTCCTTGCTTCAGTGACAACATGTTGGAGGAAAATTCCAGTCTTTTCAATAACCAGGCTTTACTAGTCCTTTCTTAAGCTGGTGAAAACAAGCCAGTAATTAAGTAGTACAGAGCAGAGGGGGAAACTTGAAGTATTGATTGGAAGCTACTGATTTCTATCACTGTGTCCCTTCAAAAAGAAAAAACCAGACCAACAAAAAAGTGCAAACAAGAGTTTTCAATGGAAAACTTAAACAAACACTCTACAATTGTACACACAATTATGTGGGAAGGTGATGAATTTATGTAGCTATAGCAGGCAAAGCTGTAGAGTTTCTGTTTTGTACTCTCCTTCTCTGCTGTTGAAATCTTCTAGCACGACTTACTTGATGGGTTGAACTGGAGGAGCCTCTGAAGAAATGTGCAGTTTTCTATCTTGTCTCTGTCTTGCTTTCTCAAGATAAAATAGTGTTAGAATTTCCCTTCCCTTCATTGTTGCAGAACTTTGCAGAGCAGGCTTAAGATGGGCAGAGAAAGATTGCAGGTAAAAGCAGTCTTCATTACCAAGGGCATCTTTCAACTATACTCGGAACTTGTCCCCCTGTCAGTGTTTACCACTTGTATTTACATCAGTCTCTTTTCAGTGAGTAGTGTTTGTGCAGTGTTTAATTTGCAACTGAGTTTTTTTCAAAAACTTAAGTACTTTTGTTAGTATTTTATGCCTGCTCTAAAAGAGACAGTCCCTAAGGGTGGCTTCAGAGACTTGGGATTTCTAACCATTTCTGTGTTTTTGTAACTTGATAGACTGTTTTCCTTAGCTTACTTTCCTAGAGCTGCATTTTGTGCCATTTTACGGATTAAAGAACAAGTGCCTTATTCCTTCCATTACTGTGCCTTCTTGGATCCAAGCTAACCTAATAAAAATCAGCAGTAATCCCTTTGCTGACATGTGGTAATTAGATGCTTAAGGCAGCAGTTCAAGTACAGTTCTTGTTTGCGCCCACCTGCTGCCGTACTGCATTTCCAGGAAGGGAATTTGTCCTTGAGGAAGGAATGGCTCAGCCGAAGGTCGGGAGATAGTTTTCTTTGTGGAAAGGTGGCATTTGATAGAAATGGTTGAAGACATACATTAATTAAAACTTCTGATGTCTAGTGAAAGAGATGTGATAATATGGGGGAATGGGCAGGGCATAAATCTTCCTTTGGTTTTGGTGTTGCTTCTTTAAATAGACATTAGTGAAAAAAGTAAGAGGAAGGAGTGGAAATGTATTACGGCAAGCATTTGGAAGCAATTGTATTGCTAGTACTTTGTCATGAACAACTATTCTTTCTGCCCACAGCAGACAACACTTCTAGTGACTGTAACAGACTTGCCTAGTTTGGAGTATGTGTGTAACCATCTGTCTGGAGACATAGTTCTAGAATAAGCGTGTGAACATATGTCTTGATGATCTTCAATAAAAGAGAAGTACCCACACAAATGACTGAAAACAAAGGAGAGCACTAATTTCTGTGGGGAAAATTCACAGCTTACTACACATGCATCTGAAATGGATTTTGCAGAAACCAGTATGCACGTACTGAATAGCAGGAAACTCTCTAATGCTATTGAGTTCAGAGTATTTGGGTAGCTTTTCTGTAAGTCTGAATAGGTGATGGTGCATAGACAATTGCCTAGAATGTGTTCCGAAGTGGAAGAAATTAAGCAGCGTTTATAGCCCTTCCCTTTATACCAGTCAGTGTAGGGTGATGAGATTAAAAGCTTGTGGACAAGACCGTTGAAAATAGGTGAGAGAGGAATAGAGCAATTGCATAAACAAGCTGCTGTGTTTTGCTGTTTATTTCTAGGTTTCAGTGAAACACCGTGTGCTTTTCCTTTGGTGTGTGTTTGGTTTTCAGTTGTTGCATGTCGTTGCATGATGTACTGAGACAAGACCACTTTTTCCGTAGCTTTTCTGTGAGAGTAAAGTTCTCGACTGAACTGCATTGCATTGTTTGTTACAGGATGCCATGGCTTTTAACAAGTTCAATGTTCTCCACTGGCATATAGTAGATGATCAGTCATTCCCTTACCAGAGTATTTATTTCCCTGAGCTAAGTGACAAGGTGAGTAAGTGTTGTTGGAGCAGGGTGGGAGGGCAGAAATCTGGCATACATTTCATGAAAATAAAACGCAGAGCTTACCAACAATCGAATCCAACTGTCTTGGCTGATTTTAAATCAGCACCAAAGGACCAGAAACTGGCAAGTCCATATTTAGGATCTTACCTGAGTGTCTCTGTGGACTGTGTTCAAGTCTCTTTTGTGGATGCATAGTAAATTACCTTACTCGGTTACCTGTGCAGACTTGCTTGTGGCAGTGATCCTCGGCATTTCCAGGCCATCAAGCAGTAATGGTGTGCAGGGAACTAATTGTAGTGAACAATGCTTGGATTTCTGTTGGTTTGTTTAATTGTTAGACTTTCAGCCACTCAAACAAATGCAAGAGTTTCCTGTTAACTCTTGGTTTGGAACTACCGCAGTAATACTTCTGCCTTATCGGAGATCTAGTTACAGAATACAAAGTCTGTAAGAGGCCCAAAAGCGAGAGGTTATTTTCTAAAACAAATGCAGTGCAATGTGTCTCTCTTTCCTGATTCACAGCCATTTTTGATAATTGACAACCATCATGAGGTTCTTGCATAGTCATGGTACAGCAGTAGCCGTATCACGTGTGAATAAAGTAGACTGAGCCTAAGCACAGGATTTGTGATGCTGTTTTGAAATGCTTAGTAGAGATTCACCCTTCTGAAAACTAGGTGAGCAGTGCTTGAGCAGGTGCCACAAAGAATTTCTTAATTCAAAAATTGTAGGTGTTGTATGGTGCAGTCAGATTATTTTTGCTAGTAGTGTCTGTGGAGATCTGTCCTTTTCCGTGCTGACAGACCCTGATGCTAAATTTGGTGCTGTACCAAAGCTGCCAGGCTGAGGTGTTGGAATAGGATACCATTCATGCTGACTTGGCCCATTTTTCCATTTGTCGTGCACATCATGGGGTGAGGGCCCTGTGTTTCAGAACTAAGGATGCAGAGGTGGAGGGGGAAACTAACTTGCTTCTACACGGACCTGAAAAATGTATTTTTCAAAAATATGATGGAGTAGAAGGTAGCTTTTCTCTTTATTCCAGTAACTGTGAGCTAAGGAGGAAAGCACAGTCTCCTCAAGGTATTTGTCTTACCCCAGAAAAAGGGGTTAATTTTTGCATTTCCCCCCACTTCAGATAGTCAGTAGAAAAGGTCTGTCAGTGTTCTAAAGCAAAAAATATCCAAACTGCTCTCCACTCTAAATTGTAACACTTCAATATCAATTTTGTGATCTGCTAGTGTAATGTTTTGTGTCTCTAAATGTGAGTAATTATGTCTCTAAACATGAATATTTTACAGGGAGCATATTCCTATAACCACATCTATACACCTGCTGACGTCCGTCTTGTGATTGAGTATGCCCGGTTAAGAGGCATTAGAGTTATCCCAGAGTTTGATACCCCTGGACATACACAGTCATGGGGAAAAGGTATGTCTAGGAAGGTATGAATGGTTGAAAGATTGTACTAAGTAGGATTGAACAAACAAAAAATAACTTTTGAAAAAAGCAGCCATTAAAATGCTTTGAAAAGTCCTTGGTAACAGGTGAGTGTCAGACTTGGTGGTGATCATGACCCTTACATGATAGATGAATTGAACAGAGAAGGTGGACACTTCCTGTGCTACATATGTGTGTGAAGGCACAAATTAGACTTCATGTTGTTGTTGTAACTCCACGTAGTACTCCTGAGTAGTAAAACAGTGGCTAGAACTAGTGAGTTGCTGTTTCTGGAGTAGAGATTTATATTTTGGGAAGGTTGTCTTGAAGTGGATGATATTTCTGACTATTAAGGCAGTAATCTGCCAGTGTACAAAGCACAACAAAGCTAGATGCTTCTTCGCTTTCTTGGCAGAGTGCTTGAATCCTGAAGGTGGTGTGTTTACAAGTACTCAAAGACCAGGGAACCTTGTGCCTTAATTCAAGGTGTGCTGACTTTGACTTCACTGCAATTAACATAAAGTGGTTTTAGTCAAACTGCAAATTCTGTAGCACTTCAGAATTTTCTAGTTCTAGGGTGAGTCTGTGTCCATAACATTGGAAGATGCCTCAAGCTCTTTCACATTTGTTTAAAAGGAGGAGGAAAGAAGGAAGGTGGAAACTAAATCTTCTAAAAACTAAGTCCTTCATCTCATACGGTCTTTGCTGTTATGAAGCACCATTGTCCTGCCTGGTGATATGTGAGGTGTTTACATTTGTATTAAGAGCAAGCTCTTTGTATTACAGCTTTTTAAAATTTGGTGCAAAAGAACCAGTCCTGGCTTTGCTTAAGAATTGGAGTAGCAATGCTTTGTTTACCTTAAAATTCAAGATACTGGAGAGAAGGCATGGAAGGAGGATAGTTAAAGCAATGTACCGCTAGAGGCCTGTTTGGGTAAAATGTTCTTGGAGTAGGAAACGCACAGACAGGAAGGTGCTGCAGCTGCAACCACAGTTTACCAAATAAACTGGACTTAGGAATCCCCAAACTACATACAGTAACTTTTCCCCTGTTTTGTTATCATGGCTTGTGTTGCTTCAGATACCTTGACTCAAGAACCAGGACTTGGTTTTGATCTGTCTATCCTTTCTTTCTTGTGTAGAAGCAAATTCCTAGCAGTCTGAGGTAACACGTCTTAAGCCATATACCCCACACCTACTTAGGTGTTAACAAGGATTAATAAAGAGAAGAGGCCTCTGGAACACACTAATTATGTTTGGCTTCCTTTTAACTGGCTTCCTTCCTAAATGCATTAAAGGTTTTTTTCATCTGAGTAGTCATCCAGAAGCTGTTTTTCAGATACAGTGACATGTTCTATGAATTAGGGTGTGTTAACTCACAGATCTGAAAGAGTTTTGATTTCCAGTTCCACGGTTCTTCAACCCTGGGCAAGTTCACAGAGTGGCAGAAGTTGTTTTATTTCATCCTGCCTCTATTTGATTATATTTAGAATAGGTGAGCACTTAAGTCATGAGTATCAACCTCTTTAATATGGGTAACTGCCTCTTCCTGCTAGCAAAGTCAGCATACCGAAGTAGAACTGAATATCCTCTATTAATTGTTTCTATTAGGTCAAAAAGATCTTCTCACCCCTTGTTACAAAGGACAACAGCCAACTGGGTCCTTTGGACCTGTAAATCCCATTTTGAATACAACTTACGACTTCATGACTAAGTTCTTCAAAGAGATCAGCAGTGTGTTTCCAGATGCATACATTCATTTGGGAGGAGATGAAGTGAACTTCAGTTGTTGGTATGGTGACAGTTCAAAGACTGAATACCTAGTGCCTTTTAAACTTGACTAAATCCATCAATTATGGAATTCACTTGCATGAAACAGTCTTAATTGCTTAACCCAAAGATCTCCACTTCGGTAACTATTTACAACCCGAGTTTGTGATCCTCACCAGGCAAGTCATACTGTGCAGAATTTTGCTTTGGTTAGTAGCTTCAGAAATGTTCAGGTACTCTATAAAGAATTTATGGAAATCTCCAAGAAGGAGAAAAGATCTGTATAAGATAATTGACATTTAAATGCTTTGTGTTATAAAGTTTTTTCCACTGAATTCTGCCTTCCAGAAGATCTGCTGAAAGTATTATGATTCCTGTGTGCTTGTATTAAAAGTACAACTTGTGTTCATGCAGTTCTTCACTTTGGTTTTGGATTTTGAATATTCTGGAGTCTCCTTACTGAAGGAACTAAATTTGGAGCAGATCTAATTGGATAAGTATTAACTGATCTAGTTAGTATTTATTTGTTCTCTTGAAACATTAAATCTGAACATGCAGCACTTGCTTTAATTTTAAAAAGAAAGATAATTTCCTGCCACATATGCTTTATCTCTAAAGGACTGGTTTGCTTTTAGTGTATTTCCCCAAGTTGTTCATCTGGTACTGTGGCTGCTTAGCTTCCAAACCTGCTGGTAACCTTCACACAGAGTCACAGGGAAGTCAAGGACCTTAGAGCTCTTAGGAGCTTAAGGCAGCCTGCCAGAGTCTGCTTCAGAACAGGAACTCCACTGTTTTTACCAGAGAAGTTTGACTGTTTGCTTTATTTCAAATAAGGATGAAACTGCTTTCAGTGTAGCTAAATCATATTAGCCTGCTGCTTCTGTTTCGTGACACGTTCCAGGCTATGGTGTGCCCAACGCATCAGCTACTGTGCTGTGCATATAAGGAAGAGGTTGGGAAATCAAGTTTAAAACAATTTATGGGTGTTTTTTTGGTTGTGTTTTTTTTAAGGAAATCTAACCCTGAGGTGAAAGAATTCATGAAGAAGCAAGGATTTGGCACTGACTATGCTAAACTGGAATCTTACTATATTCAAAGGTATGTTGTTTTTTTAATTCTTGGTTAGCTTTTCATAGACATTATTTGAGGGTGGTGTTGAGGTGCAGATACTGGTGATTTAGGTTAGCTTATATTGCTTTCAAAATTACCATGTATTGGGAAGTACACATTTTCTTTTAGTCCAGTGAAGGTAACATTCAGAGCTTTAAAATGTGGGACACAAGAAAAATATCTTAGTCTCATTCTATGCACACTCTGAATGCATTTGATATCTTTAAGTATCTGCTGTAACATCAGCACACATGGTAAGCAGTAAAAGTCCAAAGGCTTTAATAGTAGTTGTTTCCCTCTTGTTCTTAAAATAACATGGATTCAGATACTTGCATGAGTTGCTTGTAGTTTTGAACATCACCAGTTTGTGCTACTGCAGGCTTGGAAGG